>OY288287.1:9198014-9798014 GCA_958450335.1 Hibiscus tridactylites
AACTGTCTTCTCCAACCATAACTCCGACCTCTCCGGAGTAGATCCTCTAAACTCCTCGGCCCCTAAGCTACGGAGCCTCTCCAAAGGTAAACTAGCATCATCACACCTAGGCTGAACTGCAGCCTGAGCTCCCGCAACTGCGGCCTGGAACGCTCCCGCTATCGCTTGCACTAGCGGAGTCATGTCAATTCCAGCTGGACCTTGGCCACCTTGGCCACCTTGAGGTCCCTCTCCTCCAGCTCCATCCTCGCCCCCAGCTCCAGGTGGAGGAGGTGGTGGAGGTGGTGGAGGAGCGCCAACTCCCGCGGCCCCCGGTCCCTCTATGTGAGCTCCCGCACCAACTACCGGCTCAACAGGAGCTACAACTCGCGGTTCCTGACGAACCAACCTCGGTCTACCTCTCGGTCTAGACATTGCTCTCTCAGATATTAACTACAACCACAACAACCAAACACACAAGTTGGGTTAGCAAGGCAAGGCTTCCAAGTGTCCAAGTATGTTTCCTCACTTATAAATCATTTTCCAATGTAATAGTAGCAATGAGACCCACACACACATGCTTAAAAGTAAAACAATCAGCATACTTGTCACACAAGCAATCATTCTTGCAAAACAAGCAAACACCGTGCAATTTAATTTAAAAACTTAAACTTACCTCACTTACCTGCCCAAGGTCTCGGTAACCTTAGGCTCTGATACCAACAAGTGTAACCCCCTCGTCCTGGTCTGGTCGGATGACCGGTCCGAGTGGGCCACACGGGGAAAACCGAAGCGAAACCCGTTAAGGCTTCCCCTCGGTTAACAACCCAGAAAATTTCTTTTAACTTTAATCTTATCTAGATGCAATTATAATTCCTATGTGAAGCACAGCAGCGGAAGAACCAAACAACGTAACATTCACCGACCAAACAAACATAAACGGTCCATTTTACTTCATTCCAGCAGGCCGTTTCGAAACACCTATAGGGTGTTCCGAAACGCCCTAACCTGGTCAACGGGCCTGGGTCAACCACAAGGTGACCGTTCTGAAATAGGGGTGACCCGTATCGGAACGACCTTGACGGTCAATATCTCGTAGTCAACGAGGTTTGACCGTTTCGGAACTTCAAAGGCCCGTTTCGGAACGGCTTCATCTCGCCAATTTCTCAAAATTCCAGTGGCGAAAACGTTCCGGAACGACCCTCATCCGTTTCGAAACGGCAGGCCATTTATGCAGGGCCGTTTCGGAACACGGGGACCCGTTCCGAAACACCCCCTGTCTGCAGACTTTTCTGGGCTGTTTTGAGGCACAAGGATGCCCCAAAACATCCCCAAGACACCACATAACTTCATAGCAAAACAACCCAAGGCTTACTAACAATACTAGCATGCTTCAACGAGGTTTAAACATGTCTAACATAAAGGCAACAATCAACACACATACATCCAATCAAACAACATCCAACCTTAAACATGGTTTCTAAAGCATTTAACCAACATACAAGAGAGCAAATTAGGCATGGTTAACAACTTAAACATGGCATCACAAGCCACCCAAAAGCAACATATATAAAGGAGTCTACACATGCTCCTATCAACCAACAACAACCACAAAACATTACACATCCCATTGCTCAACCATTACATGTTTAGAATTTTAAATCCATACTTGGTGAACTCAATCCAAACCACACTTGGAGGCCCTCCTCTTGCCCGAGCAACCCACGAACTAAGGATCTGCAATGTTGAACAAAGAGAGCGTAAGCAATGATGCTTAGTGAGGGTAAGCTCTAAAAACAAACCTCAACATTGCAGAGTCCGAGCACGATCTAGCCAAAGACATTTACACTTACCAAAGGTCCACAAGGTAAAAATGCATGAGCAATGTATCACATGTATGCCTTAATTATGAGCCCAATACTACCATACATGCAATCACATATAAACATCCAAACAGCTCATATAACTCAACACATTGATACACATATCAATCAACATTGGCACCTAGTTATCACTCAAATACGCGGACAACCGTTGGAACTCATATCCAACAACACAACCATTACCTGACGGTGGGATTACACTCATCACCGGTCTCGCGGAGGGGATTCCACTCATCCTCACGCCCCGTCGATGGGATTCCACTCATCACCGACTATATTTAAATACCATTTCCGGGCGTACCCGTACTCCTCCTTGGTGACTCAACACCACCAAGGCCACGCGCGACTTTCGACTCGTGTGTACACACTAATATCCTAATGATCGATCATTTGTATTTAAGTATACTAGTGCCAATATTTTACTCATTCCACATTACTCTTTTCAATCATTTCCGTGCTTAGCACGTACTCACCATGGACACAACCATAAACCATCACCATGCATGCTTTAAGCAATACAACCCATGCCTCAATTCACATGTATAAAACAATATACATAAACATTCATGTCGCATGGCATACGAGGCATATACATTCACACAATTGAGTTCATCCAATGGCTTAGATCAAGCTTAGGATTAGGCTACCACCCTAATCCTAACTCTAGGTGGGTCTACCAAGCCCAACCTAGTCCACATACTCGAACCAACTAATTTAAAACCTTTAAAGTAAACATCCACTCACCTAAGCTTCCAAGCTCGAAGACCACGCAAGCGACCGTTCTTCAAATTCCCGAATTCTCTTCCAAAGCTTCTCCGACGCCCAAACTCGGTTCTAATTAATCTCAAACACAAACAAAACATTCATAATCAATATCTCATCAACGGATACAACCCGGATCAACACTTCAAGCACTCAATACCCAAAACAAGTCCCAAAAACAGAATTTCCGAGCTGCCCTTAAAGCCCGCCAATATCTTCCATTTCAAGCATCCAAATAACCATCAAACACACCCAAAGCAGCCCTCATATATAATACTAACATCAGCCCTCAAAAACCAACCTTAAACAACCCCAAAAACCTCTTTAAAACCCTCCAAAAACCCCTTTGAAACCTAATTCCGAAAATTGTTCAAAACCCTTTGAAATTCACATATATCATACCATTTGACTTCTATATCCCATAACCAACCATAACAAATCAAAATATTACGATTAGCTACACAAAGGCACCATTTTTATTCAAAATATTCAAAACCCCTATTTCCCAAAAACTTCATGAAAATGAAAAAAGAAGAGTACTTTTAAGAAGATGGAGGTGAGGGGAGTTCAAATTTACCTTCACCTTTAAATTCGGAGTTGAAATGAAGAAGGAGGATGATGGAACAGTAGCTTCAATGGCTTAGGGGAGGTTTATCTGAGATTTTGGGAGAGAGGGAGAAGATGAGTGAAAAATTGGGTTTTTGGTTTGTTTTGTTTTAAATTGAAAGTCCAATGACCCATTTGCCCTTAATGAAATGGATTATTCACAAGGACATATTTTCCATGGTCATTTGGGGTTTTAATTCCAAAACTTAGTCTATCATTAATTTAATTAATTTTGAAAGACAAACCCGGACCATTATTTAAATCATAGAACCGAACCCAAGATAATATTAAAATATTATTTTCACCTAACCCCTAAACCCGGGTGTTACATCAACTGCTTCCTTCCACTTTGGATTCTGCAAAGCTTCTTCAATAGTCTTAGGAATACGTTCTTCATCTAGCTTCGCTGTAAATGCTTTAAAAGACGGCATCAAATTCTCATAAGCATCATACCTTTGAATAGGATGCTTAGTACATTGTCTCACCCCTTTTCTTTTAGCAATAGGTAAGTGTTCAAATTCAAGAAGATGAGAAGGAATACTAGCAGAATCATTACCTCCACTTTCTTTACAAGCAACTGGACTAAAATCCAATTCTTGGCAAGTACTAGATTGCAGAATGGTTTCTGGAATGGTTCTCTTCCTGGTGTAAACCTGCAGTTGTTTAGGGGGATGTAAAGAAGGTTCGATTAAATTTCGGGTTCCTGCAGGCGTGATAATAGGTGAAGTATGTGGTGTAGATAAGGTATTAGGTGAGGAAATAGGTAAAATATTAGGTGGAGAAAGAGAAGTATGAGGCTCAAGTGATGATGAATATGTAGGAGGTGGTAAAGGAAAAGAAGGAACATGTTCTGGAGAGGACTGGAAATCATCAAAACTCTCCCCCTGAATTTCATCCGTGGGAAAATATGGTTCCTGTTCAAAAAAGTTAAGATCCAAAGAAACAAGAAATTTACGAGAAGGTGGATGGTAACATTTGTAGCCCTTCTTTAGTGAAGAATATCCTACGAACACACATTTTAGAGATTTAGGATCAAGTTTAGACCTAGAAGGATCATGGTTTGTAACAAACATGATACACCCAAAAGTTTTCAAAGGAAGTGTAGAGGACAAAGGCTTAAAGTGAGGAAAACAAGATAAAGAACATCTCTAGGTGTTTGGAAATTTAAAACTCTACTAGGCATGCGATTAATAAGATATGCAGAAGTTAATAAGGCTTCTCCCCATAGATATTTAGAAACATTGTAGGTAAACAATAAGGCTCGAGTTACCTCTAGTAGATGCCTATTTTTCCTTTCTGCGACTCCATTATGTTGGGGAGTATCAACACAAGAACTAATTTGTACTATCTCTTTCTCCTTGAAAAAATCACCCAAATATTTAGTAAAGAATTCCCCTCCATTATCTGATTTAAAGATTTGAATTTTAGAATGAAATTGGGTCTCGACCATGTTGTAAAATCTCTCAAAAACATTAGTCACTTCAGATTTTTCTTTCAAGAGGTAAGTCCAAGTGGTTCTACTATGGTCATCAATAAAGGTCACAAACCATCTGCTACCAGTAATATTCTTCACTTTAGAAGGACCTCAAACATCAATGTGGATAAGAGAAAAAGGATGTGAGGGTTTGTAAGTATAGGGTAAGTAAGACTGTCTTGTTTGTTTAGCAAGTTGACAGATATGGCATTTAAAGGAAGAAGGTTTTTGATTAACAAATAATTGAGGAAAAAATTTTGCAAGATAGGTGAAATTTGGGTGGCCTAACCTAAAATGCCATAACATAACATCAAATTGGCCTAAGGAAGTAAGACAAAAATAGAAGATAAAGGTTTAGGATTTTCTTGTACTGTGAAGAACATATAAACCATTCTGAAAGCGAGCATTGTCAATCCTCTTTTTGAAGTCTAGTGCCTGTAAAAATCACTCAGAATCAGTGAACTGGAAAACACAATTTAAATCCTTGCAGAGCTTGCGAACTGACAACAAATTGCAGTTCAGGCTAGGCACAAAAAGCACGTCTCGAAGGACTAAGTCATCAGTAAGAAATACAGAACCACTGCTTTGAACAGGTGAGAAAGAACCATCTGCTAATTTGATAGAATTCTGAGAGAAGGAATTTTTAAATTGAAAAAACAATTCCATGTTACCAGTCATGTGCTCAGAAGCACCAGAGTCCACAATCCATGCTGATGTATTCGTAGTAGAAAGAAGTGCAGCGGAAGAAGAGTTGGTCTGTGTACCATCATTATCTGCGAAAGCCAGATTTCCTGCACTGCTCTTAATGAATCTGCCGAACAATTGCTGCAGTTGTACCATCTGTTGGTTGGTGAAGCCTCTAGATAAAGTCGGATTATCCATTGAAGATGAAAAGAGAAAAAAAATCCGATAGGATCGAATTTAGAATGATACCATGAAGAAAAACATAATGTATTTCTATTTCTTTCGATAAAATTAATTGATCAACTTACAAAGGTTTGCAGACTTTTATAGACTAGGACTTTTAGTTACACTAGGAGTCCTACTAATTATTAACTTCTAACTCTAGTCTTAGGAGTTTGACTTTAACTAAACTTATACAATATAGTTTGATTATAATAACTAATCTAGTTTGACTAGACTTACAATTCTAGTTCGAGTAAACTTACAGTTCAAACATTTAATTAATACTATTGATAATTTTCATCAAAATATTACTCCATCCATCCTAGTTTTCTTATCACATGTTTACTTTTCACGGAGTTTTAAAAAGAAAAAAGTTTATATAACATGTGTGGTGTAAAATAGTTTAAGCCAAAGAAAACCTTGAGGTCAGTAGTGGTTATCAAGTGTTGTTTTGGTATGATTCTTGGTGTCGTGAAAAGCCATTAAGAATTTTATTCCCTCAATTGTTCGCATCGGTAGTTAACAAGTTGGAACTTGTGAGGGATTATGCGATTAATGATACATTTTCCCATCAGTTGTGGGTTGTATGTTTCGTAGAGAATTACGAGTTTTTAAAGTTGAGATGGTGCAATGTTTGCTGAGGTGGTGCGCTCTTTTCGTTTGTTCTCAGATCGTTTGGATACAATTATGTGGAAGCCAAACTTACATGGCCAATTCTCGATTCGTTCGCTTTCGCAACTCTTGTTGACAATAAGTGTTGAAGGGGTTGATACGAGTGCATGTTTTGCTTGGCGTCTTGATGTTCTACCAAAGGTATAGTCTTTTATTTGATTCGCTTGTTTGGGAAGGTTACTGACCTTCAATTTTTTTTCGACAGTGTGGTGTTCCTTTGTTAGATAATCAAGTGATTTGCCTTTGGTGTGGTGAAGGAGATGATGAGCTTGATCATATTCTCTTCTCTTGTGCTCATATTTGGGGTGTTAGGTTGCAGTGTTTAGATTGGTGGGGTGTCCGTTTGATGCTGCCATGATCATTGAAAGATTTATTGGTCCCGAGAATGCATTGTTCTTTTAGTGGCATATATTGCAGGTGGTGGGTTGCGAGTTGCTCTACTCTTTTGTTATCTTGCTAGTTTGCCCGAAATGATGTTGTTTTTAATTACAAGAGATTATCGATGACGAAAATTTTCTTCTTGGTAAAGCCCCAGTCTTTTTACTGGGTAAAGGCCTCAAAGAAAGCTGTTATTATTATTGAATCCCAATGATGGTCTTGTCAGTGGTCTATTTCAGTTTCGTTGAGATTAAAATGTCGGAGGACTGGTATTGGGCACAAACTATCAATCGAATACGCCAAAAGGGTATGCATTGTCCTTTGTGTGAAATTGGTGGAAGCAATAAGAAATTAAAAAATTACACAAGGATTTATAGTGGTTTGACTTCTAAACCAAGTCCACATCCACTACCTTAGCTTCCCCACTAAGGATTTTCCACAAATTCACTAATTTGTCTTTTATTTTTTAGGGCTCAAGGAGATAACCTTTACAACCCTTAAAGCTTATACCCCAAAGCTTTGAGACACTCTTACAAAGACAATAAAAACTTAGCAAACAGAGGAAAACCTCGCAAGGCTAATATGTTTGCAAATTTAAGCTCTCACCCAAAACCTAAAACTTGAGAAAATATACCATTTGAGCTCACAAGTGTGTTCTACTAAGAAATTTGACAAAATTGAGCACTAAAACTATTTCTCTCACATTGAATGTTGGTAGTTGGTTTCATGTTGTTGTATAGATGCTTGGAGAGCTCTTTTAAACCCTCTAATGACTTCATGACCGTTTCTAGCCATTAGGAGTTGTTAAGAGTCGTTGGAGACTTTATTTCCAGCATTAAATGCACTTTTAGGTATCTCAGTATCGGTACGCGGGATTTAGTATCAATACCTACTTTAAATAGAAAGAGTTGTCGGGGCATTTAATCAAGGGTACCAGTATGAGATACTTGCGTATTGGTACGGTGCCTCTCGCATCGATACGGATAAGCTTGTACTGGTACAAAAGATGGTTACTAGAAATTTACAATCCTTGGGCATTTAAAAAGCGTATCAGTACAGAGCAAAAAGGTACCGGTACGACTGTCTCGGTATTGGTACAAAGGAAAGGGTACTCGTATGGGCAGACTATTTTTGACACTTGGGCTATTTTGAAAGTATTTAAACATGTAAAAAACACTTTGAAAACCTTTCAAACATATTTTGCAAGTTAATAAACGTTTGAAATATTTTTGCAATATAGTTTAAGTCCAAAAACATTTTTTATTTAAGTTATATCAAAATCAAATATCTCAACAATCTCCCCTTTTTGGTATAACGAAACCACTTCAAAAATTATTTTTGAAATTTCTCTCCCTTAAATAAAATAATTTTAGAAAAAAGAATAGTTTTAAAAATATTTAAGCTCTTATTTTCCTTTTTTGAAATTTAATTTTTTCAAACATGTCTCTCCCTTTTTTGTTATATCAAAAATATTTCAAAACAAAGTTTGAAATCAAATTTAAGTTCAAGATAACAATGGAGAGTTAAAAAATTTACATGAAAGAATTTTAAAAATGGCTCCTCATTAATCAAACAACAAAAGATGTTAGTTCAAACCTTCAATAAAAATATTGAATTTCAAATAAATAAGTAAGATAAAATACAATAAATTCAATTAAGCATGCCATATATAAGAAATAATCATATAAGCATACAAGGCATGACAAAAAGGAAATAAATTTGTCTTTTTTGACTTTGTGTACCGGTACAGAGTCATTCGTATCAGTACTGGTTGAATAATGTATTGGTACGATATGGGTTGTACATGTACCGATTGCATGATCTGGTGAAAAATATGCAACAAAATCAACTCAAAAAGCCTTAAAACTTAGTCTTAATTTCATACAATGGCTCTTAGAGGTCCTACAATGGCTCTAAGAGGTCCTAGATAATTCCATCAGAGACAGCAGCCAGATACTGATATTTGTGCCTCCTCCCGCCCTGCCAAAAAACAAGCATCCACCCAGGATAAAGGCAAGGGCATCATCATCCGGGAACCACCACCCCGGTGACTCCCTAGGTTAGTTTTTCTTTTCTTTGATTTGTTTTTAGTTTAGTTTAGTTTCATTTTTTTCATTTGTAGATTTACTTTTCCTTGATTTTTTTGCCTTTTCTTTTATTTTCTTTTTGCATTGGGGACAATGCTCTTCTCAAGTTTGGAGGAGTACATACCCTTATATATATTAGGTTAAATTTAGGTAAATTTTAAAATTAAAAAAAAAATAGAATTGTAATTAGCCTAATATATCCGATAGGTTCCCTTTTCTATGATTCCTTTCATTTTGAATCTGTTGTTGTGTTGATTATGAATTCCTATGATGAATCCATGTTGATGATTTACAAGGTGTTAAGAGCTTTAGGTTTTGAACTTAATGATGAGTCTATTGTAGCCCTTGAAAACCACCTGTTGCATGCAATCTGAACATTTAAGAAACCTTAGGGATGCTCTCGGTCGACTTTCTAATGCCAAAGCATGAATCAAAGTGAATGAACTTAAATTCTCAATGTAGCAAAACAAAGGCTTAAAAACTCCCTGAAAAAAATCAAGAAAGTAAATTAAGACTTGATAATTTAAACAAAATTGTTGAGGGACACTCTTATATGCATCTTGTTATCTTAGTACATTGGGTGAGTTGTGTTTGCTCAATTTAACTTTCCCTGGTATGAATGATAGTACTGTCAAAGAGTGAATGAAAATATTTACAGGATGACACTGCTCATAGGGCTCAGGGATGGGTTGTTTGCTCCACTCCATCTTCAGGTACTGAAGAGTTAGTGTGATAAGTTGAAGCCCCGATGATATAGTTTTCAAACTTAAAAAGAACAAGGAGTAAAAATATGCTAAAAAGGAAAACAATATGTTGAGGTAGAAAAAGAAAGCAACCCTTAAGCTTCTCTAAGGCTATTAAGTGATGAATGTATATAACTGAGCACACACTGCACTTACAGTGGCTTTGATACATTTGCTTATCATCAACATGGCTGAGGAATGAATTATTGCTACAACATAACTTGGAATCACTGTAATCATAGCTTAGTGGAACCTTAGGACTTATGGGTTGTTTATTGTTCTTATTTTATGCTTTTATTTTTCTTGCTTCCATTTTGCATCGCTTGAGGACAAGCAACAATTCAAGTTTGGGGGTATTTGACGAGTGCTTAATTGATCTATTTTATATGCCCTTATTCTTTTTCTTTTGTATGTTTTCAAGCTCATATAGGTTGCATTTAAGTTAGATTGTATATATTTGCATGTATGTAGGTAGATACACCGCATGTGCTTTAATTGTCATATATATTGGTGCTTTTCACGGAAAAGGTGGTGCTTTGTGGTGCGTGTGCAAGATGCTGGAGGATTGCTGGAGCAAGATAAGAGCATATCGTATGGCTAAAGCTGACGAGGCATGAAGAGTTGGAGATGAATCTACTTCTGCCCACGTGGACTTTCTCCTAGATATGCAACATTTAATGAAGTGGGAAACCAAAGGCTTTCTTTCTTGAAGCCACGCGTACTTTAGGATACTGAAACACTAGTTTCACCACCTATATAAGGAAGACTTGAATGCTACTTCAGGAGAGCGTGATTTTAGACGACAGTTCTAGTCTGAAGCTTGCAGAGAACCACAAGGATGAAGCTAGACAATTCTCCTCAACAAACGACACCATCGAGAGAGGCTGACGGAGAGGGGACCTATAGCACAGTTGGACGACACGGAGGGAGTTTTGTCGAGGATGCTCGACTCTTTTCTTTTCTTGCTTGATAAACTGTCATACTTTATACTTTTAATTATGGATGTTTTAGGCTCAGACATGAGCTAAATATTTAGTTAGGATTGTTGTGTCTCGTGATTTCATGTTTTGATTATTCTATTTCAATGCTTTAGTTGTTTCCTCTTTAACTATTATGTTCATCGTTCTTCATGCGTAGTTAATTGTAAGAGCTATCGAGGGAGGCCTGTTAACGATTGATATGTGGCTTAATATCGAGAGAGTTAGGTTATACAAACGTGAACAATGGGGCTAAGCTGTTAACTTAGTCTTAATTTGGCTTAGACATGAGTTTAGGGTTTTAACGACTAAAAGGGAGTTCTTAAACAAATATTAGGGTTTTTAGGGTTCACGCAGACATGTATTACCTTAACTTTAATGTTATTAACTTCTAGGCATTGAGAGAGTCAAAAGTTCATTAGAAAATCTTGTCGAGTAGATAAAGAACTTAATGGTTTACGCAAGCATGTATTGTCAGTCGCTATAGCATTGACATAGGTAATCAAGCATATATTCTTAGCAATAATCTCAACCTTCATAATTATTTGTTAAGCCATTGCAATTTTTTGTCTTAATCGTAGCTATCTTTAGATTAGTCAATTTAGTTTTAATCAAATCTACAATTACCGATACTTGCAAACACATTCTTAGGTATAATAACTTCGTTGTTATTAATCCAATCCTCGTGGGTCCGACACTCTACTCTTCACTTTATTACTTGATATGACAAGTATACTTGCTCTAAAGTGCATCACTATTCGACAAGCATCACTTGTATTTGAAGGTCTTGGGTTCAAACCCCTCCAAGCGTGCATGATTTTAATATTTTTCCTCTAGCAAAACGGTGTTGTTTTGGGTTAAATTAGGCTTGAAAACAGCCACACCAAAGTGACGTCGTTTTGACTTAACAGTGATGTTAAAAGTTAACGACTGGGTGACATTTTCGAGTCAAAAACTAAAGTTCAGTGTTAGATTTGAAGTTTTTTGAAGTTCGATGGAATTTTCGAGTCACGGGCCATCGTTTAGTGGCATATGGTATAGTTTACCCTTAGATTTATTATCCATTTTATTTTTAAAATATTTTATTTTACATTTTGGGTTTTGCTATCATTAATTTAAGAATAGATTGTTTTTCAATGGAATGTAGTAAAATGTAATTAATTACATTAATATTTATTTTGTTTTCCAATGGAATTTAGTAGAATTTAATTGCATTCCTAAAAAGTTGTGTTCCATTCATTTAACTTTTTTAATATAATTAAACCTTAAAACCATAAAATCCTAAACTTTAAACGCTAAAACCATAAAACCCTAAAATATTAAACCATAAAAACCTAAACCCTACCATACACCATCAAACATTAAACTATAAAACTATAAACCCTTAAGACCCCTAAATCCTAAACAATAAACCCTTAAACAATACATCCTAAAACATAAACACTACGTGAGTATTAATTACATTAAACACCCAAAATTAATTGAACACAATTTCTTAGGAATGTAATTAATTGTATTCTACTAGATTCCATTGAAAAGCAAAACAAACATTAATGATAATAATATATGTAATTCTTAGTGATAGCCTATTTGTAGAACTAATGTTTTGATATAATAATTGAAAAATGTTTTGGACAAATTTGAAAAGAATTTAAAACTTGTCTTAAAGTCCAAACAACTTGAAAATATGTTTGAGGCATTTAAAAAGGTTTTTGGCAAAGTTTTAAATGATTTAAATTAGCCAAACTTGACTTTTCAGCAAGCCCGTACCGATACGGTGTACCCTATATCGATACACTTTTGCCCAGGTTTTTGATTCTACCAAAACTCGTACCGATACGGGTGAGACTGAATCGAAACGGATAGGGGTCGTTTCGATATGCCCCCAACGGCTATTTCCCAACGGTCTTTTAAATGACATACCATACCGATATGCCCTCAAGCGTATTGATACGCTTAGGCTGGCAAGAGCTCAACAACTAGTTTATGAAGAAGAGCGTACCGATACGGGTCCTCGTGTATCGATACGAAAGGCTCTAGAATAGCATTAAAGATGGGAAATAAAGTCTCCAACGGCTCCAATTCAACCCTAACGGCTACAAACTCAAAGAGGAGTATAAAAGGGACCTCCAAGCATCTAGTAATGGTTAATGCTTCAATTGAAATACAACATATGATCAAAATGTGTCTTAGTGCTTAAGTGTCAATTCTTTGTATAGACAAAACACTAGTGAGCCAAAATTGTTAGATTTGCTCAAGTGTTTTAGGATTGTGTGAGAGCTTGTAACGCCCCGGTTTTGGGCTTAGGAGTTTTGGGCGTTGACCGGTTGGTCAAAGTGCTGTTCGAATCTAAAGAGGTTAAATTAGGAAAGCCTAGTTCGGGTTGCATTAAAAATATGGAAAAATGTTCTAAAATCATATTTTAATATAATTAAGTGAACTGTGAAATCAATTTTGGAAAATAAGTTTTGGAAGTGTGACATTTTGGCTAGTGACCAAAATGTAATTTTCGCAAATTTGGTGGCTGTTTTATAAAGGGTTGAAACTTTGAATCTTTAAGGAGCTATTAATCCAAAAGTGGTTTCTCCAGATTTTTCTAAGATATTATAAGCTATTTTCTGATTTTAAAGATATCAAAAAGGAGGGAAAAGCTCATTTGGCAATTTTCTCAACTAATTTCTCAATTTTCTTTCTCTCATTTTCTCTCAAACCAAACACTCCATTTCCAGAGATTTGTTTCTGATTTTCTCACCTAAATTCCTCCTTTCAACTCTCATTTGATTCCAAATCAACATATCTTCAAAACCTCTTCAATTGCTTCTTGATTCATCAAGGTTTTTCATTCCAAAAAGTGGAGAAACACAAGTTTGGAGGTAAGAACGTCCTTCTCCTCTAAACTATCAGTTCTTTACTGAAATTCCTAAGTTTTCAATCCTTAATTGATGATTAATTAAAGGTTTTAAAGTGTTGAAATGAATCTTGGCTTATTATGCAAGATTTTGATGATTTTTGATGATTTTCGTTAGATCTGAGTAATCTGTGATTTGAGAGGTGTTTTTGATGTTAAATGATCTCTAAAATGATGTGGAATTGAGTTTTGATTGATGCAATCCCGGGTAGGTTTAGTTTCCTAAGTTTAGCTTGTGTTTCAAGGTAGTTTTTGAGGTGATCTTGGTGATCTGATGTTGCTGGAGGTATAAGGTTGTTAATAGGTTGTTTTTAGATGTTATATGATGTTAATGGAAGTGAGGTTTTGCTGGTTTATGGCTGGGCTTTGTTTAGAAGTGGTTTGGATGCATTTTCGGTTGTGTTTGGTGGCCGAAAATGGAGGTTGGATGAGAGCAGCGAGTTTAGGTGCTTTCATTGAAGCAATTAATGCATGATGATGCATTAATCCTCTGCTTTGATGTGTTGAAACAGGGGAGGCATCTTTGGATCCAAGGATTGTTGATCCGGAAGCTTGATTTGGTGCTTTGGCTTGAAGCAAAGTGGAAATCGGTGAGTGCATTTGTGGGAAATTGGATTTTCAGCTTTAAAACCAAGGTTTGAAGGTTTTGGGAGCTTAGCTTAAGTCTAAACAACTTTGCTAAGCTCAAGTGTAAGTTTTCGGATTTTCTCTCTAGTGGTGGCCATGTTTTTGATGTGATGCAAGATGATGATTTGCATGTTTTAATTACTGTTTTGAAAGCATGTTTTAGCATGGATTTTGCTGATGATGTAAGCCATATGTTGAAGGTAACTCTAGGTAGGAGTACCTTGCTTTTATACTTTGAAATAATGTGGTTTGATGCTTTGAAATGCATGATGAATATGGCTTGGTTTTATGCTTTAAAACAGTGGATTAAATGATGAATATGATGTATATTGGCAAGTGATGTTTTGAAAATGTTAAGGTCACTAAGGTGGTTAAAAGTCCTTGAATGAGCCTTGTTACTTAAGATCATCAAGGTGGTTAAAAGTCCTTGGATGAGTCTTGTTGCGGACACTAAGGTGGTTAAAAGTCCTTAGGTGATCCTTCCATGGTGTTTAAAAGTCCATGGGGCCATGGTGTTTAAAAGTCCATGGGGCCAAGGTGTTTAAAAGTCCTTGGGGCCAAGGTGTTTAAAAGTCCTTGGGGTGATTCAAGCATTGGACACAAAGGTGGTTAAAAGTCCTTGTGTGGTCCTTATTCATGGTGTTTAAAAGTCCATGGCCAAGGTGTTTAAAAGTCCTTGGGGCCAAGGTGTTTAAAAGTCCTTGGGAAGTTGATGAACTTGTTTTAAGAAATGAAATGTATCACTTGAGCCAATATGACATGTTAAGTATGTAAGAAGCATGAGATGCTTGTTTTGATATATGACATGAAGCATGTGATTGCTTGTTTTAAGTATGCTTTTGAGCATGTGCAAAGGTTGATTTTAAGCATGGTTTATAAATGGTTTTAATTGCATTATTGAATTGTTTTTAATGAGCATGCCTCACTAAGCTTTTGCTTACGCTCTCTACGTTTTCTTAATTCAATAATGCAGAGGATTAGAGAACCTTGAGGGGCAGCAAAAAGGGGCAAGCAATCAAGTTCAAGTAAAGCTCAATGTATGGAAGGTTTTTGTTAAACATTTTAGCTTTTGGGTAATTTGGCAATGGGGGACCACTGTGTATGTTTTGGGAGGTGTTTGGGACTCCCTAAGTATGTTGAATGTTGTTTAGATTGCTGGTTTTTGCATTGGATCATTATATGCTTGTTTTGTAAGTTTTTTGTTTTGAGTAGCTAGCTTGTGTAGGAAGCATGCCTATAGAATTGGGGCTTTTTGCATATGATGTTGTTTGGTTGATTTGATGATGCCTATAAGTCATAAATATGTTGAATTGCATGCTGGTAAAGTTTGGTGACATTTGGAGCATGTTTGAATGATCAATTGCATGTTTTGGTATGCTTGTTTGCTGCAATCTGTGCAGGCGTTTCGGAACAGTGTGCACCGTTTCGGAACGGGTGCCTTACATGAACCCAGGCGTCCGAAACGGTATGCACCGTTTCGAAACGGTTTGGTCTCTGCCAAGGCTGTGTTTCGGAACGGGGTTGTTTGGTTTCGGAACGGCCCGTGTTTCGGAACGGGGTCGATCGGTTTCGGAACGGCCGACCGTTAGGGGCTGACATTGGCAGTTATATGTTCTGAATTGTTTACGTTTTGGTCCTGAATCTTGTATGTTCAATTCCATGAGCTTGGAAGGTCCTTTTGAGCTGAAATTTCACAGAGAAGCATGAAACCTGATTAATTTCAAGTTGGTAACTTTAATTTGGGTTAAGTCCTTTTAATTATCAGAAATTACAATTTGGTCCCTAAAGTTGTAATTTGTTCAATTGGGTCCCTGTTTGATCTCTGATGTTTGTGATCTTTGAGTATGATGTTTGTGTGATCACAATTAGGACTAATGTGCATCTAGACAAGATTAAAAAGAAAAAAAAAGGGTCGTTAATCAAGGTTGACTTTCGGGTTGACTTTGGTTTTCCCCGTGTGACTTTCTTAATTCGGGTCAACCGTCTAGGCCGGGTTAAGGGGGTTACAGAGCTTAATTGTGCAAACAAATACTTATTAGAGGGATTTGATTTTGCTTATTTTATCTCTTTGTAAAGAGGGTTTGATCAAGGGTTTGGGTAGAAAGCTTGATCGGTTTGTAAGGGTTTCCTCCTAAGCCTAGAAAAGGGGACGAATCAATAGTGGATTGATTGGAAATCCTTAGTGGGAAGCTAAGGTAGTGGATGTAGACCTTGGTTAGAAGGTTGAACCACTATAAATCATCTTGTCTTTATCAATTTTAGCTTCCACACCTCTATCACCCAAAATTCCACTTCTCCACCACTTGGCGAGTAAGAACGGTTGAAGGAATCGAGCACCAAAAAACCCAACAATTGGTAATAGAGCTTGGCTCTATTGAAGAGGATTAACATCCTATTGAGAAGGTCCGGCAAGCTCGATCATCATTTCAAACAACCGGCTCAATGGCGCAATCCATCGATAAACCACCATTCTTCGACGAAACACACTATGTCCATTGGAAGACAAGGATGAAGTTCTTCATAAAGTCAAAGGACTACAAAGTTTGGGACATAGTAGAAGATGGTTCGTTCGCGCCTCAACAAAGAAAGGTGGATTGGAGTGTCGAAGATCACAAGAAGATGGAGCTTAATTGCAAAGCCTTGCACATCTTATTTTGTGCACTTGGCTCAAACATCTATGAGAAGATGTCTTCTTGTGAGAGTGCCAAGAAGGTATGAGATAAGCTTGAAGTCACATACGAAGGAACCGACGAAGTAAAGGAGACCAAGATCTGGCTCATCAATCTAGCGTATGAAAACTTCAAGATGGATCCGGAAGAGAACATCAAGAAGATGTTTGATAGGTTCTCCACTATCACCAATAGTCTCAAAGTCTATGGAGAAGCCATCCCGGAAGAGAAGCTTTTCCGAAAGCTCATCTACTCCCTTCTCGAGTCATGGGACTCAAAGAGGACCGCCATCATCGAAGCTAAGAATTTGAAGACCTTGAAGCTTGATAAATTCATGGGGTCACTTCTCACTCACCAAATTATGAAGAAAAATAAAGAATAGGGAAGAAATTAGAGCTATAGGGGAGAAGAAGCTCAAAGGGCTTGGCATCAACACAAATGCCATATCTCTCAAATCATCCACATGCCATCATGTAGATTCAAGTGAAGAGGAGGAGGATGAAGAGGAGATAGTTCATCTCTTCAAAACGTGTGCCCCTTACATGAAGAAAGCCTTGAAAGAACTTGAACGAGAATTCATGAAAAAGAACAGGGCAAGCACTTCAAGCCATAAGAATAAGGGATATGTGGCTACTTGGAGTGATGAAGACTCCACCGACGATGAACAAGCCAACCTTTGCCTTATGGCCATCGAAGAAGATTCAAGGGTAACTTCTAATTCATCTACTTCATGTTCATATTCTTTTGATGAATTACAAGATGCCTATGATTATTTGGTTTTAGAGTTTAAAATCACATTTTGCAAAACAATAAAATGATTTCAAAGTTGAAAATTCAAAATGATTTGATTTCTAAAACCAAACTTGAACTTGAAGCAAAACTCGCAGAGTTTGAACAAAAATGTTTTGATTTACAAAATTTGCTTCATAAAGTTCAAGAAGAAAAAGATTTGATTTCCAAAGGACTAAGTAGCTCAACTAAAAAGGATGAAATTTAAAAGTGGATTCCTAAGGGGACTAAGGTTTGTGCTACTAACGTCTATGGATCCAAAGCAATTTGGATACCAAAAATTACTTGATTGTCTTATGATAGGTGTGATGGAGAGTGACATTGAGGGGGAGCTCCATGCACACAAAGAAAGACACTTGAAGAATGAAGGTTTCACATCCTCCCTCGTGTTCAAGTGTGGTAAAAATCTAATTGCTTTATTTATTTAATTTGATTTAATCTTTATTTCAACTAGATTATGACATATGTTGGACTAACATTTTGATGATGCTTTGAGTAAGGGGGGCCATTTTAAAACCAAAATTATTTATTTTGTCAATTTTTTTAACCTCTATTGTTATTTTGAGCTTAAAAGTGTTTTAAATTCTTTTTGATATAACAAAAAGGGAGAGAAATGGTTTGAAAAATCGATTTTTCAATTGAATAAGGGGGAGCTTTAATAATTTTCAAATCTTAATTTTCTTATTCCAATTTTATTTCACAAAGGGGGAGAAATCCCAAATAATTTTTTAAGTTAGTTTTATTATATCAAAAGGGGAAGATTGTAGAACTAATGTTTTGATATAATAATTGAAAAATGTTTTGGACAAATTTGAAAAGAATTTAAAACTTGTCTTAAAGTCCAAACAACTTGAAAATATGTTTGAGGCATTTAAAAAGGTTTTTGGCAAAGTTTTTAATGATTTAAATTAGTCAAACTTGACTTTTCAGCAAGCCCGTACCGATACAGTGTACCCCATATCGATACACTTTTGCCCAGGGTTTTGATTCTGCCAAAACCCGTACCAATACGGGTGAGACTGAATCGATACGGATAGGGATTGTTTCGATACGCCTCTTAAGCTAACGATCCCTGTTTTAATGTCCCCAACGGCTATTTCCCAACAGTCTTTTAAATGACATACCATACTGATACGCCCTCAAGCGTATCGATACGCTTAGGCTGACAAGAGCTCAACAGCTAGTTTCTGAAGAAGAGCGTACCGATACGGGTCATCGCGTATCGATACGGAAGGCTCCATAACATCATTAAATATGGGAAATAAAGTCTCTAACGGCTCCAATTCAACCCAAACGGCTAGTAACGGCTACAAACTCAAAGAGGAGTATAAAAGGGACCTCCAAGCATCTAGTAATGGTTAATGCTTCAATTGAAATACAATATATGATCAAAATGTGTCTTAGTGCTTAAGTGTCAATTCTTTGTATAGACAAAACACTAGTGAGCCAAAATTGTTAGATTTGCTCAAGTGTTTTAGGATTGGGTGAGAGCTTAATTGTGCAAACAAATACCTATTAGAGGGATTTGAGTTCGCTTATTTTATCTCTTTGTAAAGAGGGTTTGATCAAGGGTTTGGGTAGAAAGCTTGATCGGTTTGTAAGGGTTTCCTCCTAAGCCTAGAAAAGGGGACGAATCAATAGTGGATTGATTGGAAATCCTTAGTAGGAAGCTAAGGTAGTGGATGTAGACCTTGGTTAGAAGGTTGAACCACTATAAATCATTTTGTCTTTATCAATTTTAGCTTCCACACCTCTATCACCCAAAATTTCACTTCTCCACCACTTGGCGAGCAAGAACAGTTGAAGGAATCGAGCACCGAAAAACCCAACACTATTAAAAGCAAAATCCTTAATTTTTAACTTAATAAATATGATTTTTAATAAATTTGAGTGTCTAAGGAATAATTTAATTAAGGAAGAAACTTTTATGCACAAGGATGTGTAAACTAAACATAAGTATTTTAGTTTAGGGATTAGAGTTTTAGTTTATGGTTTAGGGTTTATAGTTTAGAATTTAGGACATAAGGTTCGTTTTTAGGGTTTAAAATTATGAATTTAGAATTTGGGTTTTATAGTGTAAATATGTAGGGTTGTGTAATTTTTTTAACAATGACAATTGAATTTTTATTGAAAAAAAAGCATGGAAGGTGTTACAAATACAACGCATCCAAAAGGGAGAGTAATGGGGATTAGTCCTCCAAAATCTCATATAAAAACCCAAAGGTGAAAAGAAAAGTAAATATTTCCATAGAGATAGCATACCGTTAAAATCTAGAAGTATTCCTGAATCTCATTGTCTCTATCCAAACGAGACGCTTTACAGATGAAAAAGGAGTGGTGAGCGAACCAAACTATCAGGCAGATTGCTCCGTTACCCAGGTCTGATTACATCGGCAAACAACCATCAACCGAGTGGGGATCTATCTTTCTATGACCACCGACATAATCATATTCAAAAATTAACGCCGTGAAGATCTCTGTACGAGCATCAAACGACCGCTAAGGTATGTTGAAATCATGCCAAAATGATAGATGAAACAAACCACAAAAATCAAAATAAAAGCGTGCCACAGTAACAGAAGAAATGTGTGCCACAAATGCAGATATTCTTATTAAAAATATGAGAGAAAAAACAAGAAAATAATAAACTCGGTGGTCGACAAACAATACTAAGATTGGTTGCCGACCACCCGCCAAGAAAACTAAAGAAACAATATGTGTATCAAAATTTCATCCTTTAATTAAATCATATCTGGATTTTTTATATAGATAGTAATAGTCTATTTAATATGAGTAATAAACATTTTTAGATTTTAAAATGAATTTGCAAATTGAATTATTAAAAATATATAAATATACTATCCATTGTACCCCTAATCATCAAACCAGCTAAAACATTTTGAAAAGAAAATAAAGAAGTGAGTGCAGAGCATTTTGATCAAGTGCAAAAGTTGAAGAAGTTAACTAAAGACAGCTGATATCTTAATTAGTGTGCAATGGGCAACACTTCTTCCAGCTAATGTCAAACCCGTGTTTGATTTTCATGGGGTGGAATATGTATAAATATATTATATTAGAAATGGTGAAAGTGAGTAGGGTTTATCAACGGGTGGAAATTGACAATCCAGTTTGAGGGGGGTTTATTTAAATTTTTTAAAAATTTTAAAAGGTTTAATTTAAAATTTTCATAAAAATTAGGAGTTTAACTGAAATTTTTTAAAAATTAAGACTTATTGGGACTTTTAAACATTTTAGGAAAGGGTTTAATTAAAATTATCTGTTTTTAAAAATAAAATAACAATATTTAAAATTTGTGAAAGGGTTAAATTAAAAAATTAAAATTTTAAAAAATTAAAAATAAAATTTTAAAATTTTAGGAGGCCAAGTCTCCACCAGCTCCATAAGCGTCCGCCTCTACGGTTTATTGTTGATTAACATTTCATGGGGGAGTTAATTTTTGCAATATTATATGATAAAAGCTAAGTTTCCAACTACAATGTACATTTGGCCGAAGCATCACAAATAAATAATGTAAGCAGTAGGCAGTGACGCGTTTTTTTTTTTTTTTTTGCAAAGTCAGCTCCATGTTTATATATAAAGTCAGCTACCGTATAAATGTGCCGTAAATTTGAATGACTCACGTATGTCTTTAAGTAAAAATGTTCTTATATATAATACGATTATTATTTTCCCTTCAAATAGATTAAATTAATACATATGTTTCACAAATTATTTAAATGTATTAATTAATAAAAACGTATTAACATACGAATAGAGAAAATTCTGCTATGCTTGACGAGTACCGATGAGCACAACTAACGACGAGCACCGATAAGCAACATTAATTTAATTGATAAAGATTTCGCCGTATAATTATAAATTATTTAAAAATCAAAAGATAAATTAATTAAAATATATTATTTTATTTTTAATTTTTTTTAAACATAAATCAAAATATTCATATACCCTTAAATTATAAAACCCTAATTTTTGTTCATATAAAATTTAAACCGTCACTGCCACCGTCGTTACCGTCGCGCATACCATCGCCGCCGCATACCTCATACCCTAGCCTCTATATGATGTTACTTAGAGTTTCAATAGTACAACCAAAATAGAGAACTAACACCATCATAAACTTTCATCCCTCCCTTTGCCTTTCGTAAACTTTCCACTCATCTTCTCTTGACGGCACTTATAGTAACCCTAAATTCAACTTTCAAGTATTAGTTACTATAAGTGCAGTGCAAGTTCAATTTTCAAGTATTGGTTACTATAAATGCAGCGCAGGTTCAATTTTCAAGTCTTGCTGTGCAGGTTTAATTTTCAAGCAGGAGGCAGAGGCGGTGACGGCAGGGGCAGCAGCGGTGACGGCAGCTTGAATTTTAAATAAACAAAAATTAGAGTTTTGTAATTTAGGGGTTTGAGTAGGTATTTTGATCTATGTTTAAAAGAAAATTAAAATTAAAATAATATTTTTTAATTAATTTACTTTTTGATTTTTAAATAATTTATAATTATACGGTGAGTCTTTTAGATTTTTAATTTTTATAAATTGAATTAAAGGGGCTCATCGGTGCTCGTCGAGCGTGGCAGACTCATCTTATGAATAGATACCAAATATTGATGATCGATAAACTCTTCAAACATGCATTGAATATAACCATGTCCTCAGGGCGGAGCCAGAAAATTATTTAAGGGGTGTCATTTTTCTTGAATTATATTTAAGGGATGTAAAATTTTTATAAATAGGTGTCATTTATTTATTTATTTTAAAAATTTTATATAAAAATTATAATAAAAAACATTTGTCCCAAAAAAATTAGGTGTCATCTGACCACCCATTAGTATGGGTGAGTCCGCCCATGCATGTCCTTATACATCATTTTGCTTGTTCAAATAATCAAAAAAAAATATTAATTAATTTTATCAAATACTTTTATATAATCAGGTGATGCAATCAGCTAATCAAATCAACTAATGAGATCAGCTAATCAAATCAATTAATGCAATTCTCTATCAACTTAAGTTATTATTTTGCTATAACAAATCATGTGAAAAATGTTTTGGACATGTTTGAAATTTAAAAAATAATTCAAAAGTCCTCAAAACTTAAAAAATAATGTTCTATGAAAACTGTTTTAATGGTCTGGAAACCATTCGCATGGTTTGAAAACCATGCGGTCTCGAAACCAATGTGAACGTAAGCATTAAATACTATGTTTTATGACTTACCAATGGATCTAAACACATCTCGATGGCTATAAACGGCTAGTATCTCATTTCACACTATAAAAACAAGGAAATGATATTGAAGAAGGTTACTACAACCATCCAAGCTTAATGATCATGAAAGATAGTCTTTAATTCTTTATTTCTTTAAATCACCATATTATTAAATTAGATGAAATTTGACCACCAGCAGTTAAAATCTAACGAAGGGAGTAAAATAAAAATTAGCAAAAATTTGTATAGTTACACATTTGGTCTTCGTTACTTATACATTCTATCAATTTGGTCCTAATTTTAATTTAATAAAATAAATTAATTATTTAATAATGTTATTGGAGGAATTTAATTATTTTTATTTTAAAATTATAAAAACATCTAATTTAATAAAAAATTAATATTATTTTAAAAAATTTATTTTAAATTGTGCACTGACTATAATCTAAAATATATACAAAATATTGTTAACATTAATTTAATTATTAGATTTATTTAATTGAGTTAGGTGTTTTTAAGTATGTCGTGTTAGAGTTCCCTAAAATCGCATTTCCTCCATTTTCCAGGCATTAACAACAAGATAACACATATATTATATGTTGTACTTCATATCACAAAAGTAAGCTTGGTGTAGTGGCAAGCACATGTTTTTTTCCACCAAGGGATCCCTAGTTCGAATCCCCTAGCCCCAATTTCGTTACTTTTAATTTTCCTTCTCCAATCAGGTGACACGTGTTATCACCTAATTAAATAATTATTTAATTTTATTAAATTAAAATTATGACCAAGTTGATAGAATGTATAAGTAACGAGGACCAAATGTGTAATTATATAATTTTTTACTAACTGTCACGTCACTCCCTTCGTTAGATTTTAACGGTTGGTGGTCAAATTGCATCTCATTTAATAGTATGGTGGCTTAATTGCTTAGAAAAAAAGTAAGATGGTCAAATCGCCACCTTACCAATAGTATGGTTAGACCTGGAAAACTTGACCCGAGACCCGAACCGAGACCCGATTTTGACCCAAAACTCGAAATAAACAGAACTGAAACCGACCCGAAATTTTTGTTGAACCGAAATGGACCCGAACCGAATGGACTCGAACCGATTTCAGAAGGCTATCCGAACCGAAAGCTGAATAAATTATTTATTTGTTTTTAGTATTATCTATTTTTAACAATATAATAAATGATATAATGGTGTATGTTTTTATTATTTTTTGTATTATATTTTGGGAGAGATTGTTATTTTTCTCAAAATTGTAGTATAATAACATTTTATGTCATTCTAAGTTTAAATATTAATTAAATAAAGTTTTTGTCCCTACTAATTTTTAAATTTAGAAGTTTAATAGACTCTTTTTCCTCCCAATATTTGATCTTAACTTCATTCTAGACTACACCATAAACCTTAAATCACTAAAACTAAGCCTTAAAAATCCTAAACCATAAATCTTAAGCTTAGGGGTGTAAATGAACAGAGCGTTCGACGAACTGTTCATGAACCGTTCATATAACGTTCGTTTATGTTCGTTTATTAAGCTAAATAAACGAGTATGAACAAAAATTTTATGTTCGTTTAATAAACGAACGAACACGAACATAGGTGTGTTCGGCTCGTTTATGTCCGTTTAGAAGCTCGTTTATATGCTCGTTTATGTTCGTTTAGAAGCTCATTTATATGCTCGTTTATGTTCATTTAAAAGCTCATTTATGTTCGTTTATAACCCTAAGTTCAAGGTATATAAACCATGTTATAACCCCTACCACCCTTTTCCCTAATTTCTAATATTTGTAGCCGCACCCCTCCCCAAATCCCTCTGAAAATAAACACTCCTCACCTTTTCTTCCGGTTAACCTCCGACCATCGACCTTTCGGTTCTCCCTTGCGCCACCGTTTGCCGCCACCCTCTTCGTTCATCGTTGGCGGTTTAAGCCATCGAAAACCCCACTTTTTCATTCGAATCTTTGTGTCTTCGTCCTTTCATCTTCTCTAGAATTCTCCTCCACTCGTGTGTGTTGGGTGAGTATTAGATTCATGTTTATGTTGGGTGATTGCAACCTGCAATAGAAGATGAACAAGAACAGCCTGCAATAGAAGATGGAAACTCATTCTCTTTCATGGACGATTTCAATCGCCAGTGTACTTTGACTACCAAACAGGTTCATTTCTCCTTTTTCCCTCTCTCTTTGTATTGCTTTATCTTGCTTCTTCCCACTGAAATTCGCTTAAATTGGTTGGAATTTGTATAATCTTCTTCGAACTTGAGATCTGGGTCAATCTTCAATTGGCCTGAAAAAAATTCAATGCGCGTTCCTCGTTTTTCAACCTTTGATACTCAGTGCAATTGTAGTTGTAATGCTTTTAGAAACATGATTTCATTTTTGTCAATATTTCATTGTTTAGGTGTTGCGTAAGATTGATTAGAGATGCTTAGCTTCCTTTTTCTCTCATTTTAGATAGAATAGCTATATTAAACTCTGGTTTGTATTTTAGTGATTTGCTCATTCTTTTAACAATTATGGTTTTGCTTGTAATCCTCTTCTTTTGCTTTTAGCAACTCTTTAGAAGTTAAAAGCAAGTAAAGAAAGTACAGATAAAAGGGGGCCTAATTTATTTTAACTAATTGCTTACTTTCTCTCATGCTTTAGAGGTTTTATGGATTTGTTATTTGCTTGGCTGCTGGCTTAACCTGTACATTCCTGGTAAGTATGATTTACCGCATTATACTTGTATTGTTAATTGTATGTATGTAGTGTTCTTTGTTGAAAAATTTTACTGCCTACCTTTTCTTTCGTATTCTTTTATATTTTGTGATGATATGCAGGAGGGGTCGGATGGCTTGTCTGTCATATTGAGGCTCGCTACCGCTACTAGATTAGGCTTATTGAAAATTTCAGAGGTATGATGTTTGAGCAATGTTACTTGGCTCCACTTTTTCCTAGTTGTTATACATTTGGATGGTCCTTGGAGGAACATGTCCTTATATACATTTCTGAAAATGTGTTGTACATGAGTACTTCAAGAAAAATGAAGATTTTGATATAATTTTTAAGTCCCTTCTAATAGCTTCTTAATATATAGTGCTTGGATATTTTTCATCAAAACAACTCATATTGTAATTTTCTCCCATCATCTTCAGATAGAAACTGTATTTCAACTTGTGGGATCAGCTGCCATTATTCAACTTCTGAGCAAGAAGCTCCCATTCGCAGAGGTATGTCTCCACTTCTATTCTAGTCTTTTTTCCCCACAAATTTAATTGAACATTAAGTATCTTGTGCCTTATTTTTTTACCCTACTATTTGAAACAGGATCGAAAGCAAACTCTTAAACAAATCGATTAGTTCTTAAGCACAAAAGTGGCTATTATTGCATTATTTATTTATCTTGCCAAGAAAAGCTATTCCGGACATTGAAAGAATTATATTGCATGTGTTTTATACCTGTATATAATGTTGGATGTTTGTTATGGATTTTTCATTTGATTTCTTTTGGAAAATTGTGAATGATGATTGTGATATTTACACCCCTAAGAAAAACGGAGGAGTAGAAGCCTAAGGAACAAAGACCCAAGCAAATGAAAAGAAGTCGATTATGATAGAGTAACAAGTATTCTGGGATGAAAATGCTCATGGATGTTTCTTTTTGTGTGTGTGGATGTTTTAGGATGAAAATATTAGTGAATGTTATAAATGACCATGTCCTTATTTGACTTTTTTAAACTTTTATTTTGTTGTTGTGGTAGGTTATATAAGTTAATGATGTAAAGTTTATGTTGGTTTTATTTTATTTAATTTTTGTTTGTTCGTTTAGTTAAATTTTAGAAATTATAAACGAACATGTTCGTGAACGCTAAACGAACATGTTCGCGAATTATATAAATGAACATGTTCGTGAACGCTAAACGGACATGTTCACGAACACTAAATGAACAAATTGACGAACATGTTTGCGAACGTTAAACGAACACGTTCGCGAACGTTAAACGAACCGAGCCCAAACGCACCAAAATATAAACGAACCGAGCTCGAACATGCTATTAAAAACTTAAACGAACACGGACATACCTTTGTTCGTTCAAGCTCGGTTCGTTTACACCCCTACTTAAGCTATAAAAATTAATCTCATAAACCAATAACCCTAAACTAAAACATAATCTCTAAACCATTAGCACTAAGGCTAAACCCAAAACCGTAAACCGAAATCAGGGCCCATTTTCACAATTTACCATAAAATATAGCCTAAACTCGAAATTAGGGACCAATTTAAAATTTTCAAAGTGGAGAAATTTGAGAGCCCAATGTCTAATTTTACCATAGAAATAAATAGAGGTCAAATTCGGCTAAAAATTAAATCTTAAGAACTTAAATGAACAAAAATACCAATATATTAAAACTATTAGACTAAATAAAAAATAAAAATAAATAGGTGTCAATTTCAACTAAAATTAAATTTTTAAGGACTAAATATCACTGTAGGGAGGGGATTGCTATATTCGAAGTCCAAACAGTGGGAATACTTTATACTTGTGACTAAATTGAATTAAAATAAAACTTAAAAGTGAATATTAGGATTAAAATGTAACATTTTAAACATAGCATGACTTAAAGATGAATTAACCCCTAACCTAAAAAATGGCAGTTTCCCGCCAACATTATGCATTTCACCTCTCTTTATTTACTTTTACAAATTCCATTTTCTCTTTTTTTTAATTAAAATAACATGTTATCTTTTAGTTTTACGTTAAGGGCAATCAATTGTTTAACCTTCCATATTTTATATGTTTCTTTATTTAAGTTCCGAATTTCATTTTTAGATTCTAGTTTAATTCAATTGAATCTCAATTTAGATTTATTTAATTTTAGAATTCTTTTAATTATGTTTGTGATTGAAATATTTAATTAAATTCAAATGCATAAATTAAAAAGTTGAATTATAATTAATCTTATAAACCAATAACCCTAAACTAAACCATAAACCATTAATAGTAAACGCAAAACTATAAATCTTAAGGAAACATAATTAATCTCATAAACTAATAACCCCAAATTAAACCATAAACCTTAAGGAATTGAAACTAATGCCGTAAACCAATAACCCTAAACTAAACCATAAACCTTAAGAAATCATAATTAATCTCATAAATCAATAACACTAAACTAAACCATAAACTGTTAATATTAAACCATAAATTATAAACCTTAAAAAATCATAATTAATCTCATAAACCAACTCAAATATAAACAGTAGATAATAGAAATACCCAACTCAAACCGAATTGACACAATCTTATCTATCCTCCACTGACATACAAACCGAATCGACCCGAAAATTCAAAGTTTGACTCGACCCGAATGACCCGAACCGAAAGCGCTCGATCCGATATTGACCCGAACTGAAAAAACCGATTCGATTTTGACCCGATTTATTACCCGACCCGGACCCGACTTATCATAGACTTGAACTAAACTCGAACCAGACTCGAACCGATCCGAATCGAATTTAAACCGATTCCAAACATACCTGAAATAATCTGATTGCCACCTCTAAGTATGGTGGTCATTTATATAGTTTAGCGAAATATTTTTGAAAAAAAAAAAGAAAAATAAAAAAGTGAGTGCAGAGCATTTTGATTATAAGTGCAAAAGTTGAAGAAGTTAACTAAAGACCACTGATATCTTAATTAGTGTGCACCGGACAACACTTGCTTCCAGCTAATGTCAAACCCATGTTTGATTTTCATGGGGTTGAATATGTGTATATATATTAGAAATGGTGAAAGAGAGCAGAGTTTATGGTTTTTTTTTTACAAATTCTATTTCTAATCCTAATCCTACTTAGATGTGTACTAAATAAATTGTTACTGTTAACCGTAACCGGTATAACCGTTCATTTTATAGGTTAATTAACCTAACTGTTAAGGTTAAACGGTTTCGGTTAACCGAAACCCTAAAAAAGATGGTTAATGGTTAACCTATAGGTATTTTTTTAACTAAGTATGAAGTTTGTGTTTAAAATCTCTATATTTAAGTTTATTTTTTGGAAATTTTAATGTAACATTTGAAAATAAAATTGTAATAGGTTATTGGTTAACCTGTAAGCGAACCATTAAGAAGCTTACAGGTTAATCGGTAATCGAACCGTGGCGAAAAATTATCCGGCGAATTCCGCCAGTGATCCATGTACAATGGACGAATTCGGGGTAATTGGGGATGAAATATTACCTTAAAAATCTGGTATCTTGATATCCTTAGGGAGTTAGGATAAACCAAATCGAATCTGAGTAGCCACAATAGCGCTCCGACCTCTACACAGTCCACCCGATCGAAACGAACAATATTTTCTCTTCTCTAACTGTTAGAGAGGTTTTCTAAAAAAGCATACTTTGGCTGCTAGACCTTATGCCTTTATATAGCATTCAAAAACTTAATTCTAATTAAATTCGGATTCATTAAATATACAATATATTTAACCGAATATAATTAAATATGTAGAATCTAATTCTACTTTAATTCGATTCATTAAATATACAATATATTTAACCGAATACAATTAAATATGTAGAATCTGATTATACTTTAATTAGATTTTTTAGGGATATATATATTTTAATAGTGTTTGATAATTACAATAATTATCTAATTATTAATATATATATATATAAACAAGATTATCTATAATTACAACAATTATAATAATTCCGTCTTTAATAATTATTATGTGTACAACAAGTTTGTACACATGCTATCTAGTCGATATTTGTTCGTTTCAATCATAGGGTGTGACCCTTGTAGGTTCATGTAACGTTAGTAGTAATATCTAGAACAATTCTAATATTACAAACAATAAGTGACATCTAGCAATACATCATTGCTACCTAAGTTACATGAAGTCATGGTTCGACTTTACCTTTTTTCCATGATTAACTTCTTTTATGTATTACATTCTTTTGCCTTTATATCTAGATCGAACACAAGTCATGTATTAGTCACACTTGTATAGTCCATCTAATATTTCTTGATATCTTGAGTAGACTATGATAAATGAATAACTATGATATCTCATATCAATTTATTCGAGCATGGTCATGCATTTTCTAGTATTACTCAATGAAGTGACCTACGATTTACTCCTATTATGTGGGAGGGACAAATCCTATCTTGATCAACCATATTTCGCTATATAGAGTGCGACATATCCAATATCAGTCTTTATAATTTAGCATGTTACAACACACGTTTGACTGCATCAAAATATGTCACTCTCGATATTGAAATAATAATGATCTCAAGTCTAAGGATCATACACTTAGTTATAACCATGAGCAATGTTGTGACTATCACATAATAATCCCAAAAACATGCTCATAGCGGGTCAGTCTAGTATGGCGTTCTCTAACACATACTTATGTATTGATTTTGACATCTCTAAGTCAATAACAACACTTTATTATCAATCAACTACATATTAGTCTTAATATATTATTTTTGTCCACGCCCACAATAATTATCTACTAAGGAAATCAAGAATAACTATATTATTCTAAAGACTATATTATGATTCAGTTTATTTATTGATGCTCAGAATAAGATTGAAATAATAATAATGATTTTATTAATAAACAAGATAAAATAAGTATTTTTTTTACAATCATCTCATGATTGGTCTTTGGGTATACTCTAACACTATAATGGTTAACCATTTAAAAAATTAACGGTTAGGTTGCGGTTAATAATCGTTATAACGATTAACCAACCGTTTAAGTTAAATGGTACGGTTAACTTCCCTGTAGGTAGGAATGGGGTGTTCCTAATGAGTTTAAAACCCATGACCTAAGAAAAATGAGAGAATTAAAATGAGCAGCTTTGCCAACTGACTAGATGTAATTGTTTCGGGTTTATGGTTTATTTTAAAATTTCATGTGGAATTAATCTGCAATATTATATGATAAGAGCTAAGTTTCCAACTACAATGTACATTTGACAGAACCATCCAAATAAATAATGTAAGCAGTGGGCATGCAGTGACGCGTTTTTTTTGTGGCAAAGTCAGCTCCATGTTATATATAAAGTCAGACAGCATATTCAACCCCAAACACAAATAAACAAATACATGTGGTTCTACACAATTCTTGAGGTACACAGACGTGGTACTACACAACATTCTTTGCGACTTTCAGCCTACAGATAATGATTACATTACATCTAGTAATCATTAAAAACAAGTTTAGATCATTTTTGAATGATTAAACAATTTAATAAACTTGGTTGGTATGCTAATTCCATGTTCATTACTATCGTTTTCCAATGTTCAAACTTATGCCACTCTGTCAACAAGCGTACACGACATCTCCTTTCTCCTATATAAACAACAACGTTGAAACCTGTAAGAACAAATTATTTGAGTTAGAAAATAATCGCATCCAACAATGGCAACCAAGCTTGCTTTATTCGTGTTATCCATCTTGTCATTTTCAGTTTCGCAAACCCTTTCTTCTGTAGTCGCCAATGGAATAGAGTATTGGTGCGACAAAACCCCAAACCCTCAGCCTTGCAAGTTTTTCATGCGCCAAAACCCCACAAGTTTCGTGCCCAAAAACAAATCTGAGTTCCACAAAGTGGCAGTCCGAATAGCCTTGGACCGTGCACTCAATGCTGAGAGCCATAACAAGTGGCTCGGCAAGAAATGTCGAAATGACAAGGAGAAGGCTGCATGGGCTGATTGCTTGAAGCTCTACCAACAAACCATTCTTCAACTCAACCGAACCATAGACTCCGCGAAATGCACCGATTTCGACGTGCAAACATGGCTAAGTTCTGCTTTGACCAACATTGAAACTTGTCGGGCAGGGTTCGTGGAGCTAGGAGTTTCTGATTACGTGCTGCCCCTAATTATGTCCAACAACGTCTCAAAGCTAATAAGCAATGCTTTGGCTTTGAACACTAATGCTTCATTTGTGCCGCAAACTTATCGACATGACTTTCCTAGTTGGGTCAAGCCCGGTGACAGAAAGCTGTTGCAGTCTTCTTCGCCAACACCAAACCTTGTGGTGGCTCAAGATGGGTCGGGGAACCATAGGACTATTAAGGAAGCGCTTGATGCCGCTTCGAAAAGGAGTGGGAATGGTAGATTCGTGATCCGAGTGAAAAGTGGAATTTACAAAGAAAACCTTGAGATTGGCAACAAGCTGAAGAATATCATGTTGATTGGAGATGGATTGAGGTACACCATTATCACTGGCAGCAGGAGCGTTGGAGGAGGTTCCACCACTTTTGACTCTGCAACTGTTGGTAAGAACAGTCAATTTAACTAAATCGTAGCTACAACTTCAAAACTAATTCATGGAAATAATACTTATGTATCCACTTTTCAGCGGTAACGGGTGAAGGATTCATTGCTCGTGGCATAACATTCCGTAACACCGCAGGACCGCAGAACCACCAAGCGGTGGCCTTGAGATCAGGCTCTGATCTTTCCGTCTTCTACCGCTGCAGTTTCGAGGGATACCAAGATACACTCTATGTCCATTCTCAACGACAGTTCTACAAAGAATGCTACATATATGGCACCGTAGACTTCATTTTTGGAAATGCAGCTGCGGTTTTGCAGAACTGCATGATTTATGCAAGGAGACCAATGGATAAGCAAAAGAATACTGTTACTGCCCAAGGCAGGACCGACCCTAACCAAAATACTGGCATTGTAATCCATAATTCACGAGTAATGGCAGCCGCCGACCTTGCCCCGGTGCTTAGTTCATTCAAAACATTCTTGGGACGGCCATGGAAGGAGTACTCACGTACTGTTTTCATGCAAACATACCTTGATTCCTTGGTGGATCCTGCTGGTTGGTTAGAATGGAATGGTGACTTTGCTCTAAGTACCTTGTATTACGGAGAGTACAGAAATATCGGCCCTGCGGCTTCGACGAGCAGTAGGGTGAAATGGAAAGGTTATCGAGTTATAAGCAGTGCTACCGAAGCATCAAAGTTCACAGTGGCTAACTTCATTGCTGGAACCTCATGGTTGCCAAACGTAGGGATACCCTTCACTCCTGGTCTTTGAGTTTGTCAAATCAATTGCATCACTCGTGTTCAATTTGTTCCATTGTTTTGTTCTTTCATTGCTGCCTTGTCTTTGTCATACGGGGAGAAATCCTCATATGATTATGTCAAGAATTTCTCCTGTGTCATACATAATAAATTAACTAATGTTATTTTTTCTGCATCTCTCTGGAAATTCCAAGTGTTAAGACAAGCTAAAAGGAATTAACAACAGAACAGTGATTACTTTATTCAAAATTCAATTCAAGTTACTTTTTTTTTGTAAGAAAGGAGCGTTAGACTATTACAAAGCAAGCCTGGGGTATTTCTAGCATGTCAATCCGAGCTTGTCCTCCATGATCAACCGACAAATCTTTGCTGGCGGATCTTCCTTTTGGTAGAAACATGGCAACTTGTTGAAAGCTATTTTGAACATTCTATCCACCACCTGATTAGCCTATCGGTAAACATGATAAACGTGCACCTACCGTGGTATTACCATATATGATACAAGTGAATAAACTATTTGTCCGTCTTCTGATGCTGAGAAAGCATGAACCAGCTATCAAAAAAAAAAATCCTGCTAACCAGATGCAAATGGTAAAGGAAGAGAAGAATCTTCAACTTCTATGCAGCTCGTCCCATGGCCGTCCCGGAAGTAGTACTCATGTTCATTCAAAAAAAAAAAATCCTTCAACTTGCAGGGAAGATTCATCAATTCAAAACATAGTATAACAGCTGACTCTGTCAAATCTTCTGTAATTAAACTCTGTAAAAGCTGCTAGTAAACCAACATTCACTGCTTGCTTCCCGTAAATAAATAATGTCGAATGACTGACCAAAATGAATTACATGTTTTCAGCAGGCTCTCACATCATAACCATCTGGGTCCGACAACCACTTGCTTGCAAGGTTGAAGATCCACATACTTGCAGAGCACAGAAACCGAGTATAAAAGTGCAAGTTTACAACAACCACCACTATGCATCATACTTTAGTAAGATTCTTCAAGCTCTCCATTTACATCAGCTACATTAAGGTGGGTCAAACTATCGGTTGTAAAAACTGGAAAATTATGTCACTTAACCCTGCCATCAGCAGATATTTGACTAAGTTACACATTCTAGAAAACAAGATCCTTAATATTTTAAATGCATCATTCATGTTGGATTACCTGTAAGTTCTACAACACTAGGAATCTGAAGAATCTGGAAAAATCGTATCAGCAAAGTACAACCTTTTATGTCCGTCCTTCAAATTTTAACTCCCCTTCACTTTTCAGGGCTGCAATTGCAACAAATGTTGTTATAGAAATTAGCAATTCTACAAACATTAAAGACTATATAAAATAAAAATATTATGAAAAATAAGAGCATTCACTGTGAGTGTAACCCCTAAACCCGACCTAGAAGAAATGGGCCGAATCTAGGGAGTAGCGATTGGAAACTTGCCCCTCAAGAAACAATTTAGGTTAAAATATTTTGTAATTCAAAAGAATCGATCAAATAAGTAAAACTCAACAAATATTCTAATTAAAATAAAACTCAATCTTTTAAACGATGTTCCGATAATTAATTAAAAATCCGAAAGTAACTTCATAGATGCATGCATTTAATAAAACCCAAATTAAAAACAGTTCCAATGTCCATATTACACAAATATCACAAACAATATTAAAATGATAATTTTGAGGTAACAGAAAGGTTCGTACTGAATAATAATTTATCTGAATAAACAAGAGATGCTCCAAGTACCGATCGCCAAAAAAAAGTCTTAGATATCTGAAAAGTAAAAACTAAGGGGTGTAAGTTAAAGAGCTTAGTGTGTCTCTAAAGTGCAAACGAAAACAAAACAAAAATCAAACAGTATTTTATTTTCTAATAAAGTCTTTTCTGAAAACACAACAAAACCGGATCATAATGATATGATGTCTGATGCACATGAATCATAGTACCCATCTCCGATACACCGAAAAGTAAGGTTTCCCAGAACCTACTTTCTCCATCGTCACCATCCGAAGTGGAACTCAGCCCGAAGGGTGGAACCACTGATCCGAAGCGGAATTTAGCCCAAAGGGTGAAACCACTGAACTTTCCCGAACAAATCCCAAACCATATACCCACAATGATATGATGCAGATTTTAAAATCCGAGTCTCATCCGAAACTTGAATTATGAAAATTCAAGTTGCACAATACTATAAATCCGATGTTTTACGATTTCGAAAATCTAATATTTCACAATTTGGTAAATTTGATTTTTAGTTAAAACATAGTCCGATATGCTATGCATGATATCCGAAAACTTTCACAAATCACAACACAGAATAAATCACACATGTTTATATCATAAAAGAAATACAGAAGTTTATAACACAGGAAGAGACACACCTTTAAGCAACAGAAGCTCTAATGTCGAGAAAAGCGCGTCTTACGCTTAGATCTAGCTGAAACAGGACCTACGAGGTAAAACCTTACATTAATATCTATTACTATCACTAAGCCACCAACTATAAACTCAACAACTAATCCGAAAGCATACTCACGTAAGGATCTCGAAGAACGAGCACAGTCGGTCTGAACATGATTAGGTAACTCGTCGGCCTTGAAGATGTAATCACCTGAACACATGAATATACTGAATAAGATTCTGATATCCACAACTTATTATATTTTAAGTACTAATGAATTAAAATTAGCAAAACGTGTTTTCTGGTTCGAATTAGACAAAACAGGCAGCGGATTCGAATTCAGAACGTCAAGAAAGGTCAAGGTGAACATTTTCTGAAAAAAGTCAACTCTGGTCGAAGTCAACGGTCAACGTTGACTGATCAAAGTCAATTGGTCAATTGGTCAAACGAGTCAAAGTCAAAGTCAAGGTCAAACAGGTCAAAGAGTCAAAGTCAAATGTCTGGTCAAAGGGTCAACAAGTTTGGTCCGGTCAACTATTATTTCGGGTCGGTCAACTCACGTGTATGGTTCAGTCCTGGGTCTGGTTCACAAGAACAGTTCGATTCAATTGGTTCATAAGATTGGGTTGCCTAACAGTAGATAGAATGTAGTTAGAGTAATCATCAGAAGGTTGCCTAACAGGACCCATGATTTCCCGCATAATTGAGCTCTGTTAGTCCTACAAACTCATATACCTGAATAAACAAAGACGCAATCATATACCAAAGATCAAATAAAACAAATATTATCAAGTAGGCAATTGAACATGGTAAATATATAAAATAGTGCAACAAAGTTGTCAATTATTCTAAAGCATGGTTTTCAAATCACCTTGTCACGGCTTCTGCCACTAATTATTCCTGCTGGAAAGCATTTTGCCACATTTTTTAATGCAGCTCGCATCTGAATAAAACGTTTTGGTCAGTATGTAGAAAAGAAAGAAAAAAGTTAGATCTTTGACCAAAATTTTCTCAAACTATTCAAACAAGCCATTCTTACTTCATTAGACATAAAGGCACAATCTAGATTGTCCACAATTGGTGAAAGAGTCCCATCGTAAACCAGAAACAATGCTATTCTCTTGCCATTAGCAAAATTTGTGATTTGCTCAAACGATGCAAGTGCAGAAGGATATTTAAGCTGTAAAGCAAAGGATAAAGTACATAGCACAGATCAATTTCCCCTCTATTTGTATCAAAATTAAACTCAGTTAAGAAAGTCTACTACCAGCCATGTACGATAAGCAACATCCGTATCAGCTGATACAAGGTCATTGTTGAAATCTGTCAGAAAATATGCACATAAATTAGAGATTATTTGTATAATTAGACAGGATCCTGTAGATCCTTGTTAGTGATTACAATCTCTAACTTTAAGGGATTTTAGTTTAACTAGAATAGTCTCTTTCCTAACTTAATAGTTACTTAAGTTAAGGATATAAGCTGTATATAAAGATGTAAGTTGTTGTATAGAAATGAAGAGAGTTTTCTACAGTAAATCACTCTATTTTGACATGGTATCAGAGCCTTGTTAGCTCCTTTTTTGAGCTCTGTCAATCTCGATTAACACCCTTCTTTTCCCTTAAAATTCCTCATTAAGTGTTCAGTGAAGGTTCACTGTTAAATCCAGCAGAAAAATATGGTTGAGGTAGGCGATGAGAGCAGTACCAAGACTGTGCAAGGAATCTCAGTGAGTGAAGGGAGCCATTCGAATCAGATAGGTGACTTGCAAAGCATACAGGCTGCCTATAGATTGAATGGAAAAAATTATCTTAAATGGTCTCAGCTTGTTCGTACTTTTTTGAAGGGTAGAGGAAAGCTAAGTCACCTCCTTGGAACTGGACCTAAGGAGGGAGACCCTCGTTTTGAGGCTTGGGATGAACAGGATTCACTAGTCATGTCCTGACTATGGAATTCCATGCTACCAGAAATTAGTGATACTTGTATGTTTCTCAATACAGCCCAAGAGATATGGGAGGCTGTAAAACAAACCTATTCAAATGTTAAAGATGCTACCCAGATTTATGAGATTAAGACCAAAATGTCATCCACCAAGTAAGGAGGCAGATCCATCACAGAGTACTCCAACTTGCTGCAAAATTTATGGCAAGAGATGGATCACTACCAATGTATTCAAATGAAGTGCAGTGAAGATGCAGTTGTCCTAAAAAGGTTTGTTGAAAAAGAAAGAATTTATGATTTTCTTGCTGGACTAAATATCGAGTTTGATGCAGTAAGAGTCTAGATTCTTGGTAAAGAGGATCTACCCTCTCTAAATGAAGCCATTGCAATCATTCGGGCTGAGGAAGGAAGAAGAGGGGTTATGATTGAGAGCAATCAAGTGGAAGGTTCTGCTCTAGCCACCAGAAGTGCAACAGAAAGAAAATCAAACCTGGAACAACATGTTTTTAAAGAGAAGTCAGAAGGATCAAAAATGGTGCACAAAGACTCTTTATGGTGTACCTATTGCAAGAAGTCTCGCCATACAAAAGAGAAGTGCTGGAAACTTCATGGGAAGCCACAAACAACAAACAAAAAAAAATTGAGAGAGAGGGACCATCAAGAGGACAAGGAAAGGCATATATCACCAAGCAGATGAATGAGGAGGCCCAAGAACAGTCCTTTGAGTTCAACAGGGAAGAAATAGAAAAATTGAAAATTTTACTTGGATCCCTAGAAAAACCTTCCTCTTTAGGTACTTGTAGTCTCGCTTTTTCAGGTATATCCTCTTCTCAAACATCTAAAGTCTCGGATTTCCCTACCCAAAACTCTTGGGTGATTGACTCAGGAGCAACAGACTATATGACCAATTCCTCTCAAAATTTTATCAATTATATGCCCTGTCCTAGTAATAAAAAGATAACAGTTGCAGATGGAAGTAGGATAACCGTGGCTGGTCAAGGAGATATTGTTATAAGTAACACCCTGACACTTAAAAATGTTCTTCATGTGCCTAAATTGTTCACTAATCTCCTGTCTATCCAAAAATCATCAAAGACCCTAACTGTTGTGTTATATTTTATCCTACCCAATGTGTTTTTCAGGAACAGGGAACGAGGGGGATGATTGGGCATGCTAAAGAAGAAAATGGACTGTATTATCTTGAAAATTCCAGTGGACAAGTCAGTGTTTCATCTTTTTCACTTGTATCAGATTCTAAAACCACCAAAGACCAAATATGGCTTCATCACTTTCGTCTAGGTCATCCTTCATTTAAAGTTTTAAAGTTCATGTTTCCTTCCTTGTTCAAATCCTTAAATAATGAAGAATTTCATTGTGACATATGTGAGCTTACCAAACACAAACGTGCTTCTTTTCCCATAAGTAATAAAAAGGCATCTACAGCCTTTTCTCTCATTCACAGTGATGTTTGGGGACCATCCACTGTTCCAAATATAACTGGGGCTAGGTGGTTCGTTTCATTTATAGATGATTGCACTCGTGTGTCTTGGATATTTCTTCTAAAACAAAAATCTGATGTCAATTCTACTTTTAAGACCTTTTACACCATGGTTAAAAATCAATTTGGGGCTGATATAAAAAGGGTTAGGTCAGACAATGCTAAGGACTACTTTAATCAAGTCCTATCTTCCTATTTCCAAGAAAAAGGCATCATACATGAATCATCTTGTGTAAACACCCCTCAACAGAACGATGTAGCCGAAAGAAAGAATGGCCATCTTCTTCAAAGAACAAGAGCCTTGTTGTTTCAAAAAAATGTTCCTAAACACTATTGGGGGAAGCTGTGTTAACTGCCACCTATATTATCAAAAGATTACCAACTCAGGTTCTTGAATCTCAAAGTCCTATTCAAATCCTAAACAGTTTCTACCCTAACTTTAGTCCTCTTCATCTTGAGCCTAAAATATTTGGTTGCGTTGCCTTTGTTCATATTCATTCTCAGAATAGGGGTAAGTTGGATCCAAGGTCATTGAAATGTATCTTTGTAGGTTACTCATCTACTCAGAAAGGGTATAAGTGCTATCATCCACCTACACGGAAACATTTCACTTATGTTGATGTCACCTTTATTGAAAATGAAAACTATTTTACTCACCCTTATCTTCAGGGGGAGATTTTGTTCAGGGAAGATAAGGACAAAGATTATTTCCTTCTTCAGCCTCTCACCTTGCCTCCAAAAAATCAGCATGAATCTGCCCAGCCTGTCCAAAATCAACCTGGTCTTACCTAATCTGTTGAATTTGATTCTCAGCCTTTTTTTGAACAGCAACAATTTGAACCTACCACACCTAAGGCAGGAATTCAAGATATTGCTCGTCCTCTACAAGTCTACTCGAGAAAAAGGGACCAGTGCATGCTCAATCATCACCCTTGTCTCCTCCACAAACTGAGGTAATTACTGAACCTATCTTTGATTCAAATAATATTGAGAATCCTAATTCTGATTCTGATCATAGGGATTTTCAATTTCCTATTGCAATTAGAAAAGGAAAGAGAACTTGTACCACAAAAAATCCTCTTTATCTGTTCATTTCCTACAAAAATTTGTCTCCCAACCATAAAGCCTTCCTTACTAGCCTAAATTCCATTGTCATTCCTAAAACTGTGTCCGAGGCTTTAGAAAATGAGAATTGGAAGAATGCTATGAAAGTTGAAATGGAAGCACTGGAAAAGAACAAAATGTGGTGAAGTTACCAGATGGAAAGAAAACAATGGGATGTAGATGGATATTCACAGTGAAGTACAAGTCAGATGGCTCCTTGGAAAGGTATAAAGCAAGGTTGGTGGCTAAGGGGTATTCCCAAACCTATGGGATAGACTACCTTGAAACTTTTGCCCCTGTTGCAAAGATGAATACTGTAAGGATCTTGTTATCATTGGCTGCCAATCAAGGATGGAGATTACAACAGTATGACATCAAGAATGCATTTTTACAAGGTGATCTTGAAGAGGAAGTTTACATGGACATCCCGCCTGAATTTAGTCCAAATTGTGGACAAACAATTTGCAAATTGAAAAAGGCCCTGTACGGGCTAAAACAATCCCCAAGAGCCTGGTTTGGAAGATTCACCAAAGTGATGTTGAAGCTGGGTTACAAACAAAGTTAGGGTGATCATACTTTGTTTGTGAAACATTCTTCAAGGGGAGTTGTTGTCCTAATAGTCTATGTAGATGACATCATAGTCACAGGGGATGATTCGAAAGAAATCGACAACTTGAAGAAGTGTTTGATCAAGGAGTTTGAAGTTAAGGATCTTGGAAGACTGAAATACTTCCTTGGAATTGAAGTTGCATATTCACAGCAAGGAATCTTTATATCTCAACAGAAATATGTGAGAATTCTGGCAAAATTGCCAGAAAGATGAACGACGAAGAAAAATAAGCAATAAAAGTGAAAAGCTAGAGTTTAACGATATAACCAAAATAGAGATAAAGGAATGAATTTCCTTGTATTTCTTGATAAAGGAATGAATTTCCTTGTATTTCTTGTATTAACATAAGTAACATTTATTTATAGTTTACAAGGAGTATCTAATCTAGGAAAGTCTTAACTAGATAAGAATAACCATTAATTTATGCATTAACTGCAGAGATTTTATTCCTATTTTATGCTTGCATTGACTTAGATATTAGGAAATAATTTCCAAAATATCAGTAGCCATTTATAAATGGGATATCATTTCGAAATCTTCAGTTGGCAACCTACACTCCCCCAGTCCCCCTCAAGCTGGTGAGCAAGCGCAATAGAGCACCAGCTTGGATCTTGGATGCGATGCCTTGTTGCGGAGCCTAACCAAGGCCGACAGAGAGGCGAGACCGAACATCGTAGACCAACGATGAGTTCACTCCGAGAAACTTGGCGGTTAAGTACACTTGCTGTGAAATCCAATGGTCGGAACGATGAAACAACACAGGAAAAGGCAGCCATGGCCTTCGATCCAAACGAAAAAAAGGCATGGAGCAAATTTGCTCCATTGATAAGCTTCTCTGAGATGGAGGTCTGAGATTTTGCATTCAAATGCAAATAGATCAGCATCTGTGCTGAAATAAATCTTTTTGATAGCAACTTAAATTTCATGTGTTGTTGCTTGCTGCCACTTCAATTTATGGCACGCTTGAGATGGTTGATGCGTCAGTTGGAATATCAGGACAAAAAATTGAAGCAGTTCCTAACTGAAAGGTCTGATGCGAATGATTTAGGAAGAGATCACAGGAATCTACACTCCCCTCAAGCTGGTAGATACACGTACTAAAGTTCCAACATGGATCTTTGATGTAGAATTCCTGGAAAAAAAAATTATCTAGTTTTTTAAGGCTAAACTAGAACCTCTTCTCCTATCTTTTTACATTGGCTAAGATAGAATCATTAAAAAGAAAACTATCAGACATCTTGCTGGGATATGAGAATTATGATATTGTGATCGAAAGGTGATTGAACGGAGGTGAATATCATAGAAAGAAATTAGGCAACTTCATCGGATGGATGCTACAGCGGAAGAGAACGACGCACCAGATTTGTTGATTTGTCAGCAACGGAAGAAAAACGATTTCATGACCGTCGGCGACAACGGGAAAAAACTGGCGTCAGGATCGTCGGTGGCTCTGATACCATGTGAGAATTCTGGCATAATTGCCAAAAAGATGAACGACGTAGAAAAATAAGCAATAAAAGTAAAAAGCTAGAGTTTAACGATATAACCAAAATAGAGATAAAGGAATGAATTTCCTTGTATTTCTTGATAAAGGAATGAATTTCCTTGTATTTCTTGTATTAACATAAGTAACATTTATTTATAGTTTACAAGGAGTATCTAATCTAGGAAAGTCTTAATTAGATAAGAATAGCCATTGATTTCTGCATTAACTGCAGAGATTTTATTCCTATTTTATGCTTGCATTGACTTAGATATTAGGAAATAATTTCCTAAATATCAGTGGCCATTTATAAATGGGATATCATTTCGAAATCTTCAGTTGGCAACCTACACTCCCCCTCAAGCTGGTGAGCAAGCGCAATAGAGCACCAGCTTGGATCTTGGATACGATGCCTTGTTACGGAGCCTAACAAAGACCGGCAGAGAGGCGAGACCGAACATCGTAGACCAACGATGAGTTCACTCCGGGAAACTTGGCGGTTAAGTACACTTGCTGTGAAATCCAAGGGCCGGAACGATGAAACAACACAGGAAAAGGCAGCCATGGCCTTCGATCCTAACGAAAAAAAAGGCATGGAGCAAATTTGCTCCATTGATGAGCTTCTCTGAGATGGAGGTATGAGATTTTGCATTCAAATGCAAATAGATCAGCATCTGTGCTGAAATAAATCTTTTTGATAGCAACTTAAATTTCATGTGTTGTTGCTTGCTGCCACGTCAATTTATGGCACGCTTGAGATGGTTGATGCGTCAGTTGGAATATCAGGACTAAAAATTGAAGCAGTTCCTGACTGAAAGGTCTGATGCGAATGATTTAGGAAGAGATCACAGGAATCTACACTACCCTCAAGCTGGTAGATACACGTACTAAAGTTTCAGCTTGGATCTTTGATGTAGAATTCCTGGAAAAAAAAATTATCTAGTTTTTTAAGGCTAAACTAGAACCTCTTCTCCTATCTTTTTACATTGGCTAAGATAGAATCATTAAAAAGAACACTATCAGACATCTTGCTGGGATATGAGAATTCCGATATGGTGATCGAAAGGTGATTGAACGGAGGTGAATATCATAGAAAGAAATTAGGCAGCTTCACCGGATGGATGCTACAGCGGAAGAGAACGACGCACCAGATCTGATGATTTGTCAGCAACGGAAGAAAAACGATTTCATGACCGTCGGCGACAACGGGAAAAAACTGGCGTCAGAATCGTCGGTGGCTCTGATACCATGTGAGAATTCTGGCATAATTGCCAGAAAGATGAACGACGAAGAAAAATAAGCAATAAAAGTGAAAAACTAGAGTTTAACGATATAACCAAAATAGAGATAAAGGAATGAATTTACTTGTATTTCTTGATAAAGGAATGAATTTCCTTGTATTTCTTGTATTAAGATAAGTAACATTTATTTATAGTTTACAAGGAGTATCTAATCTAGGAAAGTCTTAATTAGATAAGAATAACCATTGATTTCTGCATTAACTGCAGAGATTTTATTCCTATTTTATGCTTGCATTGACTTAGATATTAGGAAATAATTTCCTAAATATCAGTAGCCATATATATATGGGATATCATTTCGAAATCTTCAGTTGGCAACCTACAAAATATACTCTAGATTTGCTGACAGAAACTGGCAAACTAGGGTGTAGACCAGCTGAGATACCAATAGAGGTTAATCACAAACTTGGAGATGCAACAGAGGATGCAGCTGTGGACAGAGGCTCCTATCAGAGACTTGTGGGAAGACTGATTTACTTATCACACACCAAACCAGACATTGCTCATGCAGTTGGTGTTGTGAGCCAATTCATGCACAATCCTAAAGAATCACATCTAAGGGCAGTGACTCAAATTTTACAGTACTTGAAGGGCACACCAGAAAGAGGAGTTTTATTTAGAAAGGAAGAAAATCTGACATTAGAAGCCTATACTGATGCAGATTATGCAGGGTCCTTAGTTGATAGAAGATCAACATCAGGCTACTGCACTTTTCTGGGAGGAAATTTAGTGACCTGGAGAAGCAAAAAACAGAATGTTGTAGCCAGGTCTAGTGCAGAAGCCGAGTTTAGAGCCATGACACTTGGGATTTGTGAATTATTGTGGCTGAAGATTATCTTGGAGGGTTTAAAAGTCAAGTGGGAAGGTCCAATGAAACTATACTGTGACAATAAATCAACAATTAATATTGCTCACAATCCAGTTCAACATGACAGGACAAAACATGTTGAAGTGGATCGACACTTCATAAAAGAAAAACTTGACAGTGGCCTAATTTGTACTCCCTATGTATCTACTGGTGATCAAGTTGCAGACATACTTACCAAGGGGCTACCTGGAAAGTATTTTCAGAAGCTAACAAGCAAGCTGAAGATGGAGGACATCCATTCTCCAGCTTGAGGGGGAGTGTCAGAAAATATGAGCATAAATTAGAGATTATTTGTATAATTAGACAGGATCCTATAGATCCTTGTTAGTGATTACAATCCCTAACTTTAAGGGATTTTAGTTTACCTAGAATAGTCTCTTTCCTAACTTAATAGTTACCTAAGTTAAGGATATAAGCTGTATATAAAGATGTAAGCTGTTATATAGAAATGAAGAGAGTTTTCTACAGTAAATCACTCTATTTTGACAAAATCCCTGGTTTCTTATGAGGAGGGGATGAGGATTCCATAGAATCCAGACAGTTACTGGCACAAATATCAATAATTCCAGTTTCCATCCTAGGAACAGTTAGAAACAAATTTGGAGAGAAAGCTGGTCTTGAGTATTGCAACAGACCAGAAGTTACTCGTAATCTTGACTTGCTTAGTGGTGCAGGATCAGTAAGAACAGAAGTGTGGTTGGATTTCACATCCATCAAACCCAGTCTCGTATCACTATTTGATATGTAAAAGCTACTAGATTCCTTAGCAAATGATCCACTCAAGTGCAAAGAAACAATGTTGATGATCTCAACTATTCAAGAATCACCTCTTCGAAGTTTTCTTATCAATGATGTTTGGCAAGCAGTCCATCAAGCTCAAGAGTCCAAAATTCTGATATCAAAAAGAAATGTTAGAATTGATAAAATGAAGCACAAGGCCATATCATTTTTTCCCCGAAAGATACAGATATTGGACACAACTTTTAACAATTACTTATGTCATTATCTCTCTTGTTTAACTACTAGGCTATAACTTCATACAAAATTCTTCTAAAGTATCACTTTAAAGTATGCATACATCTAGGTAGACCCTAATTCTGATCATTCAAGGCACGTTGTTGCCAATGAATTGTCTTATTTAGTCAATGCTGGTGATTTATCTAATTCAAACACTAGATAGTTTAATATTTTTTGCCTTAAAAAACACCCTAACTTTATAAAATTTTAAAAAAAAACACCTTAACTTTATATAATTCTCACAACATCTAATGCAAAACTTAAGAATAGATACATGAACAGAGGATATAATGAAAAAGGATAAATACTGCAAAACATAATAATAGATTAAGAAACTTATGGGTCAAAAATTCTAGGAAATCTTTATTTTAAAATATAATAAAAGATTAAATAAGTGTCCACAAACATTCAGGAATATTGTAAATCATATATTTAAAATTACTAAGCCTGAATTTCCATACAACAATTTTAAGAAATATTATATCAAAGCACCACTCAAATAGATGCAAAGTAGCATGAAAATGATGATGCTAACAACAAGCGGTCGAGGGAAAGAATCTTAATACTTCTAAAGACAATAAATCTTAGCAAGCAAGAATATGAGATTTCTAATGAATGTCATTAGTGTAAGATGTATCACAAGATTCAATATTTGATACATGAATTGGTCCTTAGAGTCTCCTATGGCCCTGTTTGCAAAAACAAAATAACTGAACAAATTACAATGTTAATGACTCAAAACTGTACTTTGTAATTGTAGCCTAGGGAGAAAGATAAACAACCACTTACATCACACTCAAACCAAGCATTCAAAATGCAGAAAAACCTGAATATTAATAGAAGGAAAATGAGCAGGAGCGTTCATTCATAAATGACATTGGCCCACAAAGAAATTGATATATCTGGTAGACAAAATAATTAAATGGTTGTCTTGATAGAAAAACCAACAATTCCCACATAGTCAAGAGGGAAACCATGTTAATTGCAACCAAGCATAAGGTGTCAACAGTGAATGGGAAACATATAAAACACAATGGATCTAAGCACATAAAGATTCAATGATTGAATTAAACCATTATTGGAAAAGCAAAAACTGGTATTTTAGGTTCCATCATGCTTATGCTGCTATCAAATATTCCATCTATCAACATTTACCACGAAAAGTATTAAAAAGTATGTCGAAAATCAGTACTGGAGAAGTAATCACTGTGGTATAATATACAATTTTATTTTTTAGAAAATTGAAGAATCAACCATTGAAAAAAAAACACATTCATAGGAATAGGAAGAGAGGTTGACAAAAAATGCTAAAATACTATTTTTTAGACATTAAAAGGAAGAAAGAAAAAAAATGAAAACAAAAGGAATATTTCATTAGCATAAGCAAGGCAAACAAATTGGTATCGACATTAACATCATTCGTAACCATCAATCCATAAAATGTATATATCTATTCAAGGAAAACAAACCAACCATAAATGATGAAATTGGTTTTGACAAAAAAAAAAATCAAAACATAGCAGAAATCACCTATTTTTTTTTATTAAAAATGGCTTTATTTGAAAATGACCACATCCACATAAAATCTTCAATAAAAAACAGTTGCATTTGTTAAAAAGGAATTTGAAAATATCCTAAAAAAAGCATAGATTTGAGAAAGAGTGAATCAACATAACGGCATTGCGTCCAAAAGCAAAAGAAGTAATTGCAAAGAAGCATAAAATAAAATCGCATAGAAACCTAAAAATCAAACAGCGAGGAAGAAATGAAGCCAAACGCCGCTCGAGAGACACAGGCAACTTCGAGGGCAAAAGCCGCGAAAGCGAAAACTTGAAAAGAGGGAAAAACTAATCAACAGAACGATTAATGCACCATTTCCTTGTTCAAGAAATTAAAAGAAAACCGGAGTTAAAACAAAAGGAAACAAAAGAAACTGACGACACAGTAATGAACTAAATCAGTACCTTCTCGGCGGCCAAAATACAAAAGAAAACAAATAAAACGCAGGGGAGAGAAAAGGAGAAGGAGATCATTATAAACTTATAATCACCTGAACAGGAGAAGAAATCGCAGGGAACGTGAACGAGAAAACACCTTCAGTTTGGATTTTATAGCTTTTGTGTATTTATAGAGTTTCGGTTTCGACAGAACGTGATTTACAAATCAGATGCAAGTTGTAAAGGAAGAGAAGAATCTTCAACTTTTATGCAGCTCGTCCCATGGCCGTCCCGGAAGTAGTACACACGTACTCATGTTCATTCAAAAAAAAAATCCTTCAACTTGCAGGGAAGATTCATCAATTCAAAACATAGTATAACAGCTGCCTTTGTCAAATCTTCTGTAATTAAACTCTGTAAAAGCAGCTCGTAAACCAACCTTCACTACTTGCTTCCCGTAAATAAATAATGTTGAATGACTGACCAAAATGAATTACATGTTTTCAGCAGGCTCTCACATCATAACCATCTGGGTCCGACAACCACTTGCAAGGTTGAAGATCCACATACTTGCAGAGCACAGAAACCGAGTATAAAAGTGCAAGTTTACAACAACAACCACTCTGCATCATACTTTAGCAAGATTCTTCAAGCTCTTCAATTATATCAGCTACATTAAGGTGGATCAAACTATCGGTTGTAAGAACTGGAAAATTTATGCCACTTAACCCTGCCATCAGCAGATATTTCACTAAGTTACACATTCTAGAAAACAAGATCCTTATATTTTAAATGTAACATTCATGTTGGATTACCTGTAAATATTACAACACTAGGAATCTGAAGAATCTGGAAAAATCGTATCAGCAAAGTACAAACTTTTATGTCCGTCCTTCAAAATTTAACTCCCCTTCACTTTTCAGGGCTGCAATTGCAACAAAGGTTGTTATAGAGATTAGCAATTCTACAAACATTTGAAAACATTAAAGATTATATAAAATAAAAACATTCTGAAAAATAATAGTATTCACTGTGAGCAACATTCCACCCTATATGAATGAACACCTTCTAATGTGTCTGCACTGCCATGATATCTTCAGACACAGAAAAGCAGTTTGGAATTAGAGCTAAAATTACCAATGAAACCTTGAACGGAATATTCAGAAGCACTTGCTTAGACATCTATTCAACATTAGCAAATTCGCCTTTCACCTGAAGCTCATCTTGCTACATTTTAAATAAAAGTATAGATTAGAGGAGAACCATGCATAAAAATGAAGTAAAAATTAAGCAAAAAGATTCTCTTACCAACTATATAATTTAAATAGGGATATCATTGTTTTCCAAATGTTTCGATCAACAGCCTTGCTGTTGATTCATAAGGATACTTGCCCCGTTCAATCATTGTACCAAATACTATATAAGCTTCCCGCAATTTCTTTTGTTCACATAAGATGCAAAGCAACCGGTTATAATGATATTGCTGTGGGCCTGGATGATAAACAAGCATCTCTTCAAATATCTTGAATGCAGGGATGCCCAAATAGCTGGCACAAAAATATGCCAGTAAATTTTTGTAAACACCCTTGCTAGGAATAAGCCTCCTCTTGTACATTAAATGTAAAAGTGACAATGCTTCAAGTAATCTACCAGCCTGGCAAAGGCCTTTTACTAAAATGTTGAACACAATCCTATCTGGTGTGCAGCCATCTGCGTTCATTTTATTATATAAGCCTATGGCATGATCAATTTCACCAGCTTTAATATGTCCACCCATAAGTATGGTAAAAGTCACTTGATTGGGCTGCACGCCTTCTTTTTGCATCAATTCAAGATGACCATATGCATCCTTCATCCTATCTGCCTCAATAAATCCAGAAATTATACCATTGTAGAGGTACAAATTTGGCATAAACTTTGTTTGTTTAACCTTCTGAATAAGCTTCAATGCAAAGCATTTCATTGCTTCAAGAGAATCATCAGAAACTCTTAAATTCTTTTCTCTTGGCAGGAGAGATCGACAGTGGAGCAGTTGGAACAACCTTTCTCTTGCTCTTTCGGTCCTTCTACCTGTAGAACACCATCTTTTCCTGTTGCTGATGTTTCTGCAAAAACCACTGACCAATGCAATATAAAAGATCAGGTCTCGCTCAAGCTGGTTTCTTTCCATCAAATCAACTAATCTAAAAGCAAATTCAAACTCTCCTTTCTGCAAGAAACTGTGGATGAGAGAGGTATACAGTACAACATTAGGCATAAGGCCATCATCCAACATTTTATCAAGATACATACATCCCTTATCAATCATGTCTTTCTTTACTAGTCCACTAACCAGAGCATTGTAAGAATAAGATGTTGGCCTAATAGCTTCCTCTATCATCTTATCAAATAGTTGATGGGCTTCAATAACTCTTCCCTTATTTGAATAGGCATTAATCATTGTCGTAAAAACAATCTCATCAGGATCCACACCAGACTCAAGCATCCTTATGAACATATTTTCGGCTTCAAACATTCTTCTTTGTCGACAAAGAGAACCTATTATGCAATCGTAAATAGCAACACCAGGTTTCATTCCCCTGTCCTCCATTTGGTTTAGGATATCCAAAGCGGGTGCCAGATCTCCACGCTTACAGTGCTCATTTATTATTATCAAATAAGTTGCATGGTCTGGAAAGATACCTTGATCTAGCAGAAAATCGAGCAGGGATTTAGCATCCTCAAAAAGACCCTTATGGGAAAGACACTTCACCAAGGAATTATAAGTAAAAAGCAGAGGCCTGCATCCTAGATTCATCATTTTTTCCATGAAATGCAAAGCACTATCTAATTTTGCTTCCTCACAGAAGGCAATTATAAGTATATTGAATGCAACATTGGCTAGACGCAAGTTGCTTTTCAAGATCTCCTCAATCAAAAACTCAATCTTTTGCACCAAGTCTCCATGAGCTGAAACCGGAAGTAATAATGGATCAAGCCCACACCCATTTATGGCAATTGCCTTCAGAATCATAAAAGCAATGTAAAGTTCATACCCCTTAGGGTACATCTTCATAAGTTTGAAGAACAAAACATGGTCCGGAACAAGCCCACCACTCAGCATGTTTTTACACAGTTCCTCTGCTTCCATTACCCTATTCTCCTTATATAATGAAGTGATTAGAACAGTGTAACAATGGGCATTAGGAGCTATATTCTTGCTAACCATTTTATTCAGAAGCATAGAAGCACAATCCACTTTTCCTTCCCTGCAATAATTACTTATCATAATATAATAAGTTACCACACCAGGCTGCTGCCCGTGCTCCACCATCTGGTTATATATCGCCCAACCCTGATCAAAGAAACCCATCTTAACAAACCCGTGGATCAACGTGTTATAAGTATAACCATCCGGCTCACATCCTGTCTTGAGCATTCTCAAGTAAACTCTCATGGCCATTTTCATCTTCCTATCCTTACTACATACATTTATCAACGAAGTGTACATCGTCTTATCCACAAAGAAACCCAATGATTCCATTTCTCCAAACAAAGACTCGGCCTCCACGACCAACCCTTTTTTGCAAAGACCATAAAACAAAGACTTGTACAAACGAAGGGTAGGTAACAATCCTGTTCTTTCAGGCATTAAATCAAACATCTCAACTGCTTCTTCTAAGTACCCTTTTTCACATAGTTCATCAATCAACACTTTATAACACCGATTACCCAAATTAACATTGATGTTATTTATTTTAACAAAGTAATCAAATGCATCCAAAAATCTTTCTTGCGATAAAAGCAGCCTAACGAGAGTTTTAAAGGCAGGTTTTTCACAAGAATCGTTCGTTATAAGCAGATCAAAAAGCACTGCGGCTTCCTCTAACTTCCCTAACTTACATAGGCAAATGACTATGGAATTAGCAATTGAGGAGTCAGGAATGATACCTCTACCAATGATACAATCAGAGTAAAGAGTGCAGGCCAATTGGTGATTCCCTGAATGCTGAAGCTTTTTAATGAGAGTAGCGTAAAAGGATAAATCAAGGTCCAAGCCCCGGGCAGTGACGAAATGAATGCTTGACAATGCATCAGAGACGGAAGAAGACCGGGAGATGATGCGTTGGAGGAGTTTTTGAGCAGAGGATAGCAATCCACGATTGATGAGTTGCTCAGTGAAGGAGAGGCAAAGAGAAACTCGGTCGGTGGGGTAGGAGGGGTCTAGTGGAAGGGCAGCTGAGGTTGCTAGTGCTCTTCTGGTTTTGAAGAACAAGAGAGGTGAAACAAGTCTTTTATTTGGCATACGGATGGATATATGAAATTTTGTTTGAAAAGGAGAAAGTATAATTGGTTCAAAATTGTTGAACAAAAAATGGTCTGGTTGGTCCAACAAGAAGAAGAAGAAGAAGAAGAAGAAGAAGAAGAAGAAGAAGAAGAAGAAGAAGGTTGCTTTGGATTTTATTTTCACAGCCCCTTCTGATTTTGGAACGCTGAATGACAGAATAACAGGCGGAGGCCGATGACCGAACAAAGAAGCTCTTCTTTTGAGTTTGTCTAAAACCCTCCAGTTGACAATACAAGATAATAAAGGTTTTGCCGAATCTAATATTCCACTGTGGATTTATTATTATTTTGAATATAATAAAATATGAAGAAGAAAAATATGTTAACAACGATTAAATTATGAAATTTATGGTAGAAATGTTAAAATTACATCTAAATTTTGATCAAATATACAATATGATATTTAATTTCTATTTTTTGGATAATTTTACACATAAAATTTTAATTTTTAGTTCAATTTAATTTATCAGAATAAATAGCTTATTGAGTAAAAGCAAAATCAAGTGCCCAAAAATAGATAAGGAGTCTACCCCAAAAGTAGACAATCCAGGAACAAAAAAACGCATAACGAAGGATAACAAACCCAAACTGAAAACTACATGCTCAGGCTGTGCAAAATAATAGGTATAACTGTTCATTTTATAAGTTAATTAACTTAACCGTTAAGATTAAATGATTTCAGTTAATTGAACCGTTAAAAAAATAATTAATGGTTAAGCTATAAGTTAATCTATAGGTACTTTATTTTAACTTATAAAGTCTATATCTAAAATTTCTATATTTATGTAAAAAAAAATTAAAATGTTTAATACAATATTTATCGGAAAGATAGATTTATTATTCTAAAAAGAAATAATGAACATTTGAAAAAATAATCGTAATAAATTACAGGTTTACCTGTAACCGAATCGTTTTTAATGGTTAACTACTATAATAGGTAATCGTTAAAAAAAGTAACGGTTAACTGTTTCTTAACGGTTAATAACAGTTAAGCTATGATTAATAACCGCTATAACGGTTAACCAACCGTTTATGCTAAACGGTAGAGTTAACCTACTATTAACACCCTCAAAGTAATACAACAAGTACAGTGGTATTACGCCCAGCAAAAGCAACTTCAATTGATTACTTGAAACCACGATCAACGATCCACTCCTCTCTTTGTACACCTTACAGAAACAAACACATGACAAAATTCGACACGCAGTATCAATGCGTTTAAGTCACTTCGAGAGTTTCTATGATCGATGCTCGTGATGTAACACCCATGATAATTAGAGTTGTTCATGAGATTTTGGTGGTCATATACGAACTTAAAAATAAAGCATAGTATTAGAGAAAAATAAATTTGAAAGTAGGTCTCTTATAATAAATATTGAAGAAAAAAAACTAAAATTAGACTTATAATAATAAGTATTAGAAAAAAAATGAGCATCTAATAACAAGTACTAAAAAATAAATAAATTTTAAGAGCATGTCATTGATAACAAATATTAGGGGAAAAACTAATCCTCTAATGACAAGTATTGAGGATAATTGAACCCCTAATAACTAGTATTATAAAATTAAATTTTAAGAATATATCCCTAATAACAATATTGGGAAAATTTTGGGCCCCTAATAACAAGTATTAAAAAGGAGCTCTCTAATAACATGTATTGGGGAAAAGAATAAGAGTATATCCCTAATAACAAATATTGAAACAACTAGGCCCTTAATAACAATTATTGAGAAAAATTGGACCCTTAATAACAGCTATCGAGAAAAATGAAATTTAAGAGTAGATCTCTAATAACAAATATAGGGGAAAAATTGAGGCCCTTGTAGAAAGTATTGAAAAAATTAGGGACTGGTAACAAGTATTAGAAAAAAATGGACCTCTAATAATAAATAGGGTAAACTACATAAATGACCAACATACTATTGGTAAGGGCGCGATTTGACCACCTTACCTTTTTCTAGGCAATTAAACTACCATATTATTAAATTAGATGCAATTTGACCACCAGCCGTTAAAACCTAACGGAGGGAGTGACGTGGCAGTTAGTAAAATTTTATATAATTATACATTTGGTATCGTTACTTATACATTCTATCAATTTAGTCCTAATTTTAATTCAATAAAATAAATTAATTATTTAATTAGGTGGTGACACGTGTCACCGCCTTATTGTAGGACTTTAATTATTTTTATTTAATTTAATTTAATTTTAAAATTATATTGAATTATGTTCGTTAGTTTTGGTTCGCTAAATGAATTTAATATAATTTTTTTATTTTGAATCGTGCACTTACTATAATTTAAAATATACACAAATATTGTTAACTTTAATTTAATTATTAGATTTATTAATTGGGTTAGATATTTTATGCATCATAAGTATGTCATGTTCGAGTTCCCTAAAACTGTATTTCCTCTATTTTCTATGCATTAACAACAATATAACACATATACTATATGTTGTACTTTATATCACAAAAGTTAGCTTAGCCTAATGGCAAACACATGTTTCTTTCCACCAAGGGAGCCCTAGTTCAAATCCACTTAGCCCCAATTTTGTTACTTTCTATTTTATTAAATTAAAATTAGGACCAAATTGACAAAATGTATAAGTAACGAGGATCAAATGTGTATTTATACAAATTTTACTAACTGTCACTCCCTCCATTAAGTTTTAACGGCCGGTGGTTAAATTGCATCCGATTTAATAGTATGGTGGTTTAATTGCTTAAAAAAAGTATGGTGGTTAAATGCGACCTTACCAATAGTATGGTTGTAAAACCTAATTTGATTTTGATATAACAAAGTGTTTAAGAACCTATTTGTAAAAGTAAATAAAATTTTAAGTAATTCAAAGTCTCACAAATTGACAAGAAAACTTAAACCAAAATGTTTCTAAGTCAAATAAATTTTTTAAGCAAAAATTTTCTAAGTTTTATAGCCCAAAACCTACTTGTACGCTAAGGCGTATCGTTACGGTTTTGAGGTTCTTGAATTTTAATCAACAAAAGTGTACAGATACGGTTATACACGTATCGATATGATATTTTATTTGGGCTTAACTATAAGGCATAACGTACCGATACGGTTGAACCCGTATCAATACGGTTTGATCTGATTTGATAAATTTTTGCATTTAAAGTTTTTGACCGTTGCTTGTCAATTATGATTTCAGCAAAATTTCAAATGGTCATTGGACCGTATCGATACGCCCATATAGCATATCAATACACTGTTTGCTAAAGTTTTACTTAGGATTTCAGTGAGTAAAATCCGTATCGATGCGGTATTAGAATATCGATACACCCCTCTTTTTACATTGTACACGTACCAATACGTAGGGGTGGGATTACCCGACCCGGTTGACCTGGCCAAATTACTCGATGACCCGAAGCAAATTAGGCAGGTAATCTTATAAAAAAATTACCCGACCGGGTCGGGTACCCGTCTCGGTAATTTTTTTGGGACACGGGCCGCGACACAGGCCGAAAGTTTTCCCTTACTAGGTACTCGACCCGACCAGATAAATTTTAATATATATTTTTTATATTTTAAATTATATTTTTATTTTAAGTTTCTTAATATTTTTACTCTAAAACGAAGTGTAAATCCCTAAATTCTTTCTATGTTTGTATTATATACTTTTAAGTTTAATTTTTAAAAAACAAATAATTTTGTGTTTAACATGTTAGTTTTTTAAAATTTTAGAATTAAAAAAATGAACCGGGTACCCGGGTATGATGGGCCGGGACACGGGCCGAGCAATGAGGTAGCTGGATGAATCGGGTACATGACAATGCCCACCCCTACCGATACGCCCTTATAGCGTATCGATACTCTCTCTTAAATGTGCACAATGACTCTTTTTGTTCTGAGACAAGTACTGATACCCTTGTTCGAGTACCGATACGGTAGGTTGTATAAGTACATTTATTGTGAGAAAAATGAAGCCCAACGGCTCTGTTGATGATCTCAACCATCAGAACGGCTAGAAATCAATGTAAGGGTATATAAACAAGCCTCAAAAGCTACAACAATAGCTATTGAACTTAATTGCAACAATCCAAGCACAAATCTAAACCTTTGAGCTATTAGAGTCAAACCTTTGTACCCAATTGAGTGATTTTTAATTGTATTCATCTTTTATCAATTTGGGTTGAGAGTACTTGTAATTTGTGGCAAATATTCCACCTTGTGAGGTTTATATTTCATTTGCCAACAATCTTTTGTATTTGAGAGAGTCTTGGTTAATCTTTGGGTAAAAAGATTAACTAGTTGTAAGGTTTCCTCCTAATTCAAGAAAAGAGGATGAATTTCTAGTGAAATTGGTTGAAAATCCTTAGTAGGAGCTAAGGTAGTGGATGTAGAGCTTGTTCTAAGCTTGAACCATTATAAATTGCCTTGTCTTGAATTTTTCCCTTTTCAATTTGCTTCCTTCAATTTTAAAAAGCCAATTCACCCCCTTGGCCATTTTCGATTCGATTGATCAACTTAAAAATTGGTATCAGAGTCTAACTCTTTGAGGGACTCACATCCACAATAGAAGATTGTTGAGTGGATCGCAAGATCGATATTGACCAAGAGGGGGTGAATTGGAAATTTAAAGGTTTTGTGGTGGAAATTGCAAATTAAAAATAATAGACAAGGGATTTAGAGTGGTTCAAGTTCCAAATGAACTCTACATCCACTACCTTAGCTTCACTAAGGATTTGCAACAATTCCACTAATTGCTCTTCCCCTTTTCTAGGACAATGAGGCAACCCTTACAATTTCGGTTGATTTTTCTACCCAAAAATCAACCCAATCCTCACACAAGTGAACAAAGAAATTTGTTGGCTAATAAGGTATCTCTCAATACAAATGATAGCCCAATTACAAGCACTCAACCCAATTGAACAAAATATGAATGAAGATTACAATTGGGATTTCTAGACAAATAGGAATTTTGGCACAATTGCTTGGATTTGATGAGTAGGTGTTTTCTTGAAGATCAATAGTTGTTGCTGATGCTTTTGGATGTGTCTTTTATACCTCCTCATTGATTTCTAGCCGTTTGGGTGGTTGGGAACATAAATGGAGCCGTTGGAACCCTCTCTTACCACCATAAATGCACTTCTGCAGCTATCGGTATCGGTATGCGGGAAGGGGTATCGGTACCTGTCTCAGAAAAGAAAGAGCCATTGTGTTCAATAAATGAGGGGTATCGATACGCATGTAAGCGTATCGGTACGGGGTATCAAAACGGTAAGGGCCGTATCGATACCTTTTTCTAAACTTAGCTCACTGTCCAACTCCGTATCGGTACGGGGGTTAGGCGTATCGATACGGGTCAACGACCTTTTAAAGTTTGGTTACCAACCAACTGACACCAACGGTCATATTTTTAAACCGACTTATTATTTAAAAATTATAAAGCCCGTATCGATACGAGGGTTAGCCGTATCGGTACACTATTCAAACTCTTTGAATTTTAACACATGGGTGTATCGATACTAGGGTTTGGGGTATCGATACTGGTTCCGACAGTAACCAAGTTTTGCAAAAAGGTATCGATACGGTGGGTGGTGTATCGATACTCATGGACGGTTTTCAATGGTTTTGCCTTGGAACACTTAGAAAATATTTTGAGTTTGAGTTTTATAAATCAGTTTTAAAGTGTTGGTGTTTTAAAACTTATTAAGGGACTTATAAAAACAATTTTAAGTTTTACAAATTGATCCTTAAAGATTTAATTATATCAAAATCCAACATAGGTTTTACAAAGATCCTAGAAGAAGATCAATCAACCTTCGAATCAAGCCATGGAATCGACCTCCGGCCAAAACTTCCTTGGGTCACAATCGATCACCAAGCTCCTATTTTTCAATGGGGATAACTATCCTTACTGGAAAAATAGAATGAGACTCTTCATCAAGTCAAATGACTATGTCCTTTGGGATGTAGTGGAAGATGGACCAACTATTCTGATGAAGAGAGATGAAGAAGAGGGGCTAGTTCCTAAAACAAGAGTGGAAATGACCGATGAAGATCGAAGAAGACTTCAAGTGAATGACAAGGCCCTTCACATCATCTTTTTTGCACTTAGACCCGATAATTATGCAAAAATGTCATCTTGCACAAGTGCAAAGGAAGTGTGGGACAAGCTAGAGACCACCTACGAGGGTACTAACGATGTAAAGGAGACCAAGATTGAGATCCTTAATTTGAGTTATGAGAATTTCAAGATGGAGTCGGATGAGAGCATCTCTAAGATGTTTGATTAGTTCTCCATCATTGTAAATGGTCTCAAGGGCTTTAGTGAGATCATTCTCGAAGACAAGCTAGTCCGAAAGCTTCTTTACTCTCTTTTCGAATCATGTGATGGGAAGAGAACTGCAATCATCGAGGCTAAGAATTTGAAGACTTTGAAGCTCGATAAGTTGGTGGGATCTCTCTTTACTCATGAGATCATGAAGCAAGGAAGAGAAGAAGAAAAGAAAATAGTGGAGAAGCAAGAGGTAGAGAAGAAGTAAGGAATTGCTCTCAAGGCATCTCAAGAGGAAAACAATTCTAGTGAGGATGAGTTTGAGGAATTGGCTATGATAGCCAAGAGATTCTCTCGATTCATGAAGTCCAACCGGGGAAGAAAGTTCCAAAGGAGAAAAGACTTCAAGAACAAAAACAAAAAAGAGGAAGAGGATCAACTCATTTGTTATGAGTGCAAGAAGCTGGGCATATAAGATTAGATTGCCCTCAACTTAAGAAAAAGGGTTTCGATAAGAAGAAAAAGCAAAAAGCCCACGTTGCCACTTGGAGTGATGAAGAACCATCATCAGATGAATAGGAGCACGAAGTGGCTAATCTTTGCCTCATGGCTATTGATGATGATTCTAAGGTAAACCCTAACTCATCTACTTTCAATTTTACATTTGATGAACTTCAAGATGCATATGATGAGTTGCAAGAGGTTTATGACGAGTTGGTTGAAAAGTACAAGGAACTGGTTTTGAAAAACGAGAGAATGATTTCCGATTTGAAAAACCAAAACGATTCCCTTTCCAAAACCATCTTGGAACTTGAAAAGAAGATTGTGGTTTTACAAGATGATTTAAAGTATTTTCAAAATGAAAATGTTGATTTAAACAATCTTCTTTCAAAAGTTCATGATGATCACCACAAAGTGGTGAATGAGCTTAAGGCTTCTCTTAAAGTAGTTGGGAAACAAGATTTTGAAAAAGCAAGTTCTTCAAAAACCAACTATGTAAAGAGGAACTTTAGTGGCTAGAAACAAAGAAGCTCTCAAAGGCATCCTAAAGGTAAAAGGGTTAGAAATGTATGGGTTCCTAAGGAACTAATAGTTTCTAATAATATTAATGTTATTGCTTCTTGGATCCCTAAGAGAACCAAGTATTTGAGAGCTAACTCACATGGACCCAAAATGATTTGGGTACCAAAAATCAAGAAGTAATCTTTATTTGTAGGGGGAGCATTGCTACAAGTTCAAAGCTTCATGTTGGGTTTTATGTGCTCGATTTCCTTCAACCGTTCTAGCACGCCAAGTGTGGAGAAGTTGAATTTTTGGGTGTTTTAGTGGGAGGTGAAAAATAGACAATAGACACAAGGATTTATAGTGGTTTGGCCTTCCAACAAGCACCTACGTCCACTACCTTAGCTCCCCACTAAGGATTTCAAACAAATTCACTAAGAATTTAGTCCCCTTTTCTCGTATTAGGAAGAAATAGTTACAACGATCAAGCTTTCTACCCAAAGCTTGATCAAGCACTCTCTCACAAGAGAAATTCTAAGCAAACTTGAAATCTCTCTAATAGGTATTTGTTTGCACTATAAAGCTCTCACCCAAACCTAAACACTTGAACAAATTTGACAATGTTTAGCTCACTAGTGTTGTCTATACAAGGAATTTACAATTAAAGCTCTAAAGACATTTTGACATCATAATGTTGTAACAATTGAAGCATTAACCATCTCTTGATGCTTGGAGGTCCCTTTTATACTCTCAATAGAGTTTATAGCCGTTGAGGACCGTTGGGGTTGTTTTGGAGCCGTTGAAGCCTTTATTTAAAAGACCGTTGGGAAATTGATCGTTGGGGGTAGTTAGGCGTATCGGTACGCGATACAACCGTGTTCGGCAAAGAAACCGGTGCTGCATCTTGTACGCCATATTTTGCTCTCATAACTTTAACCCAAAGCTTATTTGGCTCGGATAGCATGATAAATCCCAATTTCAACAAAAACGCCTCATTTTGGTGTTCAAGCCGTTTAAAACCCAGTCCACCATTTGTAACTGGAGAACAGATTACGTCCCAGCTAACGGCATGAACACCCCTGGTGTCAGTACTATGCCCCCAAATGAAATTCTGAATTAGTTGTTCAATCTCATCACAAACGTTCTTGGGCAACCGAGCCGATTGCATCGCATACATTGGAATGGATGCAAGAACGGACTTGGCTAAGACAATGCGTCCAGCAAAAGAAAGTAACTGAATCTTCCACCTTGCCAATCTATCAACCACTTTTTGAATCAAATAGCGATAGGTTGCTTTTGTAACTCGTCCATGAATAAGCGGAACTCCCAAGTACCTTCCAAGATCCTATACACACTTGAAACCGAAGGAAACACTAATATCCTCCTTAATAGCAGCATAAACATTATGGGAGAAAAAATATTAGTTTTCGAGATACTCACTTTGTGCTCGGAGCACTCACAGAACTCCCTAAGCACATGGCTAATAACATCGAATTGATCCACGGAACTCAAAATTCTTTAACTCTTTAGAAATTTGATAACTTTAAAATAAATAAAAAAATAGTTCAATTGGAATTCTAAAACATAAAATTTTGTTTCATTAAAAACAATTACAAAAAATAAACAATATTTGGGATTAAAACCTTGAAAATCATCACAATGTTTTGGTTTTTAGTTTCAAGTATGCTACTTTGAGGCCTTGGTTCTTTTTAGCATAAAACTCAACTAGACTAGAGAAGCACGACAATGAAAATAATGCATTTCAGACAACTATAATTTTCTAAATTTTAACAAAAATAGTCTTATAGAGCCTCAAAATTAGGTATACAAATCTATCAAAAATATTCATAAACTTCAAAATTTTGTTCTCCTAATACGACACGAGCGTGAGTGTAAAAAATTAACTCGACTTGAAAACTGGACTAGAATCGACTCGAGGTGATGATGATTCGAACTCAGCCGAGTTTGACCTGATGTTAATTTGAACCCGAGTTGGACCCGATGATTTGAGATTCAAACCTAACCTGAGAACGGCAGGAACTTGAATTGAACTCGATAATGTGAAATTGAACCTGACCTACACTTGACCCGATATGAACTCGAAGCTGAAATTAACCTGGAAAATATCATATAGAAACCCGACTTAAAACGACCCGAGATTCAATTTTACCCGACATGTAATTGACCCAATTTTGTTGTTAATCCGACATGTTAATTGACCCGACCTGTTATAGATTCGACTTGTTGTTAACCCGACATGTTACAGACTTGACTGTTAACTTAAACTAATATTAACCTGACTTATGATTAATTAATTTCACTATTATTTTAAGATATTGATTGCTATAATTTTTACTTCATTATTATTGTAAGTATTAAATTATATCTGAATAAATAAACTCTAAAAAATTAACCAAAAACATAATTTAAATTAATTTTTTGAAGTTTTGAATCTTTGTCACCTTCGTCGCACATTTTGGAACTTTAAAGTGCAATTTTTTGACTTCATTCTGATTTTGAAATAGAATTTGAATAGAGGGTAAATTTGGGCCTCTCACCAAAGACCAAGTGCGCTCACAAAGCTTTTTTCCTTGGAAACGAATTACTTCCTTTCATATTTAGGCTTGAATATAAGTTGGACTATCACATATTAAAAATGTACTGTAATAAACAATATCTTAACTGATAAAATAATATAGGTTGAACAAGATAATTTTGGGTGAAGATGAAATTAAGAATCTCAAAAATTATCAATTTAAGTTCTTGAAGTTAAAAAATAAATTCTTCGGGAAGAAGTTGGGATATTAAGATTGCATTCATTTCTATACAGTGTCGTCTCCTTGTAAGGGGAAATGACGAATAAAAGCAGAATTCATTTTTCATATTTTGAGTGTGGCCTTCACATTTACCCCACTTGCATTGTTGAACAAGAACAACCTCGCTGCCCCATAGATGGCTTCCGTTGGATATATCCTCGACGATATCACTGTCCTCCCTCCTTGAGCGAAACTCTCCACAATTGAATGATCCACCTGAATCAACAAAAAATAAATTGTTTGTTTTATCTCTAATTTCCATCTCATTTTTCACACTTACCAATACCCTCATATTGTACTTCTCGTCGTTAAGCACCGGAACTTTGCCTCCGTATACTTGTTTAAACACGTCGGAAGCTTTAGAAGACCTGCATAGGAAATTTTATTGGCTCACATTATGCTTGTTAGTGGAAATCTACAGAAAGAGATGTAAAGCAAACCTTGTTTCGTCGGTGCAAAAGTAAGTCTTGAGACTGCCATCGGATGTCCCGAGGGGACGGAAATATACAGAAGTGAGCTCGGAAAGTGAAGCATCAGCAATAACTAAGAAGCCAAACGGTCCGTATGTGCTCCTATCGACTGCACCATCACCGCAATCAAGGGCTTGGTTCGTAGTGCTAGACACCAATGGCTCTATTACAAACTCTGCTACTATATCCAACTGAAATATAATGATGAATTAAGACGTAAGAACTACTGCAATAACATCATATAAAGTGCTAAACCTAAACAAAACTTGAGTGGCGGTGCCTATGTCAAGGGGCACAACAGATCATGATTCAACTAGCACCTCCTAAAACGTTGTACTGTTCAATCTCAAGCTCTCTACTTCTTCCACTGGCCACTGAAGTATATTGGTTCTACTCTTGTTGTCATATAAGACAGTTTTGGGAATCGTCTATAAAATACATAAGCAAATTAAAGTGGGGGATTTGCTTTGAAAAGATGCCAAATTCTGATTAAATGCATGTTTAGAATTCAGAATAATCTTGTGCAATAATGATAAGGTACCTAAAGGGAAGCCCATCCTTTTTGAAGGTCATCTTCTTCGGTATCAGTTTCATTAATCCAACCCCAAAGAACCCTCCTTTGTTTATGCTGGTCGAAAAATGTCTTGGACGCGTAGTATCTCTCATAATCCACTTTCAACCCGATACCCACATCCTCTTCTGGGTTATCGGGTGTCCATTTATCCGTTACCGGGTCGTAACTCCCAATTTCATAATGGTCCACCTTTGTATCATCCAGACTAGCCTTCAACACATGCTTGATTCCAGTCCCGAGTGCGGACGTGTCCAATGCCACCGACCCGTTTATTGCAACCGAATAGAAATCAACGCATTCTCACATACCCGTACTTGGAACCGCGTGTAAAACCCCATCCAGTAAATCGTATTCTCTAAAATTTTAGGTTCGATAAACAAGGGAGATTCATGTGCTGGTATTGAACTTGGAGCCCATGGTGAAATGCCAGGTGCCGTCGGGTCCAAGCCAAGCAGTTGTTGGGTCCCGAAAATCATCGAGTTTAATACCGGGTGGGGGAACCATAACTGGGTTACCCGGGTATTTCACCCAATGAAGAAGGAGGGGATCAAATAGGTTAGCGGGGTATGCAAGATTTTGGACCTGTACGGATTCATTGGTTTTACCGGTGTAGAGCACTAGGATTTGGATATCTGGAAGGAGAGTGGCGGATCTTGTCCACGCACCGTTGATGTCATACCAGCGGTCTGGGACCACAGCGAGGGGAAGATAGAGCCAATGAATAAGGTCATTTGATACAGCGTGGCCCCATGTGATGTTACCCCATATAGCAGAGTAAGGGTTGTATTGGTAGAAAATATGGTACCATCCTTTATGATACAATGGACCTACAACCATAATACATATTTTTATATTAAAAAAATACACACACAAACACATGAGGGGATATAATTTTCCTTGCTCATACTCAAATAATTTTCTCTCCAAAAATAGGTGAAAAATAAAAAAGGAAAAGTGAAAGCTATCATATTTTAATAATAAAATTATTAAATTATATATAAAAATTTTATAATTTTATTTTTACCATATTTATAATTCCACTCAATTTTTTATTGTAATTTTATTTTTGTTCAGTTTATTTTCTAAAAATTTTATTTAATCTAAATTTTACCTCTTATTTGTTTCTAATTTTATTACTCAATTTAATATTTTTTAATATAATAATATTTTTCACTATATATTTTATTGTAACTTTACAAGGACACTTAGTTTGTGAACTTCTTGGATGTGTTACAAATGACCCTAGTTGGCCTATTTATAGTCTCTAACCTCCTCAATGGACGGTGGAGATTGATTTGATCTAATGGCTATAATGTTGCCTCCCAAAATATTTTAACAAGGGACTACAAAATTCTAGATAAGTCTATCCTTATCTACATCTATCTCTAAGACTCTAAAGTATTATAGAATATTCTAGAGACGTCTAGAGTTGTCCCGAGCCTTCCGGAGCACTCCCGGGTCTTCTAGGTTTCTCCGGATCAGCCTAGATTGTTGTGGAACGTTCTGGAACCCCCTGGATCCTTTTGGAAACGTTTGAGATGGTTGTGGGCCTCTCTAGGACGTTCTAGAACCGTCATTGGTTCTTGCTTAGCTTTAAAATCCCCAAGGCACCTCATTTTGCCTTGGTTGGCCCGAGTGCACCTGGGTGGGGCTCCTCAGGCGTGCGTTGCGCACCTAGGTGGGGCACCTCGGTGCTTCTCGGTGCACCCTGGCAGGTGTACCCCTCGGTTGGCCGGGGTGCGCCCTGGTGGGGCGTGACATCCTCCCTCACTTGATCTCGCGACGCCCTAGTCGCGTCTCGGTTGAGTTGCTGAGGTATTGCTGGTGTGCCTCTTTCGACTCCTAGCTTGCCTCGCCTTTACCTTCGGCTCAACAACTCGATCCTGGGCTATCGTACCAGGTTGTGCCTTGCCATCAACTTCTTTGATGAAGGCAACAAGTCGCTTTCGTATGGGACATGACCTCATCACATGAGGTCCTTCACATAGGTAGCACTTCACCCTTGTGCTAGCCTTTGGCGCAGACTTAGCTTTCGTGTTTCCACGATTCCTTCTCGTGGGCTTACCCTTGTTGACGCCACCTTGCTTACCCCGTGCAAGCTTGGTCGGTGACTCAGCCTTACCTTCGGCCTTTGGAGATGGTTGATCGCCTTTTTGCTCTACCTCGAGCTTCGACCCTGGGTTAAGTCTTTCATCTCATTGTCTCTTGGGGATGGAACTTCCCTCATTCTTATCGATGTCCCCCACTGATTGGAGTGCTGAAATCACTTGCAAGGATCCCATCTGTGCACCCTCGTCGCCATTGTCGCTTCCACTACCTTCGTTGTGCTTGGCTAAGAGCGAAGTAAGGGATTGGCGTTGCGGGCACTCTCGCACCCAATGGTCACCATCACAAATGAAGCAACTGTTGGATGGTGACTTCCTCGGACTATGAAAGTCCTTGGACTTGCCCTTCCAAGGAGACGAGTCTCGCCGCTTAGACTTGTCCTCCTCGTGACCCTCCTTGCGATGGCTCCTCTCTCCCACACCTTTGGCATGGCCATCCCTATCATCCTTTGGCTGGGGGTGGACTCCTTATCGCTAGAGTAGTCAATGAGACTCTCGGCCATGGCCATGTCCCGAGTGTATCGAACCTGCTCTGATACCAATTATCACAGACTTATCTTTCTTACGAAGATATGTGCAGCGCTAACACTCCCGACACAATGTTATCAAGTCTTCCCCACGCGAATGCTATGGCTATAAACACATTAGAATGGAGAACGCAAGAGAGTTACAAGGAAAGGACCTTGTATTGAACTTAGAAAGGAAACTTTACAAGGGCACTTAGTTTGTGAACTTCTTGGATCTGTTACAAATGACCCTAGTTGGACTATTTATAGTCTCCAATCTTCTCAATGGACTGTGGAGATTGATTTGATCTAACGACTATAATGTTGCCTCCCAAAATATCTTCACAAGGGACTACAACATTTTAGATAAGTCTATCCTTATCTACATCTATCTTTAAGACTCTAAAGTATTCTAGAATATTTCGGAGACGTCTGGAGTTGTCCCGAGCCTTCTGGACTTGTCCCGAGTTTTCTTGAGCACTCCCGGGTCGTCTAGGTTCCTCCGGATGAGCCTAGATTGTTGTGGAATGTTCCAGAATCCCCTGGATCCTTGTGGAAACGTTTGAGATGGTTGTAGGCCTCTCTAGGACGTTCTAGAATCTTTTTTGGTTCTTGCTTAGCTTTAAAATCCCCAAGGCGCCTCATTTTTCCTTGGTTGGCCCGAGTGCATCTGGGTGGGGCTCCTCGGGCGTGCATTGGGCACCTAGGTGCTTCTCGGTGCACCCTGGCGGGTGTGCCCCTCGGTTGGCTGGGGTGCGCCTTGGTGGGGCGTGACATATAGCTCTCATGGGAGGGGTTGTAGCCTCTGGCATGGAGAATTTTTTTTACCCTTTGATTCTTTATAAATTTTTTTAAAAATGTGGTAATTGTGAATTTACCCCTTCCCCACCTTTCAAAATTTATGTTTTATCCCTTCAACTCTATATCTTGGCTTTGTCTCTAAATAAAATTAGATTGAGGTAGGTTTGAGTTATGTTGATTGTCCTCTACTACTTTTAAAAGGTCTTACCTATCATTTCATTTCAGCCACGTGAACTCATGCATGCATACATACATACATAGCCCACTCCCTCCATCTCTCATTTAAGCCTTTTTGTTTTCTTTTTCAATAAAGAAAAGTCATTCATAGGTTTTATGATTAGGTGCCTTAAAATTAGTCACATTTTGTGTAGTTACATAATATTTTTTTTTATCATTTTGGTAAGGATTTGTGTAGGATGAATAAGAAATTGTGTAACTGCATAATTATTATGTAACTACAAAAATCCTTACTATTTGTGTAACTACATAATTGTTGTATAACTATACAATTCTTATATGATAACTTAAATTCTTACAATTTGTGTAAAAATATGTGTAGATTGTAAGAAATTGTGTAACTACATAAATACTTATCATTTTTATAAAAAATTATGTAACATGCGCCTAATTTTAGTCTAAAGATAAGGATGTCTAACCCTAGAAGCTCCCATTAAAAGTGCTTTCATTTTTTGGAACATATGAGTAAGCTTTCAAATAAATAGGGTATATGGACTTAAATGTCTATTGGACCACGCTAACACCAATGATAAAATTTATTATGTTATTGTTCATCTATAATATTATTATTTGAATATTAAATATTTTTTTGACAAATTTTAATCTCACCTAATGGGGAAGGGGAGATTCTAAAAGAAGGAATGAAGTGTTTTTAATGGGTTTAGAATTCATGAACTAAAAAAATATGAAGAATAAAAATGAGTTGTTTGACCAACCAGTCAAATATACTTATTTCAATTTTAAAGATTATTGAAAGGAATTAATGTTGGTATTGAAAAATGAAAACTCACCGTTAGGATCTGAAGCAGAATGTCCAAAGCCCCCAACCCAAATAAAACAAGATCGGGTCATTACAAATACAATGATAAAATGAAATCTCATTATCTAGAAAAAGAGAGACAACACAAGAGTTGGGTTACGTACCATTCATCCAATTCTTTTGGGGTTGAAAATGGTAGGCACTTCTTTGCCAAGAAAACATGGCGTTGGTCCAATTAAAAGGAGCCTGGTTCAAAAGAGAGGGATTTGACTTAGCCGACACTCCTTCAGCCACCCCTCTAGGCTGCAACGTGGGTGAAGGTGAGGGGAAATGGTTAATGATTAATGCGACCACCGAGAGTAGGAAAATGGCGGAGACAAGGGCGGCAGCAAAAGCCTTCAAGGGTGGAGTGCGGGCGGAGACAAGGGTGGCAGCAAAAGCCTTCAAGGGCGGAGGGCGCCGGGTGTAGGCGTAGCAAGGGAGCATGGAAAGTCGAATTTTGTTCAAGGTCATGGGAGGTGCTGGTGGTGGCCTCCATGATAAAGCTAGTTAAGAAATGGATGATGAGTCTCAGCAACCTGTTTGCTGAGTTTAGGGGTAAATATAGAGCTAAGCTTGTATCGGTGGTCGTCCAGTTTAATTGGGGAGATGAAACCAAACCAAGGGGGCAGGTGAAAGGCTTAATTGTTTCATACTAGTATCATATTTCTATGTATATATATATATATATATATATATATATATATTGTGAAGTTTCTCAGGTAATTAGCCGTACAAGAAAAGTATTCATTTCAATACGTCTCCAAATCAACAAATCAAAACCGTATTAGTGTTTGATTTTGTATTTGCTGTTGAAGGAACTCTTTATTTTCTCTCAAACCTTGTTTGTTTTCTAGTCAAACTAGATAATACAAGAGTCTTATTTTTAAAATTAAATTAAATTAAATTTAAGGAATATATCTTATGTACCGATGGTCGAAAATAAAAAGTTTCAACAAGGGTCTTAATTTTAAGGTTTAGTAATTAGTTTAGGGTTTGAGGATTAAATTTTAACAACCCTTAAATCCTAAACTCTTAAGCATAAACCCATAAACTCTAAATGAAATCCATAAACATTGAAATTAAGACACTTATGAAAGTTTTTTTTTTATTTCTACCACTATTGCATGGAATAACGGATAGAAATCTCCTGCCCCTTTTCGGTGCCCCTACTTATGCCCCACGTTCAAAACTAGGTTTAATGTTTAGAGTTTAGGGAATTCAGGGTAGGGTGTATTTTTTAGAGTATATATAAGTTGTATGGTTTAAAATCTAGAATTTATGATATAAATTTCGAATTTAATTTTGTAATATTTCTTATTATTGAGGCTAGGGGAGAATTTTTATCCATGGAATAACTACCATTAAATGCAAATTATAATTGAAGTCAAATTGCATATAAATATAAAATATAATACCATTCATAGAATTATCCGCATCAAAAGCTTAATTCCAGATAGGAATTAGATTCAATTTGTATTGTTAAAAAGGAAGAAAAGTATAATTCAGCAATGGCAGCTTAATATGGCATGTGCGAAGAGCGAGAGACGTGGATATGATCCACATAAACTAATCTGTTGGTATAAGGCACGAAACTAAATGGAGGTTAATTTGGTTCTGTTCACTAATGTGAACCATGTTTATGTTATAATCACGATTCACGTGTCACTTAATCCACATAAATTTTATCCAGATTTGGCATGATTTCCACCATTGGCGGGGCCCATTGCGGTATGTTCAAGTTTTTAATCAAAATGCATATTCATTATTAATAAAGTTTTAAATTTAATAAATACTAATGCCGAAAGAATATTGAATCACATTTGTCAAACTGATAATCACAAATAATGTTAAAATTGTAGATTTGATCAATAAATTAGGTGGTCGGGATTATTTATACAATATACAAGAAATGATACAACCATCCTTCCTTTTTCTTTGAACCCACCCACCTCTTCTCATCAACTTATACCTTAATTTTAATAAATTAAATTCAAGACAATTCCTTATATTCTCATCGTTTTTTCGTTCAAGAATAAAAGTAAGTTCAACCTCAAAAAAATAAAGGGTTTTTTATTATATATAAAAAAAGAATTTTTGCAACAATAATATTTATTTTTAAATCATTCAACGAAATAACATCAAACAAAATTAATTACGGATTCTTTGCTCCACTGGGCAGACATGAGACTAGAGTGGGCTGGTTCGACTTTGAATGATTATGTTTTAGGAAATAAAGCTAACCAAAATCTAGCACTGCGGCTCTTCTTAGAATTAAGAACAAAGTTTGTGTTTGTTTGACAATAGAGAGGAGTTTATACAAACAAACATTTGTATAGTTGAGAAAAGAATGAAAAAAATATTTAGTGTATTCCACTGGGCTGGCTGCTGACCAAGGGGGATACATATGATTCATCTTCCTTGAAAACAAAGACATCAAGTTTAGGCACCGGAATGGAGTTCCTCTGCAATTCCCTGTGCTAACTAAGAAAACATGTATTATTGAGCTTAGGCTATATCTTATTCTATGTTGGTATCGCCCTATTTTTCTTCTTCCCTATATTATTTGTTTATTTTTATTCGGTTTCAGACTGTACTTGTCTTCTTCTTCCAAACCACCAGTGATTGAAGAAACTCCATCACCTGAATCATTAAAAGCCAGCCCCTTAAATTTGTTTCAAAATCCAAACTCCGACTCTTGTCTGACTAAACTTGACAAGTAAGTTTTCTCTAACGCTTCTATGGCCAAATCGAAGAAATTGACACTTCAACATCAAGCATCTCACTAGTCACTATTTATAATCCTAGAAACCAAAACAAAAATGTACCTCTTGCGGATCCTTGAGAGAGAACAATGCATTGCTCTCCTTGGGCACAGATGAAACTAAAATGCCATATCCGCGGTTTCCCTCTCTTAGAACCTGTTATAAAAATATCAACTTGGTTCTCTTGAATATTTTTTATTACATAAGAATCTAAGGAGTATCAATATTATCATGATTTATATCTTACCTTAAACGCATCTTCATCCGTCTGGTCATCTCCAACATAAATCGGAAGCAAGCCATCCCAGTTGCCAAGCCCTAAAGCATATTTTTTATTCTTTTCGTCACGTTTTTCAGCATATTTTTTACCTTAAATGCATAATCATGTAAATGTATAATGTTTGTGTGTGTGCATGCGGTCACATACTTACCAAGTGATTCAAGTAGAAATGTAACAGCTTTCCCCTTATCCCAATTGATCACAGGCCGAACCTCTAAAACCTAATGATGCAAATATATTTTAAATGACATGAACAGAAAGTATAGCAAGTCACAAGCGGGAAATCATTGAAGCCAATGAGAAAAGAAGCATATTGTCTTCAAAGATCACCTTCCTCCCATGAGTCAACCGTAGACGAGGGTAGTTTCTGATGACATCATGGACGCGTTGTGCAACTGTTGTCCATTCCTGAACATATAGTAAAAAAAAGGTGCGTACAAGTTAATACATTATTATGTAAAGAAAACATACTTACATGCTCTTTAGAATCGTGCCAAAGGAAAAATTCTCCCACCTTCTCGTCTACGTTTCGGTAATGGACAGAGACACAGAATTTATTGTTTTCAACTTTTGCTCCTTGAATTTCTTCGGTGCTATTGACAAGTGAGTTAAAAACCTGAGATGAATGAGAATTGTACATTAGAACAGAGACAAATATGGCACTCCAAAGAAAGTTGCATACCTCATCAATCATAGGTAAGAATTCACTGGCAGGCTGGAATAAGTTAACTTCTTTACCCTGAATTAGAGAGAAAATTAACTTAGGAGATATGAAGGATAGGAGGAGAGAAACATAGGGTGTTGTGCAAAGAGATTTACAGCCCTGGACCTTCTTATCAGTAGATAGAATGTAGTTAGAGTAATCATCAGAGGATTGCCTAACAGGACTCATGATGTCCATTCCATGACTTCCCGCATAATTGAGCTCTGTTAGTCCTACAAACTCATATACCTGAAAAAACAAAGACATATAAATCAAATATTACCAAATACGCAATCGAATATAGTAAATATATAAAAGAGTGCAACAAAGTTGTCAATTATTCTAAAGCATGGTCTTCAATAACCTTGTCACGGCTTCTGCCACTAATTATTGCTGTTGGAAAGCATTTTGCCACATCTTTTAATGCAGCTCGCATCTGAATAAAATGTTTTGGTCAGTATGTAGAAAAGAAAGAAAAAAGTTGGATCTTTAACCAAAATTTTCTCAAACTGTCCAAACAAACCATTCTTACTTCATTAGACATAAAGGCACAATCTGGATTGTCCACAATTGGTGAAAGAGTCCCATCGTAATCCAGAAACAATGCTATTCTCTTGCCATTAGCAAAATTTGTGATTTGCTCAAACGATGCAAGTGCAGAAGGATATTTAAGCTGTAAAGCAAAGGATAAAGTACATATCACAGATCAATTTCCCCTCTATTTGTATCAAAATTAAACTCAGTTAAGAAAGTCTACTACCAGCCATGTGCGATAAGCAACATCCGTATCAGCTGATACAAGGTCATTGTTGAAATCCCTGGATTTCTTATGAGGAGGGGATGAGGATTCCATAGAATCCAGACAGTTACTGGCATAAATATCAATAATTCCAGTTTTCATCCTAGGAACAGTTAGAAACAAATTTGGAGAGAAAGCTGCTCTTGAGTATTGCAACAGACCAGAAGTTACTCGTAATCTTGACTTGCTTAGTGGTGCAGGATCAGTAAGAACAGGAGAAGTGTGGTTGGATTTCACATCCATCGAACCCAGTCTCGTATCACTATTTGATATGTAAAAGCTACCAGATTCCTTAGCAAATGATCCACTCAAGTGCAAAGAAACAATGTTGATGATCTCAACTATTCAAGAACCACCTCTTCGAAGTTTTCTTATCACTGATGTTCGGCAAGCAGTCCATCAAGCTCAAGAGTCTAAAATTCTGATATCAAAAGGAAATGTTAGAATTGATAAAATGAAGCACAAGGCCATATCGTTTTTCCCCCCGAAAGATACAGATATTCATATTGGACACACAACTTTTAACATTTTTTAACAATTGCATGTCATTATCTCTCTTGTTTAACTACTAGGCTATAACTTTATACAAAAATTCTTCTAAAGTATCACTCTAAAGCATGCAGACATCTAGGTAGACCCTAATTCTGATCATTCAAGGCACATTGTTGCCAATGAATTGTCTTATTTAGTCAATCCTGGTGATTTATCTATTTCAAACACTGGATAGTTTAATATTTTTTGCCTTAAAAAACACCCTAACTTTATATAGTTTTAAAAAAAAACACCTTAACTTTTTATAATTCTCACAACATCTAATGCAAAACATAAGAATAGATATGTGAACAGAGGATATAAAAAAGGATAAATACTGCAAAACATAAGAATAGATTAAGAAACTTATGGGTCAAAAAGTCTAGGGAATCTTTATTTTAAAATATAACAAAAGATTAAATAAGTGTCCATAAACATTCAGGAATATTGTAAATCATATATTTAAAATTACTAAGCCTGAATTTCAATACAACAATTTTAAGAAATATTATATCAAAGCACCACTCAAATTGATGCAAAGTAGCATGAAAATGATGATGCTAACAAGCGGTCGAGGGAAAGAATCTTAATACTTCTAAAGACAATAAATCTTAGCAAGCAAGAATATGAGATTTCTAATGAATGTCATTAGTGTAAGATGTATCACAAGATTCAATATTTGATACATGAATTGGTCCTTAGAGTCTCCTATGGCCCTGTTTGCAAAAACAAAATAACTGAACAAATTACAATGTTAATGACTCAAAACTGTACTTTGTAATTGTAGCCTAGGGAGAAAGATAAGCAACCACTTACATCACACTCAAGCCAAGCATTCAAAATGCAGAAAAACCTGAATATTAATAGAAGGAAAATGAGCAGGAGCATTCATTCATAAATGACATTGGCCCACAAAGAAATTGATATATCTGGTAGACAAAATAATTAAATGGTTGTCTTGATAGAAAAACCATCAAAGGTCCCACATAGTCAAGAGGGAAACCATGTTAATTGCAACCAAGCATAAGGGGTCAACAGTGAATGGGAAACATTTAAAACACAATGGATCTAAGCACATAAAGATTCAATGATTGAATTAAACCATTATTGGAAAACCCAAAACTGGTATTTTAGGTTCTTCATGCTTATGTTGCTATCAAATATTCCATCTATCAACGGGAAATTTTAGGGAGAGACCGACTAAAAAAATGCTAAAAAGAGGCGGTACACAAATTTTTATAAAAATTGTAAGGTTTTGTGTATCGACTTTTGTGTTCAAACACAAATCCTTACAATTTTGTAAAGTATTTGTGTATATACACAAATCCTTATCTTAGGAAATTTTAGAAACTGTAAGGATTTGTGCATATACAGAATTGTAAGGATTTGTGTTTGTACACAAAAGTCAATACACAAATCTTTACAATTTTTGTAAAAATTTATGTACAGTCTCTTTTTAGCCTCTTTTTAACCCGCCTTCGTTTAAAATTTCCCATCTATCAACATTTACCACGTGAAGTATTAAAGTGTCGAAAATTAGTACCGGAGAAGTAATCACTGTGGTATAATATACAATTTTATTTTTTAGAAAATTGAAGAATCAGCAATTAAAAAAAAACATTCATAGGAATAGGAGGAGAGGTTGGCAAAAAAGCTAAAATTCTATTTTTTTATAGATTAAAGGGAAGAAATATATATATATGAAAACAAAAGGAATATTTCATTAGCATAAACAAACACAAGTATAAAGGGAAACAAATTGGTATTGACATTAACATCATTCGTAACCATCAGTCCATAAAATGTACATATCTATGCTTTTCTCTTCTTTTTTTTTCTTTCGAAAAATGTATATATCTATTCAAGGAAAACAAAGCAACCATAAATGATGAAATTCATTTTGACAAAAAAATAATCAAAACGTAGCAGAAAACACCTTTTTTTATTAAAAAAAGCTTAATTTGAAAATGATCACATCCACATAAAATCTTCAATTAAAAAACGGTTGTATTTGTTAAAAAACGAATTTGAAAATATCCTTAAAACAAAACAGAGATTTGAGAAAGAGTGAATCAACATAACCGCATTACGTCCAAAAGCAAAAAAAGTAATTGAAAAGAAGCATAAAATAAAATCGCAGAGAAACCTGAAAATCAAACAGCGAGGAAGAAACGAAGCCAAACGCCGCTCGAGAGACAATGGCGACTTCGAGGGCAAAAGCCGCGAAAGAGAAAACTCGAAAAGAGGGAAAAACTAATCAACAGAACGCTTAATGCGCCATTTTCTTGTTCGAGAAATTAAAAGAAAACCAGAGCAAAAACAAAAGAAACTGAGGACGCCGTAATGAACTAACTATATCAATACCTTCTCGGCGGCCAAAATACAAAAAAAAAAGCAAATAAAACGCAGGGGGAGAAAAGGAGAAGGAGATCATTATAAAATTAAAATCACCTGAACAGGAGATGAAATCGCAGGGAACATGAACGAGAATCAAGCTCAAAATCCTATTTGATGCGGAGGAGACATTAACTTTTTTTATATAGCTTTTGTGTATTTATAGAGTTTCGGTTTCGACGGAATGTGATTTACAAATCAAACGCTCGGTTGTTGAATCAGGAAACATAACTGAATATATATATATAAATATGCATGAGAAAACACCTTCAGTTTGGGTTTTACCGACGCTCCTTCTCTGTATCTAAACTTCACGAGCGAGTTAATAGGGAGCGTATCTGAGGAAAAGGATCTCATGGCGCGTGAACTTTGAGATGTAATGCAGTTCAATTCTTTATTCATATAACTGAAGAACCAGAAATTTACGATTTTAGTTGTTAGTCTAATCGGGTAAGTTCAATATATAAACAAGGGTAAAGTAACCAAATGGTCAACTAAATTAGTGGTGGAAAACGAGTCATTCGGTTCGTGTTATTTTGGATATGGCTGCATTCGATTTAAATTTAGTTTAGGTCAGTTCTAATTGTGCCAGTTTAAGTTCGGGTCTATGGTGACTTCGGGTCGAGTATCAGGACGATTCAGTTGATTTTTCGGGTCGGTTGACTTTCAGTTCAGTTTATATCATGTCGATTATTTTCGGGTCGAGTCAATTTCGGGTTAATGGGAGATCGATCGGTTTCAGTCAGGTTTTCAGGTCGAGTTAGGTTTTTACACCTCATGCATGCCTTTATATAGCCAGTACATTTGTCTTTTTGGTGAGTTGTGAGCCAGTTCGGGTTGCCTTCGGTTCGATTAAAAAATCGGTTCGAGTCCATTTTTGGTTCAACTAAAGTTCGAGTTTCAGATCAAGTTCGGGTCAGCATGTTTGGGTCAATTTCGGATCTCAGATCAGGTAAATCGGTTCGGGTCTCGATTCTCGGGTCAAGTTTGTCAGGTCTACACTAAACTATCTCAAAAAATATAAAATGCTCACTGAACTTTAAAAAAAATACATAATGGACATTAAATTTTAATTTCTATTATAAAATGGTCATTGAGACGTTAACTTATGTTAAAATGATGACGTGACAATTACAAAAATTTGTATAATAGCACATTTAATACTCTATTTTACACATTCAATCAATTCAGTCCTATTTTTAAAAAAATCATTAAATTTAAACATCATTGAATATTTTATTATATAAATTTTCGTAACTGACACGACACTCATATAACGACAGTCAATAGCTCAGTGATAATTTATAACAAAAACTAAAATTTAATGTCCATTATGTGACTTTTAAATGTTTAGTAACCATTTTATATTTTTAGGATAGTTTAATGACCATTTATATACTTAACCCTTTAAATAAAATAGAGTTTTAGTTTTAGCTATTTAGATCGGAAGAAAAATAAAGATATAAAGTCAAAAACTACCCCCAATGTTTGACTGAATAGTCACTTTGGCCCATAATCTCTTTTTTTGGAGTAATTCAACCCTTAACGTTTCATTTTGGGTCAAAATGGTCCATATGTGGATAAAAATTGTTAGAAAAATTACCTTCAGTTGACTGACAGTTTTCATCCGCAGAGAGTTCATTTTGACCTAAAATAAAACGTTAAGAGTTAAATTATTTCAAAAAAAATATAGGTCAAAGTGACTATTCAATCAATAGTTTTTTGACTTTATACCAAAAATAAATAGATGGAGACCACGAGATCTTAAAGGTGAGAGGACACGTGGCCATTGCTTTGCAGCCAATGCAAGCGCTGGGCATGTTGTTAAGCATATCAGAATTTTTTAGTTACGATTGAGTGGTCGTTGATGGATGATGGTAGTAACTTTAATCCCTCCGCCATTTAACTTTAAAGAGATGAGTTCTTATTATCGCGTTAATTATGCAATGCACAAACGTACGTGAAAACTTTTTTCTACAAGTATATTAGTTTTAAAGTTTAAGGATTTCATTTAGGTCTAATGTTTAAGCGTTTTTAGTAGACATGTTTGAACTTATGAGGTGTGGTTAGAACTTAGGGATTATAGGTTAAAATTTAAATCATAAATTGAGTCCCTAAGCCCTAAAATTAAAGTACTTGTAAGAATGATTCGTTTCTACCGCCAATATATATATGATATTTTCTGTTTTTATTTTGGTCCCTCCCGTTGACTTTCCTCAACAATGCTGACATGTCATGTTAACTTTTCTTCATTCTCTCCTTTGTTTTTCTTTAACCTCTCCTCTGTTATTGTTTGATAAAACTTCTCATTGATATAAGCATAGGGTAATTTCCTTCAAATTCGGGCTTGCAGACATAACATCCCGGCCACCTTATCTCCCCTCTTTTGCCTTACTCGGCATTGCTAAATCTATGGAGGATTGATGAGGTAATTCAAGGAAGGCAACCCAAAACACAAAGGAAGTTGATTCAGGCTAGTAATCGAATCGTGCCCTATACCAATGGTCCCAATCAGGTTATAGAGCTGCAGTTTTTTCTTTTGCTATGGTAATTGGTGTGAATGAAAAATATTGAAAGAATCCCTTATATTATTTGCTAGAAGATTGACTTGCTCAAACAATAATCGGAATTCAAGTAGAATTTGTGCAGGTTTATATATTCTGAAATGCTTTCGTTTGAATTTTCACTTTTTATATAGTTGAGAAGAAGATCAATGTTCTGGAAGAATCTGGAAACATGTGGAATGATGATAGTAGCAAGAGTGATGAGATTGGAACTATGAGAGACCTTAAGATTACAAGAAGAGCTTTGGAAACAAAAAGCTAGGATGGACTGGATGACGAAAGGGGATTTCAACCCTGCTTTCTTTCATAGGGCAAAAAAGAAAAAATATAAGGGGGATGAAGTTTGGGGCGAAAGCTGAAACAGATGACTGCAATAGCCGCTCTTGGGAGGCCTCGTTCAATCTAGAATTCAAGAGGCTGTCCAAGGAGGAGGCATCAAAATTAGAGGAAATTCAGGAAGCTATTTGGAGTTGTGATGAATCCAAAGCCCTCGGACCCCACAGTTTCAATATCAAATTCTTCAAATTCAGTTGGCCGATGCTGAAAGCTGAATTACTAAAGCTGATGCAGATTTTTCATAAGAATGGTGCCATCCCTTCAAAGGCCTTATCAAAACCTTATGCTTAATTTCGGTTGGAGCTTATGGATTGCAAGAAATGACAAAGTATTTAATGAGGAGGAAACTGTTTTCCTCACTAAACTTCGAGCGCTTTTTTGGTTAAAGGCGACCAAACATGATTGGAATCCAAATGTTGATGAGTGGTGGGAAAATACAAGGTGTGTTGTGCGAGGGGTTGGAATAAAGTTGATCCATGTGCTGAGAGTAGTGTGAAAAATTTCGAGTTATTCGAGTTGACGTGTCATATTTTACAACTTAAATTTTATTTGAAATTTTGTCAATTCGAGTCGAGTTTAAGAAATTCAAGTCGAGTCGAGTTGAGTTTTCGAGTTCTTATCATGTTATAGTACGATTTGATTCCAATTTAAATGACTTTATCTAATCATATAAGATATACACATATATATTTCTTCATATTTTTTCACATGTGGCAATATTTCTTCATATTTTTATATATCGGTATGTATGTATATATCATAAAAAATTGAGGGACTCGTCTCGAACTTTAAAATAAATTCACTAATTACTAAAAATTTCGAGTTATTCGATTTTCCATTTTACAACTCAAACTTTATTTGAAATTTTTTCGAGTCATTCGAGTTTATGAAGTTTCGAGTCGAGTCAAAACGAGTCGAGTATTTTTTACCTCGAGTCGAGTCAAGTTATTCAGTTTTTTTAGTCGAGTTTTGCTCACCCCTAATCTATTTCATCAAGGCCTTCAAGAAATAGGCAACTTCCACAGAAATTTAAAATATTTTCTGTTTCTTTACCTAAAGTAAGATCTACTCCTCATAATATTACTCAAGTACTTTTATACCAGAGAATTTTTTCTGTTTATTAGTCTTATATTAATAATCCTGTAATTTTATCAGAACCTAAGACTTATAATCAAGCTATTAAACATGAATGTTAGACAAAAGTTATGCAAGATGAAATTAATACTTTAGAACTCAATGAAACTTGAGACTTAGTTCCTCTTCCCCATGGCAAGAAAACCATAGGTTGTAAGTGGGTGTTTAAACTAAATTGAAAGTTGATGGTGCCTTGGAAAGATACAAAGCTAGACTTGTAGCTAAGAGATATACTCAACGGTCTAGAATTGATTTTTTTTGACACTTTCAGCCATGTAACTAAAATAAATACTATTAGAGCTCTTATAGCTATAGTTGTTACTAAACAGTGGCATTTGTTCCAACTTGATATTAATAATGTTTTTTTGTATGGTTATTTACAAGATGACATTTATATGAATTTACCTTCTAAAATTTCTTTTTTTTTTAACTCTAGCTTAGTTTGTAAATTAAAAAAAAAGTTTATATGAATTAAAACAGGCTAGTATGAAATGAAATTAAGGCTTACTGATACTTTATTTTCTCTTAGATTTAAACAAACTGAATCTGATGTTTCCTTGTTTGTTAAAGGTGTAGATGATATCATTGTTGCAAGTCTTAATATGGATGAAATTTCTATAATTAAGATTGTTTTACGTGACACTTTTAAAATTAAAGATTTAAAAGATCTTAAATTTTTTCTTGGTTTAGAGGTTGCTATATCTCACCAAGACATTAATCCGTGTCAACGATAGTATACTTTAGATATTTTAAAAGATACTCGTTTTTTAGGCTCAAAACTGACATCTACTCATATTGCCTATTCTACTAAGTTGTCTAAAGCTGAAGGCACTCCTTTAACTGATATTACATAATATAGGAGATTAATAGGCAAGTTATTATATTTGACCAATACCAGGTCTTATATTGCTTATGTTGTACAATAATTATCTCAATTTCTTACTGCATCTATCATTATTCATCTTACAGTTGCTCATCGAGTTCGTAAATATTTGAAGGGAAGTCTAGGGCAAGGCCTTTTCTTTTTTTGCTACTAATAACCTCAAATTAAGTGTTTTTTCTGACTCTGACTGGGCTTTTTATCCTGATTTCAGAAAATTTATTACTGATTTTTGCATTTTCTTAGAAGACTTTAATTTTTATAGAAGTCTAAGAAACAACAAATTGTTTTTAGATATTCAAGTGAAGCAGAATATAGAGCTTTAGCTTAGCTGCAGTTACTTGTGAACTTCAATGATTTAATTATTTATTTTTTGATTTGCAGGTTGACATTGAACCTGCCAACTTATTTTGTGATAACCAATTTTGTCATAAAAATTGTTAAAAATTCAGTACAACACGAGCGTATTAAGTACATGGAGATTGATTGCCATCTCATAAGGAAAAAGATTCAAAAAGGGTCATCGAGCTCTTTTTAATTTCATCTCAAAATCATCTTGCAGATTACTTCACAAAAGCACTATAACCTTATGTTTTTTCTAGTTGTAGACGCAAACTAGGCATACAAAATTTATATGCTCCACCTTAAGGGGCTATTAGAGATAAAACTAATTTAACCGTTTGATTAGCAACGGTTATTTCCTACATTTCTTTTATTTTTTTATTTCTTTTTTTAGTTTTTTTATTGTATAAATAAGGAGAGAAGTCAAACTATATCCTTGTAGACTTTACTCATATCAGAGACTTAAATAAGAAATTTCTAAATCTTCTTTGATGAATGATTTTGATTCTTCCTTTCTCAATTCAGTGAAAAATCTCGATTTCGTTTTCGGTAGCCACCAGTTCTGATCAGACAGGGTCTCAGATTTTAAGAATTGATTTCGGTGCTAGTGAGAACCAATACCAGTATCCGGTCAATTGGTCTATTATTAAGAAAAAATTGAGCAGCGGGGAAAAATTTTAATCGCCAATAATAATATTAAATAACAAAGTCAGAATATTGTAGGCTTGAATGTTGAAGTCTTAAAACGAGTCATACTCATAATATTCATACATAAAGAGAAAGAATAAACTAAAGAACTCTAAGTCTACGTACACCAAAACATCAACTAAAGTGGTCCTAACAGATCAGTACCGGGTACCTGGTACGAGTCTTGGTTCCATTGGGTACCCACCGGATATCGAGTCTAAAAAATCAGGATCCAGTCCCGATCGTAGCTAAGACTTAAATTTTAAATTTAATCCTGATCCCCTGAAAACTAATTTCGGGTAAAGATCTACCGAGACTGGATAACAGGGTTTTTTACCCACCCCTACGTTACTAGAAAATTTCACAAACAAATATAGTAAAATCATTCAATGTCATTCGATCAATAATTCTGAATTTAAGAATGTTATCGTTTAATATTTTAAAAATGTCTTAGCAACTATGTGGAAGAACAAACACATACATCAGTGACACGTCGTACAAAGATATATGCCACTCGATAAAGGTCTAAATATGGCACTTAGGATACTTGTCATGTTTAGTAGGTATAAGTATTCTATTGAATCAAATAAATTTTTTTGAGTTATATAAATTAACGAATTTTATTTTTCCATTCACTTTATATAAAAAAATTTGAGTCGAGAGAATTGCTCGAGTTTTCGTACAAATATAATAAGGCTTATGAATGTCATATACTAGTCTAAAATCACTAACTTTGTAAAAAAAAATAGTTGATAGATAAAGTTTTTTTAGGGTATTGCTGATTTGATTTTATACTAAGAAATAATATTAATATCAATCTTTTGTTGATTGTAAAGGGACGAAACATAATTTGATCTATAAATTGTAATATTCTTAAGTAATTTTGGAAATCTTTTGTTGATTGTTTTAGTTTTATCCGGAGAAAATGTGAGACAGACTTAAAACAATTTTTTATTAATTGGTGGACTGAATTGACGAAAAGAAATAATTTGTAGAGAATTATAATTAAAATTAAATGAAATGAAAATTCGAGAAAATAAAAGAAAAGAAAAAAAAATGAAGGGAAAAGAGATGGAGCGTAGGGTCTGGGCTACTCTTTTCCTTCCAGGGAACTTTCTGATGAAAGGGCTAAGATCCTAAAAAATTTCTTTTCTAGTCTTCACATTTTCTGTAATCGTGCTAGGCCAGTCCGCAAAGGGGTAGATCTGCTGTAAGATAAGTTAAAATAAGGTTGATATACCGCATAATTATTTTTTTTACTCGGTTATTAATTTAAAATGTTATATATATTAGTAATAATCTTAGTTACAACTTAAATTGTTATAATTTTGGGTAATATTTTAGGTTTAGATTTTTAAACTAAAATGTTATATGTATTGGTAACATTTTAAGTTTAAACCTAAATAGGTAATATTTTAGGTCGCAACTTAAATTGTTATAATTTTGTATAACATTTTAGGTTGAAACTTAAAATTTTACTAAATGTTATGATTTTGGGTAATATTTCAGGTTTAGATTTCAAAACTAAAATGTTTTATGTATTGGTAATATTTTAGGTTGAAACCTAAAATGGTAATATTTTAGGTTGAAACCTAAATTGGTAACATTTTAGGTTGCAACTTAAATTTTTATAATTTTGTATAACATTTTAGGTTGAAACTTAAAATTTTACTCACTTTAACCTAAATTGTTATATGAGATTTGACCGTCCAAAAATAAAATTATTTCATGACAAGTATCGAAACCTTGCTCTAAGTTTGCTGAAATTCAAGAATTCTAGCTTAAGAGCAATATTACAATTTTCATCAATTCAAATTATGAGCTTGAATTATTAAAATCAAGTTTAGATTACTCATATACTCTAAGAAATCTTCATTACCCAATACAAAATCTTAGTTTTAGGTCGGAATTAACAAAATCACTATTAAAGAGTTAAAAAATTTAAAGATAAGCTATTTCTTTCCTCAATTGCCTAATTCTGAGTTTAATTTGTTATAATCGAGTTTAGATTACTCATATACTCTAAAAAATTTACATTACCCAATAGAAAATCTTAGATGTAGTTCGGAATTAACAAAATCACCATTAAAAAGTTAAAGAACTTGAAAAATAAATTATTTCTTCAAATATTTATTTCTGGGTTTAATTTGTTAAAATCGATTTTAAATTACTTATATACTCCAAGAAATCTTCATTATTCAATATAAAATTTTAGCTTTAATTCGAAATTAACAAAATCACCATAAAAGAGTTAAAGAACTTGAAATTCGGGTAGACTCACAACAAGTATTGAAATTTAGTTAGAAGTTTTGGAACTTACAAAAACTATATCATTCCAACCTAAAGTGTTTTCCATAGTAGTTACATTTTAGGTTTTAACTTAAAATGCTATATCTTTTGGTAATATTTTAGGTTGCAACTAGAAATGTTATTTTAGTTTCTAAATTTTAAGTTGCAACCTAAAATGTTATATATAATGGTACCATAAATGTTACATATTATGGTAAGTTTTCATACTTGTTAGTAAGTTTCGAAACTTACCATGTCAACTTAAAATGTATATCTTTTGGTAACATTTAGGTTGGTGGGTACATATCATAGTAAGTTTTGATACTTGTTAGTAAGTCTCTAAACCTCTTAACATTTAGGTTGGTGGGTAACATTTTAAGTGTCGTGTTTTTTAAATTTTAGGTTGCAACCGAAAATGTTACATATTATGATAAGTTTCCATACTTATTAGTAAGTTTCTGAACTTATCATGTCAACTTAAATTGTTATATCTTTTGGTAATATTTAGGTTGGTGGGTATATATCATAGTAAGTTTTAATACTTGTTAGTAAGTTTCTAAACCTACCATGTCAACTTAACATTTAGGTTGGTGGCTAACATTTAAGTGTCGTATTTTTTAAATTTTAGGTTCCAACTGAAAATGTTACATATTATGGCAAGTTTTCATACATGTTAGTAAGTTTTTGAACTTATCATGTCAACTTAAAATGTTATATCTTTTGGTAACATTTAGGTTGGTGTGTACATATCATAGTATGTTTTGATACTTGTTAGTAAGTTTCTAAACCTACCATGTCAACTTAAGATTTAGGTTGGTGGGTAACATTTTAAATGTCGTTTTTTTTTAATTTTAAGTTGCAACCAAAAATTCTACATAGTATGATAAATTTTTATATTTGTTAGTAAGTTTCTAAACTTATCATGTTAACTTAAAATGTTACATCTTTTGGTAACATTTAGGTTGGTGGGTAACATTTTAAGTGCCGCATTTTTTAACCTACCGTCTACACACACTTTCGGTTACACATTTTTTTTCTTGATCTAACGGTATTTTAAAAGTTTTAATACTTATCACAACCGAAAATGTTATTAAAAAGTATAACATTTTCAGTTCCATGTTTTACATTTTCAGTTGGTGTTGTACCATAACCTATCGTATGTTAGACAAACCCTCCGCAAAAGACTTGCCATAAGGCTCCCGCGTCGGGTGGACAAAATTCGAATCAGTTTGAAAAAAATCAAATAATTTGACTCAATTTGATATAAAAATACTCTATTCTTTTTGACTCAAATTATAACTTTATAAACTCAACTCAATTTTATTAAATAAAGTTCAAGTTATAAAATTAAAATTAAAATAACTAGAATTTTTTAATAATAAGTGAATCAGTTGTTAAATTCTAATAATCTTTCAATTCTACCTGATATATATCATGTATGAAAAATATGAAGAAATATATGTATTGTATATAATTATAAAAAATTGTTTAAATTGAAACTAATTAGTACCATAACATTATAAAAGTTTACAATTTAATTTGGACATAAATTCGAACTCAACTCAAATTTCATAAGCTCGACTTGAAAAAAAATTTAAATAAAGTTTGAGATATAAAATAAAACTTTTCAACTTGATTAACTAAATTTTTTTACTTGACTCAATCGAATACTCACCCCTATTTGACATCACATTAAATAACAACAACATCACATACAATAAGAACAAAATTAAATGAATATTTTATCTAAAAAACAACCCCATTAAAGATTAAGTAAAAAATACCCATTTCAATCCATGTAAAGTAAACTCGCATTTAACTAAAAACGAATTTCAGACTAACGCTTAATCAAAAATGAGTTCTGTGTAAAAAAATTGATAAATTAATTTTTTTTATTTTTTACCTATCCATTCAACAGTCAACACAGAACTCGCGTTTAGCTAAACACAAGTTTAAAACTCGCTTTTAGCTAAACGGGCTATTTTACTAATCTTAGTTGAGGTTGTTTTTTAAATAATTCCCGAAAAAGGGAATAATCACTTAAATAGTTAAATTTGGCTACAATAGCTTTCAACTCTTTTCTGTGGCTCAAAACCTCTTTATCAGTGTACCTGCCCAATCTTAAGCTTCTATATAAATAAGTGATCTTAAGTTTGTTTAGGCCCTCAAGTCGTGTAGAATAACAAGACAGGAGAAAACGGTAACTAAGCTCCTGCTTAAATCAAGTACCACCATCTTCAAAAAAGTCCCAAATTCATACAGAACAGAAATCAAGTGCTGCTGAAGAAAAGAGCCGTAAATCTCCCAAATTCATACAGAACAGAAATCAAGTGCTGCTGAAGAAAAGAGCCGTAAATCTAACCGGCAAAGCATCCATAAAGACAACATTTTTACAGGGATGTCTCTTCACTTTCAAACATTCGAACTACCTCTGCCACACCCTCGGCAATTTCCTTCTGGATGACACTATCTGGCATGTCAAATGTCCTTAATGAAAGCCTTCTCCCTCGGGGCTGAGGATCCACCACATCAAGCATAGCTTCCAGTTCATCTACCATCGACTTCTTAGCAGCACGCACCATTACATCAGCTCCCTACATTATACAACACAACACATCGAATGCAAATCGGTTAAACACTTTCCAATTGCATTCAAGTTGTTTAACTTAAAAGAGAATAGATGAGAATCCAAAATCACAGTGAAATTAGCTTCAGATATCCATTTCAAATATTCATTCTCAGCAGGTTCGTGACAAGTTATACTATATTCTTTAAATTTCCCCTCATTGAATGTACCTCAATGGCATCAACAGTAAGGAGCAGCACAATGATTTTCTCAGAGAACCTTTGTCGTTCTTCTGCATCGTGGGCTACTCGACGGCGGTAGGAGAAGTTATTAAAATGTGCTCTGATCTCTTTCAGCTTGGTCTTGGCAACAGCTAATTCCCTAAGGGCACGAAGAGCCTGTGACCTACGAATCAGGTAAGCTCTGAATGTTACTTGGATCATCATAGCAGCATCTTGAGGAGACAATTGCTTCTTCTTGCCCCTGTTGTTTCTTATAACACCAGCTCTTTTGGCAAAAGCCTAACATCAAAACCCAAAAGTCTATAAATGAAAAGCTTCACCAATGTCAGCATTGCAAATCAATACCGAAGAAGATTTTAAGCCTTATACATGCAAGAACAGTGAACACATGGTTTATAAAGTTTGAAAATCATATACTTTACAATCATGTCTCAAAATTCACATACAATGGGCAGAACAAGTAAGATAAAGATCAATATATTTCCTTCAAAAATAAGTTCGATTCCATTGGTGGATGGCTAAAGGTATCAGCGATTAGCCAATAAGCTAATAAAAAATGTCGTTTTCAAGATCTGCTGAAAAGGAATTTAAACCAAAAAGAGAGAAAGCAAACTCATCCTTAAACAAACTGAACTGAATTCATCCAATCAAACGGAACAAAATGTAAATACATCAAACCTGTCTTAAAACGACAGCGCCGTGATCGGACGGCTCTTCAATCTCCACTACACGCTGGACATTATCTCCTTTCCTGTCCTTTTTCTGATGCCTCTTCTCAACCTTTTCCTTTTTCTCCGATTTGCTAGATTCACTTGCATCGCCACCGGTGGATGCCGTGAATACGTACTTCCTGGATATAGGCCCATCGATTCCCTTTCCCTCAAACTCAGCCGTCCATTTATACTTCTTCTGTTTCACCTCTTCCTTTTTCTTCCCATCCTTGATCTCCGCTACCCATTTGTACTTCCTCTCAACCGCTCCCTTGATCTCCGCAGACCATGTGTACTTCCTCTCCCCTCCGCAGATCTTCGCGTTGACGAGACGATCGAACTTGCACTCCAGCGCGCTAACTCGGTCACACAAGGTTTCAATAGAAAACTCGGGATCGACTCGGCGTTGTACCCTCTTGTACGATGGAAACGACGGCGTTCTCTTGATTTGGACCAGATCGGTGAAGCTGTCGTAGGTTTCTAAGGGGCTAAAGCAAGGGAAAGGACTGAGTAGGTCGAGGGCCGAGCTAAGTTCATGTTCTTCTTCGAAAATTGAGGGAAAAGCCAAGGGCTTGTGAGCGGAAACGGAAGTTTCTTTGACAAAGATAGATGGGGAGTAAGGGTCGTAGATGTCAGTGATCCTGAATCGGCTCATGGTTGATGGAGGAGCAGGAATTTCTGAACTCAGTGAGTCAGTGTTAGCAGAAGAAAGAAAGAGGAACGGGTTAGGGTTTTGGCTGAAAAGAAAAGGACTTGATCATCATCTTTATGAGATGGCAAAGAGAGTAAGGACAAATCTGTGTAGTGGACGAGGAGGAGAAGGTCAAAAAAGGTTGAAGGCGAGGGTATATTCGGAAATCCATAGAGAATGAGAGAGGGAATTTGGTGACTGGATAAGAAGTGGGAAGTGAAACCACGGTGGCGCCGCATAAGGGTGAATGGACGGAAACAGGCATGAGGGTGGTGAAGAATAACGGGGACGTGAGAATCTGATAGTGCGATTACACGTAACACGTTGAAACTTGAAAATAAAACCAGCGCGGGTCATGTGGGTTTAATATGAGACCTGAAGCCCACGTGACGTGAGATTCGGCTAGCGCCTAGCGATGATTTTTGTTACGGTATAGTATTTTTTTTTTACGAAAGTTAAACTGATTACAAGTAGTATTTGTTCTAAATATACTTTCAATCATTTGACAATAAACGCTCAATCATCCTGCTGCAGTTGCTGGTGCTCGAACCCGTGACCTCTAGGAACAACAACCGTTCCCTTAACCACTGAGACAAGTTGGTTCGTGCGTTAGGGTAAAGTATTTGAGTGACCACCCAAGTATCGGGTGTATCTTATTTTTGACCACCCAACTAAACAAATGGCACAAACACACTATTAAACTTTTAAATTGGTCATAATTAAATCATCGACAAACAATTTTAACGAAAATGATGAAGTGACAGTTAAGAAAAATTGGTATAGTTACACATTTATTCATTCATATTTACACATGCAATCAATTTAGTCTTAATTTTAATATAAAAAATAAATTTAATCATACAATCGGACGGTAACACGTGTCTAATTTTTTTCTCTTAATTTTATTTTTTAAAATTTAATCAACATGTCGGTCACAAAGTCAAAGAAACAAATTAAAAGGGAGTCGTGCGCTTAAAGGGAATTGATCCTACGAGCTATTAAATGAAGAACAAGCATTCAAACCGCTAGGCTACGCCCTTTAGATTGATATGTCTTTGTAACATACTCTCTCGGTCCTATTAATTTTGTCTCTTATTAACTTTTTATAAATTAAAATTTTTAAACTTTGACTATGATTATTTTTAATATTTTATACAATTAAATTTTATAAAATATATATTTTAAAACTACTTGATTGAAGGTTTATAAAATATGTTTTTTTATTATCGATAATAAATTTTAAATAATAATGGGCCAAAGTTTAAAAAAATGACCAAAATAATCAATAAGAGACAAATTTAATGGGACCGAAGGAGTATTTTATTAAAGCTTACTATATTTGTGAAAATTAAAAAGAAACAAGGAAAGAATTGATAGGATTCGAGCTCGATAGTAATAACCAAATTCCAGTAGCCAAAAGTTGTATCAATATGCCTAGGTCGTATCGATACGCCCCTTTTGACCAACGTTGACATGACCAATTATGCAAGGTCGTATCGATACGTCATCAACCGTATCGATACACCATGTCCTGTAATGACATATTTTGTTGGTTTTTATTCAACCTGACTTACCAAACAATGTCTAAATGCAATAAAACTTTACACACAACATTTCAAGGCTATAAACTACTTGCATGCCAATTTTTAAGATCATCTAAATCTGTTTACTATGATTTCACCTTTTTAAGCCAAATATGCCATTTTAGTCCATTTAAGCCATACAAAAAGTTCATTTGGAGCCTTATGCACTAACATACCACAAGCACAATTTATACATAACAAAAAAGCCTTACAAGACTATTCTAAGTACTTTGTCACTGTTGACGCTCCAAAAGTAATGATTTATATACTAATTTCACATGCTTTTTACTTGTCTCTAAAGTACATTTAGGTGCATTTTGCTTTAGGAATAATGCATTTGCATTAAGAGTTAGGATCTTGTGTTATGCCAGTTTGAAAGGTTGTTTTTCACACCTTTTTGCAGGATGGCATAGCAAGAGGCATAGTTTCTGGCAGGACAAAGCAGCTTTCAGAGTAGGAGTAAGAGACGACACCAAATAGGATGCCGAGTTGACGTTGGCGCAGAAGGACCTTTAATGCCAAGTATCGGGCGGCAGAGAATAACATTTGATGTCAGGCCAAGGATTTGTTGACTTCGGAAAAATAGGACCAGATCAAGCTGCGAGAAAATAGGGATCATATCAATCTCCGAGAAAATAAGGGACGAGTAGTGCCAAGCACGGTTGGCAATACCATGCCAAGCTATAATGCCAGAGAAGTATTGGCACGATGACGTTTTTTGGTTGATACCCTCACCATGAACTGATTTAATAGTTGGTGAGGGGTGTTTGCGTTTAAATGTTGTTCTTAATGTTTAGCTTTTAATAAATCAACACTGCCTCGACAATGTTTTCCTATCTGACATGTTCTTCATTTTTAAGTGTGTTGCCACGCGATAGTTGGCATTATCTCTTTAAATATTATGCCAAGCGACGACTGGCTTAGTTGGCTTATTGCAACTCAATATTATAACTGACTTGGGTGGCAACGATCGATTGCTTGATATAAAAGAGAGATGCTTCGAAAGAAGATGTTCAAGTAGATGAACTTACTTCGAGAGTGAAATCTACCCCTTTAGAGTAAAAATTGGAACTTAATCGAATTGATTTATGTAAAAACATGTACTATAGACATATAGGGATTTTTTAGTAATTGATTTAGGGCAATGCCATCAAGAGAGGCATTGCTACCTTTGAATATGCTCAGCAAACAATTCCAAGACATGATTTATTAAAGGCTGTCATGGCACAAGTAGCATAAAAACCAGGCACTCCTTGCCACGTTCGTCATTTGCTAAGACATTTTCCTTGCCTTCTACCTTATTTTATTTCATTTCTTTTCTTACCAAACATTTTAAAATCACTTCCAATTAAACCAATCTTTTCAGAAAGCAAGTACTTGGCTAAGCAATTAAACCCTTAAACGCAATCCCTATGGGATCGATAACTCAGCTTAACTACTGTATTACTTGCAGATCGTGTATACTTGCACGAAATAGATTTTCTTGGCACTGTTTTAACACCTTTTAATATATTTTACGCCATATTTCCAGCAAATAATCATTCACGCTGATAGTCTACAACAGTCGAAGAAAACAGATCTCGAAAATAATTCAGAAGCAAGCTTTATGATCTCATCAGCATCTGTAACAGCAACCCCATGATCATTATTTAACGATTATATTATGTTTTTCCTGCGCCTGTGAGAAGCGTGTTGGTGAAAGAAATGAGTGTTTCTATCACCGAAACGCAACCAATTTACCCGAGCTCTTTGCTCCTAGTATAATTCTTCGTGATGTGCTTCTAAATTTAAAGCCAATTTTACCTCACAGATTTCGCCGAGTGTATCATTTGTTGGATCCACATCATTCAACTCATTTAGCCTCCGACGGAGATCATTAACAGTGACCTTCTTCTCTTGTTTGATCCTCTTGAACCAACTTTCGAGCCCATAATTAAGTAATTTTAACCGGTCAGACATACTTCCGTTAGTATTCTGCCATAGTCTGCTAACCTCCGCTTCGCAAGAATCCTCCAAAAGTAATGGACAATGATTTAAGAATACATGTGATAAATGACTTAAATTAAAATGTAGAAACATCTCCCACCAACTTCCATTAACAACTCATCCATCAAGATGCTCCCGAATATTGGTGTTTTCAAAGAGACCCTTTTTCCCATGTAAACCATACACCCGATAACCCATATCTTCCAACGAACAATCAAATAGAGCACTAACAAATCTGTCCATTTGCCATGAACTCCTCACTCTGCCTCCACTTTTTTCGTTTGTATAAAGTAATTCATTAAAATCACCAATCACTAACCATGGAAGAGAAGGAGCATCATTTTAATCTTCGAATAAGATTCCATGATTCTTCCCTATTCTGCTCTTTAAGAGCTCCACAGAATCTCGTACACCTCCAAACATTACCATCAGAATGGTCAAAAAAAATAAAATCAATATGTCAAACAGAAAAAGAACGATGAGAAATTGTACAACTTGACTTCCATCCTAAAGAAAGCCCACCACTTCTACCACGAGCACTGATATCAATACCACTTGGAAAACCACAATAATTACGAACTCTAACCATCTTATTATTTGATAACTTTGTTTCAATTAGGAATATTACATAAGGGTTAACATCTCTGAGACTTCCCCAAGCCATGGACGTTCCAGCTAAAGAGTTTCATTGCTCCTCGTTGCCCCGCTGAGCGTGACCTGCCGTTACAATGTTAATGGCATCATTCGAATCTCGTAAAGAAACTTCTGATGTAGGCAAACTCGTCATTGGCCTCTTAATCTCATTCGATAATGTTTCTATATCATCTTCATCTTCTTGGTCCATAATAATGTCAAACCCCAGACTGTTACCTTTATCAACCTGATCTTCAATAACTGGTTCTACTACTCTTGGGGTTTGATGTGATACACTTTTGGATAGTGTCAGTCGGTAGTTTCTCCTTAGTAATCTGTTGTACATCTGACCCAGTAATCGTAGTGGGGCCTGATGATTGAGGCGTGTCCCTATTATGTAGGGGAATTATAGGGAGTGACATAGCATTTGGTTTCCATGGCTCAACTTTCTCTCTTAACCACCTACTCATCGGCATCGCCGCTATACGCCACGTCGGAGCCCGTGGGCTCAGATCCCATCCAAAGATAATATCAGTCTGATTTGTTGTCATCCAAACTAGACAAAAACTTTCTCTATGCCCCATTTTCCCACAAATAAAACAAAATAAAAGGAATTTTTTGTATTCAAATCAAACATAAACCCTATCACCGCCACGAACCGCCAACTTCCTCCTCTTTTTCAATGGCTTTCGTACATCAAGCATCGCCCTCAAGCGCATAATTTCTTTTGTATCCGAGACCAACCCTGCTCGAATCGTAGTCAATGTATGAACCAAGGAAATTTCCTAATTGTCTAGCCACCCCCTCGAACATGTACCCTAGTGCCACATCATGTACCAAAATCTAGAACGGAGGAAAATTTAGTGGAACCAATAAAAGAGTTTCTCCTAATTTTAACCGATGCATGACCAAAAGATGAGATTTAAAATTTCATTGACCGTCTGTCTCTACCCTATCAACATCCACAATATGATAAAATCTGAAAAGGTAACAACTTTCTTCCAATTCTAAAATAGAGATACCATCAAACGAATGCTAAACATTAGCAAGAGTATTACACATTGATTGGAAATGAATTACACTAGTTGTAAGAAATTGTCCAACAAAACAATTCTCAAAAGAGATGCTTGTCTCCAAAGTATCAACTCCAACTTGAATCTCACAATCTTTTTCATCCTCAATTGACAGTTCAACAAGATTATCTTCTATTGCAGGTTACATTGCAGAAAACAAAAACAAGAAGGGAAAACAAAGATTCGTACTATAAAACAGAGGGGTGCTAATAAGCAGAATAGCGTATCAAACAACATAGAAAAAACTTGTCTTATATTTACATAAATAGATTTATATAGATTTTTTAAACACATTCCAAAACTTTTTTTATGTAGTTTGTTTTCTTTTTTATTTACTTCATGTTTTACCAAAATACATTTTTATCTTTTTTATTTAATTTTTACACTATATACCCGTTTGTTTGTTTGTTTTTTTGTCATGCATACATATATACAATGTAGATATTCACTAGCATTATTATTATGATTTCATTTTTCATTTTTCCTTCATATACATATTTGTACATACATATTTATTTTGTTGCGTTAGTTTTATGCTTTAAGATCTCGGTACCCTTTTCTTTGGTATCGTAAATTGTTAGGGTTTTAAATAAATTCGAATTGTATAACCATTCATACATACATTTTAGGGATTAGATATTAAATTAAGCTGAATTTTAATTTTTCTTAATAAATACGATACGAACCCTTAAGTATTAATTTTCAAACGTGGTGGGGTGTGAAACTTTCCCCACTCGTAACCTACTTCAGAACTTAATTTTTTTCTAATTAACTTTTTAGTGTCCGATATACCTTATTCAAATGAGACAACTCTTTTCTTTTATTTTAAAACACAAAGTTTTTCAAAATTTCTCCCAAATAATTTTTGTTCAAAGCGAGGGAAACTTCGAAATTTTAGTCTCGATCTGATTTTTAAAACATTAATCTTAAACGAAATGACAACTTTGCTTTCTGAGATTGCACATATTTTTCATCAAAATTCGGATCTTCCAGGTGCTTCGAGAAAATTATTGGTTCAATATATAGCAATGGCAAAACCCTAAATCCCTAAAAAGTCGATCCAATCTCCAAAAATCTCAAATTTCTGAATCTGAAACCCTAAACACGATCCCAAATTTATTGCAATTGAAGCGAATCATGGGCATAATAAGAAGCAATTTTTTGTTCATCGTAGGAACAATTTGCGGGATTTATGTTGCCCAAAATTACAACGTTCCCAACATCAAGAAGTTGGCCGATACCGCACTCTTCATGACCAAGCATATCGAAGAGAAGTACCGCAAGCCCAAGGGCAGAGACGACGATTAGCGCCTCTGTACGATCCAGTTTTCTGAAACCTTTAGAGCCAACAGGTTCAATTTTATTTTTCTCATTCACATGGAAAAGAAAAAAAAAACCATTTTTGTCTGTTCAAATACGATGCTATCTTTTGTTCAATGGATAAAAAAGAAATTAGTGACAAAATCGTTGCACATTGATCAGTTAGTGCTCTTTCATTCAATTGGAGATGCCTACGCTTATATATTGTTGCTTTTCTTGAAAGCATTTCATGTTCATTGTGGTTTGGGGTCTATGTTGAATTTGGGTTTTTAGTTGTTGAGGGAATGAATGCATCAACGCTAAAAAAAGGCCTTGAACATGCCCCTATTCATTCATGCGTGTGTACATTTTACATCTTGAGAAAGTTGCATTTGCCATTAAGTTGGCCTCAGGCATTGCATAATTCACTGTTTTGTTGGATGATGGAGCTATCTTGAGTTTGAATATAGAATTTGTGTTGGCCTATTCAATAATCAGGGGTCATACTTTTCAAATTGGATTTCCAATGGTTATTAATAGTTGAGTGTAAGATATTTTACCCTCAGGCCTCAACTGCATGCTAGGTTAACCACTCTGGCATAGTATTAGTATTAGAATTTTTTTATATGGATTTCCTTTTTAGATCTTGCTTTAATCGAAGGAAGACTCTTACATTCTTTGCTTCATTTATGTTAATGGTATATGTTTGTTGCACCTGAATGCTTGGTGGTTTATACTGAGTTGAAATATGGCTTTGAATTTTGTTTTGCAAATTTTTAGCTTTAAGCAGATTGCTTGAGTGATTGTTTGTAATAGGTTGGATGTTGTTCCTTGGTTTGGACTGCTGTTAGAGGCCTTTTTGGTGTCGTGCTTACTCAAGAGTCTCCTAGTCCTAAGTTCTCCGCCACCGCCAGAAGGGTCAAGTAAAGTCTCCTAGTAGTTGTCATATGTTATAGGGAAGCATTTATATTACCGAGTAGTGTTACAGCTTTGAAGCTTTCTTCCAGCTATTGTCATGATTTACATATAGGTGGGTCGTATTGCTTCTATTATACTGTCCTGTTGTCCCTTTTGTGTGGACCGATTTTCTCCCGCTATCTTTCATTTCATCCTTATGCACATTTTGTACTCATTCATGCATCTATGGATACCAGGTTTTGAAATTCGGATACAGAAGTTGTTGTTTCTGAAACAATCCTAAATGAAACCAAGGTGCTCCACTTCCAAAATTGTTTAATGGGAAACATTTAAGATTTCGTTTTCTTAAATTCTGTTACATAAGCATACCAACTCTTCTTTACTGCAACCTGGTGGATATCATATGAAGTTTGGTCACCCTTGGTTTGAACAGTAAGAGCAACTCCTAGCATTAATGTTTCTTTCTAAAAGTAATAAATTTCATGTGATTATAAATAACATAAAAGCAGTGGTGGTCTACTTTCTTTTTCTTCAACTTGGATTGGATGGCAAAAGAGAGATTAATCAAGTACTCCATGGTAATTACTAATTAACATCACGGAGAAGGCTACAAAAATCTTCCCCTACCCCAACCCATAATTATACAATCTTCCCTCTTAATCTTATAATTAGAGGTGAAGAAAGACTATAAAAATCACACAAACTATTATACAAATGCTGTTTCTATTGCTCCTACAGGTAAATCATACGTTTTGTTCCGGGTCTTGGTGGCATCCTGATTGGGATCTTCCTCGTGACCTTGTTTCGGAAATCCTTGCACCTACTTCGGCCGCTACAAGCCTTGTCAACAGCAGCCTTGCAACAAGAGCTGCTCATCCTACTTCGGCCGCTACAAGCCTTGTCAACAGCAGCCTCGCAACAAGAGCTGCTCCCATGAGCATCCTAAAAACTGCACTCCAGCTGTTGGCAGAGATGTAACTGGTTAATAACGGTTCAATTGCAGCACCAAAAGAACCCGTTCTGTCTATGATTGCTGTCACAGTTGCCAATGCCTTGGAGTTCCCCTTTAATGAACTGTGTGTTCCCAAGTCGGCTGAGACAGCAGTTGTTATAAGAGCGTAGGGGCCATTTACATTCACTGCCATGGAAATGTGTCCATTAGAAATAAAGAGCAGGGGTAGCGCAATACATAAAAGTTGCTGTCGTTGCGGCACTAGTGTGTTGGTATGACTTGCGGGTGTTACTCGGCTTTTGTAAATCGGGTTGGAGAAAGGCCTGATGGTGATCAGTGGCATGGGGTCGTGGGGTCGTGGGTGGCAGTTCTTCACATTTGATGGAGGATGGTGGTTTGTTCAACTAGCGAGACATAGGGGACAATGGGACCAGTGGTGTGCGATTAGACACAATGGCGATACATGTTGGGATGGTTCGTTGGAAGGTGGTGGTGGGTTTCGGTTACGATCCATCAGAATAGGGTGTGGGTTTCGGTTACGATCCATCAGAATAGGGTGTTTAAAGACGGTGAACGGTGGCTTTCTTGCTCTGCTTATTGTTGCCTTAGTAGGAGGAGCCGGCTTTAGATCAAATCCTGAGATTTGGGGAAGTATGTTGTGCTAATCAACCGGATATTTGGGGAAACTCTTTGTAAAACCCATATCCTATCCGGTAAAAAGTCGGGCCCAAGATATTACAGACAAACGGCGGAACAATGCAACTTGAATAACAACAAATCAAAATCAAACATTCACCCACTCATTCAAACTTACAAAACGTTACACTAATTTAAATATCACAGCTATTCTATTATTCCTTGAACGGATTTACAAAACTAGTTTTCTTTCGTTTGATTTACCCACAATACACGTTCTTTCTTTTATTAGAGCTAGGGCTTTTGAAAAATGATTTTAAAAGTACTGTCAGATTTTAAAAATAATTTTAAAAAACTCATTGTAAGATTTTAGTGTTTGGTGTTACCGTTAAAAAATACTTTTGAAAAGACAAAATATATTTTAAACATGATATTGTAAAGTAAAAATAAATGAATTTAAATAATATTTAAATTCGTTATCACAAAATTTATTAATATTGTTATATACAAAAAAATCAATTTAAATAAAAAAAATATAAAAATCATGCTAATTCATTATTATTTTATTTATATAAAATATAAACTTTAAATATTTCTAAATAATTAATATAAAATTTTAAATATTTCTAAACTATAATTTTTTATATTATTTAATAAAACCAAATATTAATTTAATTGTTATGAATATTTATCTATGTGAATGTCTATCATGATAAGGACTTTATCAAGGAGACTTGACTTACTTTTATCATTAAGAATATTATCTACATTAATTAGAGTTTAATGTATTATTACTTCTTATACCTATAAATAGATGATTTATTGAAGGCAATGTACAGAAGTCTATATTTGAGAATAATACAAGTTTCTCTTTCTATCTCATCTCTTTTATTCTTGTTCGTTGTTCTTTTTATTTTATTTACAACACGTTATCAGCACGAGACTCTAATTAACTGAAGTCTTCATCGTTCGAATTCAAAAGAAACTACTGTAAAGAATTCGAGTATAGAATGAACAAAATATAAGTTTCTTTTCCCCCTTATTTTTTAGTTATTGATTATCTGTATGTTTATATTTTAACTTGGTTTTTAATATTTGGAAGACATGAAAACATGTTTGATTGTATTTGAATTTTGGCAATTGGGCAGAAATGAGTTTGTGATTTCTCACAATTTTTGAATGGCGTAGAAGCATATTTTAACTCAAAACATGATCTCGCTCAATTACCGTGATTTTGTTGGTGATTCTCGGAAAAGATTTCAATATGATATTGAAGAATATATCCACTATATATTCAAGCTATCTTGGAAATTTTGGTATGTTTTTTTATCGTTCTTAAATTAACATGATTTTGCTAATTAGGAATCCAATCATACGAATTGCAATTATGGATCTTATTATATATATATATATATATATATTATTTTATCGTTGAGGATTGATATTTTAACCGTGTTTTAAGTTTTACATATCTTTAAATCGCCTGAAAAGAGAAATGACATAAAGAGAATATGGGGAGTTGTCTTGGTTATTTATATATTCATTGTCCTTGAGAGAAAAATCAATGTCGGTAAATTCTGATTTTATTTTTATTCTTTATATTATTATTTTAAAGTGCGATAAATCATGGTGATTTTGCTCGAAAGTAATATTTCTTCTACATCGAAAAACTCAACTATAGACTTCTCCCAATGTCAGATTTCAAAAATTCATCTTGACAAGAATTTTGTGGGAGGCATTCTTTGAAGTGAATGCAAGCATGATGTTTATTCCATGCGATTATCAATGATGAGACATTCCCTGAAGTGAATGCAAGCATGATGTTTATTCCATGCAATTATTGGATATGTTTCATTCCCTGAAGAGAATGCAAACAAGGTAAATCATTATTTAATTGGTAACATAACTTCGATATAATCCAAGTATATTGGTTGGACATCCCGTTCTGCGAGGCTATTATTCTCAAAGGAGGTTTTTAAAGGACCTTGTGAACTGGTTTAACAATGTTGCGTACGAGGATTAAATCTTTGTTCTCTATGATAAGGATATGTGAAAAAGGTTTCAAAGGCCCACTAGCTCTACTCCATTCCCTGAAGTGAATGCGGGATTATATTATAGAAAGAATAAAAGCCACATTAGAAGTTGTGGTCGTGACTGAAACCATGAATATAGACATGAAAAATATGGTCATTTTAAAGATACTTCTACCCACCGGTAGTGAGGATATAATGATGACAAGAGTGATAAAGATCATTCTAATAAAGTAAAATTCTTTTTATTATCACTGCGATATTATAAATCATTGGTCTCGTACTTGTTGTACGTTGAAAAATCAACAATCATTGAATGATAAAGGGAAGAAAATAGAAGCAAATTTTGTTTGCAAAAAATGACGAAGATGATATTGGTCCAACTTTATTTGAACATTGTTGGTTTTCTTATAACCCTTGAAAAGAATAAATTATCTTCTAATTATTCTTATAACTCTGAAGAAAATTGTTTATCTTTTTATTTATTTTTATTTATGTCTATTTACTTTACACACATTAATTATTAACGTTTTATATTTACATATTATAATATTTATTTATTTTTTAACATGATTACTTGTCAAATACAATCTATGGTGACGATTTGTGCTCAATATAAGCATAAGATATATTTTCCCATTTAAATATAAGGGAATAATTTGAGTATTATGTCTCTAAGTACTGAAAATATTGATGCTCTAAAAGACAAATAAATTCTTGAAAGAAAGCACATTATGAAAAGTGTAGAATTACGAATATTGCAATAATTACTACTAATAGTAATAATATTGTCACCACTAGAAGTGGAAATTTTAAGAGAGCAATATGAGTTCACAATATCCCTTTGGAAATTATAGATAACATATCTTATCAATTGACATTTGAAATAAGTCAATGTAAATATAAGTTCAGTAGCCAAAAGGTCAGTTGAAAGCTCTAAAAGAGCTATATATTGCTACCAAAAGATAATTTTTATTGAAAATTTTGAAAGAGATAAAGATATTTCTATTCAAAGGAACAATTGTGATGGTCGTACTTAACATATACGAATGAGATTGAATCACATGTTATGATAAACTAGAAGTTTACGAAATTCAAAAATGTATATACACACTTGTATATAGTTGGTATGATCAATAATGATGCGAAAGCTATTGAGATTTATATGCACATTTATTAAAATAACTTAAAGCTCTTGTGGTGCTTGTTCTCAAAGGAAATGATTAAGATCTCATTTACCAAAAGAACTTGAAGTTCTTGTACTAAAGTTGAGACTGCATGTCCTGTATATCTTAATGAAATATGGGCCCATATATCCGCAAATGTGAAAAGTTTTATATGATTTTAGTAGATGCATTTACATTATTTTATCAACTTACAATCAGAAGTTTGTGAAATTGATTATAAAAGGATTCAGATTATGCAATTAGACTATTCGTCTTGCAAAAGCTAGTGAGTTTATATTTTAGGCTATATCAGTTGTTACAAAGCCTATTGATTATGAAAAAATACAGTTTAGCAAAATTTCAATTGGATGCCTTCTCATTAATAGCTAAACTATGAGAACAAACCATTTATTATTTTATATTGTGTTTGCATATAGCAACACTTATACGCATCAAGCCAACGAGTTATAATAAAATCCTTGTTATGATTGGTTTTTGGTCAGAAGCAATGCATTTCTCATTTTATAAATTTTTAATGTGCGATATATTGTTGAATTGCTCCACCACAACGCACAAAATGAGTAAATAAAAAGGGTTGGGAATATATATTGAGTATGAGTCTCTTTTTATGTTTAAATTCTTAAACATTAATTGGAGAATCATTTATACATGATTTTTCTCAACACCAGGAGGAGATAATAATCAGCTGGATAAAGAAAAATGAAATATTGTTATTTAGATCCTCGTATATAAACCAGAAGTTCATAAGATAATTCATGTTATTACATGTCAACTGTCAGACATATTTACTGGCCCAATGAGAGTAACTAAGTCTCATATACCAGCTGAAATGATATAAGTTTAAGTTACATGTTAGAGTGAGTGGATGTAAATCATGCCTGAAGCATGATAGTTGAAATGGTTCCAATGATCAAAATTCTCGTAAATGGAAAGTAATATGAGATGGTCATATATTGGAGGCAAGTGCTCCTGAAGAGACCCAAGACATAGCTAATAATAAAATTCTAGAAGAATTTTGGGTACCTGAAATAAAGATTGAAATCTTGAAGAGATCTCGATGAGTTATGTCACTACGAGAATGGAACCAAAATATAAAAATTGTCGACAACGATTTTACAAACAATTTTACACGAACTTCTATAGAAGTTAAGAAAGATAATGAGGATCTTGTATAGAAATCTATTCAGAAGTATAAATATTGAATTGACCAATATAGAAAGACGCTTTAAACTTCTAAAAGAGAAGTATTTGGACCAACAGTCCAAACACCTAAAGGTGTAATTTAAGTGAGGCATAAATAAGTAGTCGTAAATACGATAAAATTATAATTTATGAAGAATTTTAAATACTTCATGGTAGATGCAATTACTTTGGCAGTTATGAAATATTTTATATGTATCTAATCATTTTGTGGATCCTTATAAAAAGAAAGTTATCATTGACATATTTAAAATGCTAGAAGCATTTAAAAATTTCTGAGGAAATTTATTTAGACATGTCTCGTTGAATATTTTGGCGCATTTGGTATAATCGTCTTAGTGAGTACTAATTGAGAAAATACTATAAGAATGATCATATTTCTTTATGCTTTTTGTAAAAGGAGTTTGGATCAAGATTCATTATGATAATTCAAATATTATTAGAACTTCTGAAGAGCTTTAAAGCATTTAGTTATTTAAGGAAATGATTTGAGAAAAAGAATGTTGAGATGTGGTTTTGTCTCGACCTAAAGATCGAGCACTTAAATATGCGTTTTTGTCTATGAATGACCATAAGTTGAGAGAATCTTAAAGAATATTCAATATGGATAAAGCAGATCTATTGTAAGATTGTTGGATGTGAATAAAGATAATTATATCTTTTCTTGGTCTTGAAGCATCATATATTAGTTGGTCAAGAAATATCCATGGATATACAAAGATCATTACCTTTAGATCTTCAAACATTCGTTGATGCCTCCTCAAATGTCGTAAAAATAATTGTTATGTATGAGGCAAGCCAAAAATGTGTTGGCTAAGACCATTGACCCAACATACCCAAAAGATATGTGGATTTACTTTCACAAGATGTGATACAAATGCTATCTTGAGTAGAGATAATGAAAGGTAGATACATCATGAAACATACTACTCAAAAGTTTCATCACTCGCGATCTTTAGAAAATGTATTCAAGATTGAATTATGAAGATTCAAAGATCTTTTGTGGCGTTTTCATGAGGGGGAAGAAAATGTATTCAAGATTGAATTATGAAGATTTAAAGATTTTCTGTGGAGTTTTCATGAGGGGGAGTTAATACGCATTGCACTCTTTTTCCCTTAATCGATGTTTTGTCCCAATGAGTTTTCTTGGTAAGGTTTTTAATGAGGCAACATGTTATGCGTATAAAAGATGTGTGTACTCTTTTTCCTTCAATAAAAATTTTTTTCCCATTTGAGTTTTTATCTTAGTAAGGTTTTAACGAGGCACGTTATCTTTATAGACATCCAAGGGGGAGTGTGAATATTTATCTATGTGGATGTCTATTATGATAAGGACTTTATCAAGGAGATTTGACCTACTTTATCATTAGGAATATTATCTACATTAATTAGAGTTTAATGTATTATGTACTTCTTATGCCTAGGGCTGACCCTGGGCCAGGGCAGCAGGGGCACCCGCCCAAGGCCCATATTTTTTAGAAAAATAATATTAATATCCTTTAATTTTTTTATAATAATTAAAAAATTGCTAGCCCATAAATTTTTATAATAATTAAAAAACTGTTAAATAGAATAATGGGCCCATTATTAAATTTCTATATCAATTAATAATAATTTTACTTCCCATAAAATACTAATTAAAAATTTTCTTTTCAAAATAAAAAAAATTAACTAACTGGTTAAACTTCTGTCTTTCTAAATTCTCACCATCAATTCATCAAATCTCTTTTCCAATTTCCCATATCAACGGAAAATTTTCTAAACGTTATTTTTTCTCTTTTAATACACAATTTTCCAATTTCCCGATCTCCCAATTTCCTATCAATTCATCAAACATATTTTTCAATCTCTTCTCTTTCATATTTTACAATTAATCTAAAAATTCAATTTCTCACACACAATCACAATTGCCTATCAATAGTTGTGGTGCTTGAATCCTATTGAAGTTTGTTCTTAAGATTTTAGGTAAGATCATGTTTTTAATAATTTTTTTCTTCTTATTTTTATATATTTTCAAATTCTAAATAAGATTATTCTTTTATATTTGTTTAATAACTTTCGGGTATGAATACGTAGATTCTTCGTCTTCATTCTTTGGTCCAACTCCAATTCAATTTAATTTCAAATTCAAACATAACTTTGAAGGTAAAATTCTTGTTGAGATTTGTTTTTTTATGAAAGTTAATGTTTTATTATTTTTTTAAACAAACTCATCCCGATTGCCTTATTTTTAATATTTTTTGTTGTATTGCTGTTGATTACTACTTTAATTCTAAAGTAGTTTGGTTTAATTCGCGGCTTAATTTAACTTCTTCCTTTTTTTGGTTTTTCCATTGTCACAGAACTTGAATTAATATGATTTGTTGCTTGTTGTATTCTTCATCTTTCTCTTTCACCACGAATCCTACTTTTGATTGAATTAATCTCTTTTTTTAATTAATTACAGTTTGTTTCCTATTTAGAAGAGATTTTGGGAACAAACTCATTCTGACTTTTAGCTAGGCGATGAAGTTTCAGAAACTGACAGTGACATTAGAATAGTTTTATAGGGGCTTTTAGTTGTCTCAACTTGGAAATTATAAGAATATTTTGAATGGGAATTTTGGTGAAGTTGAGAATGAAATAGACAAATAGTAAATGGGAGAAAGAATCTTAGAGATGATATTTTGTTGTTTATTTCTCAGGAAATGTGTAGAGATGCTAAATTTCTATCAAATGCACTGCCAGTGCTAACTTTGCTTCGAAAAAATAAAAATAAAGTGTAAATTTGTGTTAAAAATTGCATTGAAACGGCTAACTAATTTCTTTTGGTAATGAATTTTTTAAGATATAATAATTCAAATGCCTATTATTTTTTTCATGTGTTTACAAGTGCTATTGTATTAGAGTTCAGTCATTGCAGTGTTGCGAATTTGGTGTATAAATATTTCGATCGAGGGTTTTTCCATTTTAATAGGTGCTATTGTTCTTTTCTATATTAATTGCATTGTCATATAATGTCGCCTAAAAACATTTGTCTGGTAGTGAAAAAAAAACAAAGAGATGAGTTAATAGAATCACAAAAGAGAACACTTAATAAATTCTTTAAAAATAGAGTAGGAGAGCCTTCTAATGAAAATTTAAATGATGTTATTGTAAATTTAAATGATCTAGATAGTTCTCCAAATCATACTAATGTGGGTGCTACTGATGCAAATGATCATGATAATGTCCTAAATCATATCGATGATGATGCTTCTAATTTAAATGACCATAATCAAGTACAAAATGAGTCTAATGGTGAAGATTTTAGAATTGATCAACACTTAATCCCTCCTTTGAACATTTATGATCCTAAAAATGGGGGTAATCTTGATAATAAGTCTAGAGATATTTTAGTTGAAAAGAGACTTATAAGAGAATTGAATTTGAAATTTCCCTTAGCTAATAATTCTAGGCATTTTTCGTATGCTTATTTCTTTAGAAAGTTGAGTAATGGAGAAATTAGCGATAGAAAATAGTTGGTCTGTTTTAAACATGTGGACAAAATTTATTGTTTTTGTTATAAATTGTTTACAAAGCAAAACAACAAAATTTGTTTAACAAATGATGGATGTAATGATTGGAAGCATCTTAGTGAAAGACTCGAACAATATAAAAATAACATTGAGCATATGACTAACATGAATGTTTGGAGTGAATTAAGAGTGAGATTAAAAACTAATCAAACACTTGATAAAGATTTGCAATTAGAAATTTCTAAAGAGAGAACGTTGGAGACAAGTTTTAATAAGAATAATAAGTGTTGTAAAATGTCTTGTTAAAAATAATTTAGCTTTTCGAAGATCTAGTGAGAAACTTTACGATGAGAGTAATGGAAATTTTTTAGGGTTAATTGAAATGATTGCTGAATTTGATTTGCCAATGCAAGACCATATTAAACGTATTCAAGATGAAAATATTCATTATCATTATCTTGGTCATAAAATTTAAAATGAACTAATCTCTCTCTTGGCTCATAGTATTAGAACTTCTATTCTAAAAATAATACAGAAGGCAAAGTATTTCTCTGTTATTTTTTACTGTACACCTAATGTAAGCCATCAATAACAAATGACTCTAATAGTGCGATGCGTAAATATGACAAGCAACAAAATAAAAATAGAAGAATTCTTTTTAGAGTTCTTGAAAGTGGACGATACATTTGGATTGAGGCTTTTTAATGAATTAGTAAATGCATTGCAGCCTCTTGAGTTGAATGTTGATGATGTGAGGAGCCAAGGATATGATAATAGTTCTAACATGAAAGAAAAACACTGAGGTGTTCAAAAGAGATTGCTTGAAATAAATCCTAGAGCTTTATATATGACATGTGCTTGTCACAATCTTAATCTTTCTTTTTCTGATATGGTACATTCTTGTGTTAAAGCTATTTTATTTTTTGAGATTGTGCAACATATATATTTATTGTTTGCAAGTTATACTAAAAGGTGAAAATTTTTATGTGATAATGTTCTAGAAATTGTAAAATCTTTATCTGATACTCGATGAGAAAGTCGAACAAAAAGTGTCAAAGCTATTAAATGCCATGCTCCTAAAATAAGGTTAACTTTGTTACAATTATATGAATCTTGTGGTAATGATGCTAAAACAGAAAGTGAAGCAGAAAATTTGACTAATGCCCTTCAAAATTTTGATTTCTTATTTGGAATGGTTATTTTGGTATAATATTTTATTTGCTATCAACATGGTGAGTAAGAAATTGCAATCTAAATCAATGAACATTGATACTACCATAAAGAAGTTGGAAGGTGTAATGTCATATTTTAAAAATATAGGAATGAGGGGTTTGAAGCAAGTATAAATATTGTCAAAAGTCTTACATTGGATATGAACATAAAGCCAACCTTTTCAACTAAGCGCCGTGTTTTAAAAAAACAATTTGGTGAGATTAATCATGATGAAGAAATACAATCTCCAGAAGAGTCTTTTAGAGTTAATTATTTTTTGTTGTTGTTGATATGACGATTGCTTCTTTAAAAGATAGATTTGAACAATTAAATTTTTTTGAAAATTGTTTTGGATTTTTAATTGATTCTACAAGGTTGAAGTCATTGGATGATAATAAATTAAGAGAATGTTGTGATAATTTTAAGATTATTTTTTCTCATAATAATTTGTCGAATGTTGATGCGAATGACTTTTTTTTTTGAAATGAAAGTGTTGCAAATGAGTTTGCCAAATGGGTTCATGCGGCGCTTGAAATTCTTGAGTTTGCTAAAGCTGCAGATTGTTATCCTAATGTTTCAATTGCTTATCGAGTTTTATTAACAATGCCGGTGACGGTAGCATCAGCGGAACGAAGTTTTTCAAAGCTAAAATTATTGAAAAATTACTTGAGGTCAACAATGTCACAAGAAAGATTGAATGGGCTAGCTATGTTATGTATCGAGAAAAATATGTTGGAAAGTATTGATGTTGACACTATCATCAATGATTTTGCATCAAGAAATGCTCGAAGACAATGCCTTTTATAAGTATTTGTATGCTTAAATATATTTTTGATATTTTTAAGATCGTAATGAATTACTATTTGTTTAATTTAATAAATAAAAATTTTATATTACGTATATTTTTTTAAATAAGGGGCCCATTTTTTTTAATTTCTCCCCGAGCCAAAAAATAGTCAGGACCGACCCTGCTTATGCCTATAAATAGATGATTTATTGAAGGCATTGTACACAAGTCTATATTTTAAAATAATACAAATCTTCCTTTCTTTCTCATCTCTTTGTTCTTTTATTCTTGTTCGTTATTCTTGTTATTTTATTCACAATATTAATATATTAATAATTATTATACTTAATATTATTTCATAATATTAAGGTTTTTTATTATTTATTTTTATTTATAATAAAGAGCCCTTAATCAATTCATTTCAATTGCAAAATAACATTCAAGATCCCACGGTTATTTATCACTTAATCACACATCTTATAAAAATTGAAGAAATTCAGTTTGGTCTAATGGAATGAAACATTAGAAAAAAAATTCTTTAAGTAATGTCATGGGTTTGAGTCTTGAAGTTGTAAATAAAAAAAATGAGTTGTGATGGTCATCCCATACGAGTCTCTATAGTACCTTATCTAAATTAGTTAGATAATGGATTAGATACCGATGATTAAACTAAAATAAATATATCGTTTGTTGGTATAAGGAGTAGGAGTGGGCAAAAATACTCGACCCGGTTGACTCGACCCGACGTCCCGATAAACCGAACTTAAAAATACCGGGTAATTATCTAAAAAAATTACCCGACCGGGCCGGGTACCCGACCCGAAAATTTTCCCAAGACACGAGCTGGGATTTTTAAGTTACCGGGTACCCGACTCGATAATATTTAATATATATTTTTTATATTTTCAATTATATTTCAATTTTAAGCTTCTTAATATTTTTACTCTAAAATTAAATTTAAATCCCTAAATTCTTTTTATGTTTGTATTATATACTTTTAAGTTTAAAATTTTTTAAAATATTTTTGTGTTTAATATGTATTTTTTTAATTTTAAAATTAAAAAATAAAAAATAAGCGGGTACCCGGGTATTTCGGGTACCCGAAATTCAGGTACTCGAATGAGATAGACAAACGATTGAGGTATCCAAATAAATCGGGTACTCGAAACCCAAGTACCCAAAATCTGGGTACCAGATCAATGTGTTCGTTCGGTATAACCTTTTCAATTCTCAAAAAAATACAAATAAGACATTTAGTGGACCGAAACTGATGAGATCAAATCTATGATACGAGAGATTGACAAAAAAAAAAATTATGATACGAGAGAAAAAATAACAATTTTGCCAACCGGTCAAATGTTTTATAATATTTAATTATAAAAATTATTCTTTTAATTGTCAGTTTTTAATAGAAATAAAAAAAACTCGACTTAACCCAATAAATTTGTTTTTATTAATTTTAAATTATTTAAATTGAGTTTAATTTAATCAACTTGAAAAATCAAATTCGATATTTATAGCTCCTAATCACAACACACCGTTTGAAAAATATTTAATATTCAATTCAGGCCATTTACTTATCGAAAACGAGCCATTAAAATGGGCTCGTATCAATATCATCGGCAAAGAAATTTTCCCGAGATCAAAAATTTTCTTATACATGTAAGTATAATTTTTTTTTTGTTATAATTTTAATATTCAATAATATTTTGTTTTTGTTTTTATTTTAGTTTTAATTATTTTTAATAGTTTGAAATAAAATAAAATATTATCATACATGTAAATATGTTATATGTTAGATCCCATGTCATTTTCTTCATATTATCATCGTTAAATTTTTAATAGTCTAATCAATATGTAGTTACAAATGAATAATCTCACAAAAAGATATAGATTGAGTGCAAAATTTATCCTAAAAAGAGAATGAGCCCAAATATCTATAATTATGAACGTTAATGGTTAAGATTAGGGATGGGCACGGGTCGGGTCGGGTCGGGTTTTTGGCCCACCCGAACCCGACTCGAAACTAATTATCCTGACCCGATTCGATCCAATTCTTTAAAAAATTCGACCCGATTCGAAAATAAATATTCTAAACCCGACCCCGACCTATAGAAAAAAAATTAATTTTAGGGATCTAATTGTAAAAAAATAATTTTAAGAGGTATAATTATATAAAAAAAATAATTTTAAGGACTAAAATATAAATAAAAAATTAATTTTAAGGACCCAATTATAAAAAATATGTAAATATGGGGTATTATTACAAATATCTCTAAAAAATTTAGGAGAAAATTACACTATTAGTTCCGAATCGGGTCGAGTCAAAATTATCACCCTAAAACCCGAACCAGACCCGACCCGGCTCTACCCAACACAAAATTTCGGCCCGACCCGAACCTGATTTTGTTCATAAAAATACCCGACTCGATCGGGCCGGGTCGGAACCTGTCGGGTCCGGGTGCCGTGCCCACTGCCCATCCCTACCCTAGTTAAGATTATCCAAATGACAATCAAATTCAACTTTCGGATCCGGATTAATGTTCACTGCCTAACCCGATTTACTGTTTCAAACCGGTTCAATAACTTCTTTAGTTTCCCGTCCTTACTTGCAGCACTAAAAGTTTCACCTTTGGCGTTCTCCCTCTCGTCTTTGGTGCACTTCTAATTTGAAGCTCAGCCATTTCTCTTCGTTTCTGCTTAGTTTCAAGATATGGGTAAGCTTAATTCTTCATTAATTATCCGTTCTATTGTTACTGCTAGAAGGAAGGTTTATATTTTCCACCCTTCTTTTTCTGCTGCTTCTTTTAACACCGTTGCTACCTACCTCCCAGCTTTAAGCAAGAATTCAATGCCTGTAAAGGGAAACCCAAAAAAGCATGCTCGTTTTGATACTGTCGATTATGCTTTGGTTTTCTTTGATAAGATGACTGAGAAGTACCCGAAACCTTCGATTGTGGTTTTCACTAAACTATTAGCAGCCCTTGTTAGGAAGAAACATTTTGCCGTTGCTGTTTCTGTGTGTAGCCGAATGGAATTATTTGGAGTTTCCCATGACGCTTATTCTTTGAGTATCTTGATTAATTGCTTTTGCCACTTAGGTCGAACTGATTTTGGGTTGTCTGTTTTGGGTAAAATGCTGAAGTTAGGTGTTGAACCTAGTATCGTGACTTTTTCCACTTTGATTAATGGATTTTGCAAACAAAGTAAGTTTTCTCAGGCTGTGAGTTTGTTTGATGAAATGGTTGAAAAGGGGTATAAACCTGATTTACTTGTTTATAGTACAATACTTAATGAGTTGTGTAAGATTGGCAATACCGATAGAGCTGTGAGGTTTTTAAGGATGATGGAAGAAAGAGGTTTTGAACCCAATATTGATGCATATGGCACTGTCATTCACTGTCTTTGTAAGAACGGGTTGTTGAAGGAGGCTCTTGATCTCTTCTCCGAATTGAAGGTCAAGGGAAATAGACCGAATATCTTTATTTACAATTGCTTAATTCATGTTATGTGTAATTTGGTCCAAGAAAAAGAGTTAATAGAGCTTTTGAATGAAATGGTGGATAACAATATTTCACTTAATATTTTTACATATAATATCCTGATCGATGCATATTGCAAGAAGGGTAGGATTCTTGAAGCTATAGATACCTTTGACACAATGCAAAAACAAGGCGTTGAGCCTGATGTTGTCACGTATAATATGTTGGTTGATATGCATTGCAAGGAGGGAATGGTTTCCAAAGCTGAAGATATTGTTGACAAGATGAGAAAGCAAGGGATTGAGCCTAATGTTGTTACCTATAATTCGTTGATAGATGGTCATTGCCTGCAAAATGAAATGGAAAAAGCTAGAAGAATATTTCAGTTGATGATTAGGAACGGTTGTGCACCTAATATATGTAGTTACAACACCATGATCAACGGATACTGCAAAACTAAGAGGGTAGACGAAGCAATGGAACTCTTTCAAGAAATATCTCAAATAGGACCAAGCCCAGATACTGTCACGTACAACACTCTAATGAAAGTTATGTTTCAATTAGGAAGAGTTTCTGTTGCATGTGAGCTTTTGAGGGAGATGGTTGCTTTTGGACTAGCTCCATCTCAAGTGACCCATTTGATTTTGTTGGATGGTTTATGCAAAAATGGTGAACATAAAAAGGCACGGAAAGCTTTTCAGGCGGCAAGGAATAGTGGGTTGAAACCTGACATTATCTTTTATAATATCCTAATTGATTGTGCATGCAAAATTGGGGGCATTAAAATTGCAAAGAGAATGTTCAACGAACTCTCAGTTAATGGTTTAAAACCCAACATTTACACATATAATATAATGATCAATGGATTTTGTAAAGCGGGATTACCAAATGAAGCATACCGGTTGTTTAGGAGCATGGGATTGGGAGATAATAATTGTTTGCCTGATAGCATCTCTTATAATGTAATGATCCAGGGGTTTTTCCAGAACAAGTCCTCTACCTCAAAGGCAATGCAACTTCTTCTAGAAATGGTTGGTAAGGGCTTTTCTGCAGATTTTGGCACTACCAAGTATGTGGATATACTCTTACGGTATAGTAAATCAATCTTGATTTAAAATGTTGGGTTGTTAGTGTAACGATAGTTGTGAATGTAAATAAACTCGTTCATAACCATTTTTACTGTTGTGATAAATTAATTGTTTTTGTAGAGCTATGTTGATTGTCCAGTCTCACTTGATGTACCTTGTAAACATTAAGGTCTATTTTTTTATTATAATAAATTGTGTTTGTTTAAACTTTTACATGTTCTGTTATATTTCTTTGATCATGTTTAAATTGGGTTAATCTAATACTAACTGGTAACTAGCCTTGTGTCTGTTTCCAGCATCGATGCTGGAAAGATATAGTTTGGGAATTTCCCACTTCATGCCTTGTCTTGTATGGAGTTCTGCTATTAAAACCCGTTTTAAGTTTACTAATGTTAATCTGCTTTCCTTGCTTTATTTTTATCTATCGAGTCCGTTTGGAAATGCTTTTGGGTTGCCAAATGCACTTATTGGCAAAGAAACATTGCCAAACACTTGGCTTTTGACACAGAAATCCTGTTTGAAAAGTGATTCTTCACCCAAACCAAAAGGCTAATGTTTTGAGCTTTGCGTTGGAAAAGCTCAGTTGGAAGGTAAAATCCAAATTTAACCTCAGTCTCTTTTTCTAATCTCCCTTTGTCTCTCTTGTTTTTGGTTCCCGAGAAGATTCAACTGCAGAAATGAAGATATATCACAGGTAAACTTTTTTTTTGTGTGTGTTTTTATTTCTGTGTGTTCTTGGATTTTTACTTTTTCTTGTTTGGTTGGTGGGAAAGGACCATAAAGAAAAATTCTATTTTGGGTTTTATCTGCTGTATTGGTTTGGGTTTCATACAACTAATTTCAAGCTAAAATGGTAATTATTGTTCTGAACCTTTTTTGTTGTTGTTGTTGTCTTGGAAAAGAAGTTTGTTATCAGTTCTTATTTTATCTTAAGGAGCAAGCAGAGCAGTTAGTATTATTGTTTGGATGAAATGGTTCAGAAATTTACTTCATTTACATTACATGTATGGTTTTCTTTTCTTTTTTTTTAAACAGTGTTATTTAGGCATGAAAAAGGACATAAAGTTTTGGGCTTCTGTTTGTATATTTTCCTATGCTGTGATTGAAAATGCAATTGTTTGATTGTAATTACGCTACTCATGCATGTCAATTGTTTATGGTGATTTTTAAAGTTTATGGTTTGGAATTTAAAAGTTTTCAGCTTTAAGATTAGATCGACTTGTATTTTAGAGTTCCATTAAAGTAATTTAAATATCAATTATATTTGCTGGAATAAAACTAGTGAAATTTAAGTGGTATGCTTCATTTATCAGAAACTCCAGACTAGTTTCTTGTATGTGGCATGCTTGAGCTAACATTTGGATATCCAGTGTTATTGCCAACAAGTAGTGGAATCAAATTATCAGCATTCTAAATCTCCCCCCCACCCCCCCTTTCTTATTCCATGAAATTGTTAGTGAATAGGTCTATGGCTGTGAATAAGCTGGTTAAATAATTTACAGTAAGAGAGAAAGGAAGTGTCAGGTCAAGCTACTAACTTGTGTTAAAGAGATACTTGTTTCAATGGCTTTTTGAGTCCTGTTTGGTTTGCTAGAAAAATACAGCAAACTCTGAAACTAGCCAGCATTTGTCTTGGCCACCTTTACTTCCTATCTTGCTGATCACTTTTTATACATGTTGCAGAAGAAGCAATGGAGGGATATTCAACCAATTTGGATAAATTGCTTCAGTTTCAATTGACCAAGCTCCTTCTTTCAGGATTATACGCCATACTTGCACTTGGACCACTATTTTTTGTTTTATTTTTGCAAATCCGATAGCAACCATTTTTTATGGAGCTATTTTGAATCATCTGGCCTGCCCACTTGCTGATGCCATGACCCTTTTGTTTTGTGTGGACCCGTTTTCTCCCGCTCTTTGTATTTCATTTTGCATATATGGTTTTCAAATTAAGATTTCATACGCAACTCTTCTTTACTGCAACTTGGTTTTAACAGTAAGAGCAACTATTCCTAAAAGTAATAAATTACATGTGATCGTAAATAGTGGTGCTCTATTTTCTTTATCTCCAACTTGGATTGGATGTCAAAAGAGAGATTAATTAAGAACTCCATGCTAATTACTATCTAACATCATGGAGAAGGCTACAAAAATCTTCTCCTACCCCAACCCATGGTTAAACAACCTTCCCTCTTCATCTTATAATTAGAGGTGAAGAAAGACTATGAAAATCACACAAACTATTATACAAATGCTGTTTCTATTGCTCCTACAACTAAATCATACATTTAGTTCCGGATCTTGACATCTCGATTGGGATCTTCCTCGCGACCTTGTTTCGGAAATCCTTGCACCTACTTCGGCCGCTACAAGCCTTGTCAACAGCAGCCCCGCAACAAGAGCTGCTCCCATGAGCATCGTAAAAACTGCACTCCAGCTGTTGGCAGAGATGTAACCGGTTAATAACGGTCCGATCGCAGCACCAACAGAACCCGTCCCGTCTATGATTGCTGTCACAGTTGCCAATGCCTTGGAGTTCCCCTTTAATGAACTGTGTGTTCCCAAGTCGGCTGAGACAGCAGTTGTTATAAGAGCGTAGGGGCCATTTACAAACATGCCACAGATGAACATGAGAGCTACATTCACTCCCATGGAAATGTGTCCGTAACTACGATAGAAATAGAGAGCAGGGATGGCACAATACATAAAAGTTGCTGCTGTTATGGCTCTGGCATCTAGGCGATCAGAAATGTAGCCAGCTAAGATCCCTCCAAGCACCCCTCCAACATCGAAAAATGTCGACAAGTTTCCAGCTCTCTCATCGGATAAATATTTCCCCTCAATCGCTGCAAGATTGATGAAAAAAGAATTAGCAATGAATCAGCCAAGAACTACAAAGAATCAATGAGTTCAGCATGTTTAAAGACCCCAAATGAAGTAGCACTTAAATTTACATACATATAGGAAAGAGCAGAAATCAATGGAGAAAGTTCAGGACAAAGGACATGATTTGTTGGTTAAAAAAGTCGTATTTGTATTTTGGACTACAAAAATCAGACTTCTATGCCACAAAGAGTCAATACATAAAGTGACCCTCTACTTTTTTATGGTCTACCTCCCAAAGTTAGCCTCTTATGGTAGTAAATAGATGCCGAAATGTGTATCGAAAAAGGAAATAAATTAAATACCTGTATGGCTAATGTAGTATGGAAGCCAATAGAGAAATGTGTAAGCAACCAATTTGGCAAAGAAGAGGCATAATGCAAAAGGAGCAACCCCTGGGATTCTCCATGCTTCCATGAACCCCACAGCAGTTTCCGTGATCTCCGTATCTGAGCCTAATAGAGGCTCTGTCACTCCCTCTCCGTTCTTCTTAGGGGAATCCACTTCATCATTATAATCATCATCTTCTTCTCTATCAGCTCCAACTGATTCAGGACTGACAGGCAGCAAAAGGAAGACTGCGATACCCATGAAAGAAACAAGCAAACCCGGCACAACAAAGGACCAACCCCATCCATAGCTCAATAGTACTGAAGCAACCAACGAACCAGTAATGTTCCCAATAGATGTGTGAGCATTCCATATGCCCATAACTAGGCCTCTCTTTTTCTTGTCACACCAGTTACCAACTACTGCAACAACCGAAGGCCATCCCGTTGATTGAAATAGACCAGCAATCATTTGTACTATCAGGAAGTAGTAAAAACTATGGATGTTAGCCCAATACCCAGCACCAAATAGTGATGTAAGCAAGCCAGTTCCAACCATTCCCACGGTCAGAAAGATCCTTAAATTCATTCTGTCACCCAAATGTCCAGAGAAGTACATTCCAAAAGCATATACTGCGAGAAAGGCCACATCGAGTTGGCCAAGCAAAGCTGTCCCATCGGATCCGTTAAATGGGGCCCAACCATCTCCTCGAACCCAAGAAAGTGGTGTGCTAAGGTGCGTTATCCTCCATGGGAACTTCAAGCCTGCAACAGATGATTGAGGATCAAGAGCACCCTTGACAATGCTGGCGGTTTTCCTTGTTGCATGGTAGCTAGCATAAGCTAAAAAGGTCACAATCAAGACAATTGCTTGATGGCTTCTGTAGGAAAGCTTTTCTCCCTTGATGTATTCCAAGAATCGAATTCCTAGAGGTCTGCTATAACTTCTCATAGGAGGCAATTCAGATGGTGAACCCATGTACCTTGATTTCTTCAAAAAGGCAATTCAGATGATCAACTTCCTCTGATAGGCCAAAAACAGCAAGCTGGGCGATTATAAAACCATTAACCAAACTGAGATTGCAATTCAAAACCATTCTAGATCATGAAAGATACTATAATCAAACTCAAAACTTGATTCACACTACAATTACAAAACAAACAAAGAGACAAAGTGCCGAATATGCTATTTTTTCTCCATAACCCAAAAAGGCCTGTCCTTTAGGAAACCAATTGAAAGAAATATTCCAGTCATCGCTTAAGAAAATACCTCATTTTTATCGATTTCAAAGAAATTTAGCATATAAAAGAGATTATACCCAAAGTCCACGTAGATTCATAATAAATATGAATCCAAGAAAAAAACAACAACAGCAACAGGTTTAAGAGACGGCACTTGAAAATCAAACAAAACATAATCGAACGATAACCAAAACCAAAAAAAGGTATAACTTTTAGGAAACAGTCAGAGGAGGAATATTATTACCGCTTGCTTAGTGGAGGCGAAAAGAGTTAACTCGTTTGCTATTGCTTTGATATATATCTTCTTGCTACTATTGGCTGTGAAACTCTTATTTCTCTCTACTCCTCTACTCTGGGTTTTCGGTAGTTAACCAACCAAAAACGGTTTCAGGATTTTTTTGAAGTTGCCCAGAGCAGAGCCCAGCGGGAGGATTCTTATAGGGGGGCGCTGTTAATAATAATAATAATTTAAAGACTTGAATTGCCTATCCTGCCCCTACTTAGTTTCCCCTTATTATTTTGCTTACTCGCTAAGTGGAACTCTAATTGTTTTCGGAGATGACTTAATTGCCCTCCCTCCCGCTGTAGGAATTACGAGAGCATTATTGTCAATAAATTAGGAAAATTTTAGGATTAGGTCAAGAGAAAAATGTGGTCCCAATTCCCACAATTTTAAGAACAAAAATCCTTGTTTTTTTTGGTCTCTATGCCCTAAAGTTAAAAATAAATACTAAGTTCTAATCCTAAATTTTAAATCTTAAATCTTAAATCTTAAATCCTAAATTCTAAAAAGTAGATCTTATATCTTAAATATTAAACTCAAATCCTAAACATAATTTTATAGTTTTTGAATATAAATAAAGACACCAAAATGTAATGTTTTTCTATGTTATTCATCGCTTTTTATTTTTAATAAATTATGTTAAACAGTCATTATATAATATTATTTTTCTCGTAAGTGAATAACATTTGTTGATACTGAAAATTGAAAAAAAAAAGTTTACAGCAGTCTTGACTAGACCTGTTCTATAGTCAAGCTATCCGGGGAATCTCAAAGGTTTGATCGAAATTTGGAACTGAAATAAAAAAATATTAAGTCTGAAAAATTGGATTTGAAAAAAGAAAATTAAGATTCATTTAAAATATCAGTTGAGTTCGGGATCCAACATTTAAGATTCGAGTTCGGCCAGACTCACCTTTTTAAATTTGTAATATATTGTATCATGTTTAAAATATATAGTTTATATAGCATGAAAATTAAATTTACAATAATATAATATTATAATTGTTGATGTCAATTTTAGGCGACACCAAACAAGGAGGTGGAACTAGTGGTCGGAAGAAGTAGTGAGGACGACAATGGTAGTTCACTCGTCGAAAGACAAGTCACGAAGGAACATGGTTGATCGTTGAGTTAGGCGGTTCACCCCTGGTTGACTTGGGGCCGAAAGCCGCTAGCAGTGGTTGGGCGATAGTTGACGGCTGTCGATAGTGGTTCACCGATTCTGATATGGGCGGAGAGTCACAAGTCAATGAGAGAGAGAAAGAGAGGGAGAGATGGTCAGTGTGGCATGGGCGTGATAGCCCTTGTAAAGAATGAGGGAATCATCCTCTTTGCCTTCATTCTTGGGGGATATTTATATCCCCTTGGCACTGTAGATGAAGGGATGTTGTCGAGACCATGCCAGGCCTAGTGACAACTAGTGATGGGCTGACAAGTTGTAGCTCGACTTGTCAAGTAGCGAGCTCAGTTGGATCTGATGATTGTCTCGTCATGTCGCATTGGCCAAAAGTGAAAGGCCTTCGGGGATTGATGGGCCGGGGGGCGTAAGGTCATCCGAGCTCCATGGTTGTTTGGAGCGCGCCGCGGAGACGGTGATGTTACCTCCAGTGGTAGAGATTGTTGATCTTAGAGTGTAGAGTGGAGGTGACCTCTCCAGAGGTTGGGGTTTTCTGGAGATGTTTGGCGGAGGTACAACACTAGTCCCCTTTAGTAGAAGGAGTGTTATAAAGTGATACGAACTGAGACTGGAGATGAAGAGTTATGCGTGTTGATGTTGTATGGGTTGTCTCTTTTTGCTGGGCCGCTTTCCCAAAAATAGGTCATCATTAGCGCTTCCTAAGCGTCGCCTTGATATGCTATAAATTGAGGGTAGATGAAAATTCCTTTCCCATTAATTTGTTGGTGGTTACGAGGGTAGGAATCTTTCTTGGAACTTTCTTCAATCTATTTTGTTGACCAAAATGTTGAGAGGAGCAAAGGCTATAGCGAAGAAGGTGGAGGTGAACCGGGCTATTAGTGTGTTCGGGCCCGAGGTCGAATGCAGTACAGTTGAGTGCGAGGTGAAGAGGTTGTTGGATGTCACGGACTGCAAGGGTCGAACTTCGAGTTTGAATTCGAGGTTCTGACATGAACATTTTACCTTAGCAAGCATGGCGATAGAGTGGGTGGGGCTATGCAATGGTGTTTTCTGCCGTTATTTTTATTTGAGGCTGGGTTTCATTTGCTTGTGCATTCGTTTGTCTGTGACCTACTAATCGGTTATGACGTGGCCCCGGGCAGCTGACGGGGGTATCCTGGTGGCTTATCATCGGTTATCTACTTAAATACGCAGAGGAGATGTGGAAGCCATCCATGAAGGTTTTGAGGAGGTTGTTTACCCTTACTTGGTTCCTTAGAGTGGTTTGGGGTTGATGTTTTTTCACGAAACGACATAGGAAGAGAGACTTTATTACTGACCTCATTGAGGAGTGAGGCGGCTCCGATAATCTGACCTTAGATCGTTCCAAATATATTAAGATGGCGTGGAGGCGAGGGGCTCGACTTTCCTCTGAGGTGGAGGGTGTAACACCCCAAAAATTACGCCGAAATTGTAAACTCTAGATTTAAAAAAAAATCTTTAATTTAAAAACTAATTTTTGATTATTTGTATTTCAGAATCCTAATTTTTTATGAGGAACTAAATAAATTTTTTTACAAAACTTAAAAGTTAATTTGAAATTTCTTGAAAAATCAAAAACTAACTCCGTAATTAACTTTTTTATGAAATTGAATTCCAATTCAATTGGTTTTCTGCCGCCAGTCTTTTTCTTTATTTTTAATTATTATTATAATTATTAATTTACCTTAATTAATTATAATTCTATATCCAATTTTCTTTAACCTTACCTCTGCCCTACTATATATATATATATATGATCCCTCGTTTTGAAAACCTAAATCCTTTTTTTTGCTATGTTGTCTTCCAATTTTCTAAAACAAACGTAGAAACTCAAAACCCCGCGCCGGTCTATTACTCGAAGCAAAGTAAATCGTGAAGTTCAATTTATCCCACATGTCTATTACTCGAGTTAAAGGCATAATTAAGTACCGATACAGTTGGACCAAGTACTTCTAATCGTGGGTAACACATTATTCAATAGATTGAGTTTGTTTTGGCTAATATGTGTTTTATTCCGGTGCTATATTTAAATTATATGTTATTTTTCTATGTGTTGGTGTTTTACTCTTTATGTGATTATTTATATGTATTATGATTTTTATGGTTGACATCACATGCATTCGTTTTCAGAATATGTTTTTACTATGATTTACGAACCGTGATTTATGGACTATGATTTATGAACTATGATTTATGGACTTATGGACTATGATTTATAAAGTATGTTTACGGAATATAGGATTTATGAAACTTTGTTTATGAAATTTAATTTTTAAACATCATGTATGTATGAGCATGAGTTGGGATTTGTATGGACGAAGTTCAGTGGTTTCATCCTTTGGGCTGAATTCCACTTCGGATCAGTGGTTCCACCCTTCGGGCTAAGTTCCACTTCGGATGGTGACAATGTAGTGAGTGGTTCTGGAGAACCTTACTCTTCTTATGGTGGTTGTAGTTGGGTGCATTGCACTAAGCTTGTGATTTATGTTATGGTTTAAAAGATTTCATTCAAAATAATATTATGTTTTATAATTATGATTTTTCTTGCACTTTAGAGACACACTAAGCTCTTTAGCTTATTCCCCCATAGTTTTTCTTTTACAAATATCTTGGACTATAGGCAACTTGGTACTTGGAGGATCTCAGATTTTATCCGGTTATTTTATTATTTAGTACGAAACTATTTTAGTTTAACCAGATGAATATTTATTATTTTGAGACATGGATGTAATTTTAGACTATTTATATTTTGGGATTATTTTTAGCATTCATTTACTGTTAATTTAATTCAGATATTTTATATAATCATTCGAATATTTATTATGATATTTATATTTATATTTATTATTAAATTTATGTTATTTTATTTTAATTTTAAGTATATTTTTTTAAAATTAGTTTTCTTGAGGATTTAATTTTCAATCGTAACTTTCTACATTCGGTGTTTTCTTCTAGGTCGGGTTTAGGGGGTTACAGAGGGTGCCTGGGGAGGACACTAGGGTGTTAGTTCACATGATGTCGAAAGGTTAAAAGATGCAATTTTTTCGTCTTGAGGAAAATGAGGTGGATCAACGTGGGAAAAGATATCATCCTTCAACAGGTTTTTGAAGTGTGCCTTCGAGGGTATAGTCCTAATGGTTATAGGACTTCGTGGCCGAGGGAGGGTTATGTTCCTCATCCGAGCACTTTATCTAGTAAAATTGTATGGTCTTACAACAATGAAGAGGAATTGGCTCGATTGCTAGTTGGTGCTGAGCCCGAGATGGGAGGTTGGTTGGTCAGTTATGGGTGTTGTCCTCCAAGGAAATGGTCGTCTCCCTCGGCGATTCGTAGGTTAAAGGGCGGCGAGCTTAGGCTAGGTGGTCCAGTTTTGGTCATCCCTTACTAGAAATAAGGGGATATTTGTATAGATGAGTTCGATTCTTAGTGCGGGCCACCGTCAAAGGAAGACATTGGGCATCAGAGGAGACTGGCAGCAAGTGTTCTACCTGGTGTGGCAGTTTCGAGGGGTGTTTAGCCTGTCATGGTGCTAGGGGCACCCCCAAAGATGGTCCTATTAGATTATCGGCAAGAGAATAGAAGTTTTTCTTCAGTCGACACCAAGAATATTGTGGTGGCAAATCTGAGCGTGTTGGCGGAGCGGGAGCTGAGGAAACAATCATGTGTGATGGTTGTTTTCTTAGGTAGCAGGAAAAGGAGATTACCCTCACTTGATGCTTCGAAGGGATAAGAGTGGTTCGAAAAAGAGAGCTAAATCGGCTAGTGAGGCTTTCGAGACTATGCCAAAGGTGTTGGGAGGGGTGTTCATTCCTTCCGCCTTAATGGCTTCTGATGGGCAGCTATCGCTCTACACCGGTAGTGAGGAATTGTCAAGTGCTCTATTGCTCGACCCAGGTATGTGCACGCGACGATGTTCTGTGTTTTATTTACTTTTGGTAGTGTACCAACCTGAAAATCGGTCTAGTCGGAATTGGATTCCGATGATCGGAGTATTGATATTAAATATTGAAATATCGAATCCTTGCTATAGATTATATTGTTAAAGGACCTTAACTGAATTAATTCCTTAGTGAGATTGCCTTTTAAATGCCTTAAGATGATGTTTTGAGCTAGGTGTTTCGATACAGTCAGACCCGTACCGAAACAGCCTAGGTACGACGTTTCAAAATGGTTAAGAGGCGTTCCGATACGGTGTAACTGTATTAACTAACTTTTGGACTTTCGTTCAACCGTTTCGATACGGTTTCACTCGTTTCGAAACGGGTCCCCTATTTCGAATATATTTAAAAGAAAATTGAAAGGAAATGATAAGGTGATGACTCATCTGCCTATTGTTGCCCTTCCCACGTGATTATCATCAGAAAACATGACTAGAGGTCATCAATATGTCTAATATGAAAAGGATAAAGAAAAGATAGTTAACAATATTATAAAGCTTTCCCTTGGTTGAAGGAAATCTTTTTATTGGACCTTGGTGAGGTGGGTAATGATTAAGTTGTAATTCACTTAAAATGAACAAAAAGAAAGCTCTCATATTTGTGTTACTTCTCCGAGACTCATTTCTATCTTTTATCTTTGAGATATTAAGCACACATCTCCATTGTCTTCAACCTTGAGCTCCCAAGCTCACACCTCTCAATTTGAGAATCTTGGGCTTAAGCTTTCTTTGATTTAAGAACATCGATTCATAGCCATCGATCGGGTAAGTGAAAGCCCTAAGTTAACCATCGATTCTCTTGGCTATTGAATGTCCAATTCTAAGCTTTAAGTTAAGCTTTGTCTAATAGCTAATGGCTATTCAAGTATCAATATTGTCATATTGATTCTAATAACTTCTTTTTGCTCTTCCTAGTTCAAGAAGTGGAAAAGATTAATCCATCGTCTCCATCGAAAGCTAGGAATAAAGGAATCGCCATCTAAGAGCCTTAGGAGCCTCGGATATTGAGGTGAGTGTAGTCTGAGTCTTGGAATTGGGCGATGAGCCTTTCCGAATTTATCGTCATTGATTTCGTATGATTTACTAACCATTGAACTAAAGGGATTTTGTATAAAGCATCATTGAAAACCATATTGGTAAGTTTGGTAAGTATTACATTGACTCATCGTCCATAACATTGCTATTATTGTTATGAAAATCATTGGAGCATTGCCATGTAAGAATCATTGACATGTGTTTATTGCTATTGCCTATTGCTATGACCATGTGATTGATGAGATATTGCCATTGAATCATTGTTATCGAACTAATGTCATTGAATCATTGATATTGAGTTATTGTTATCGGACCTTGGGATCAAAGTATTGGATACAATTGTCATGCCATAAAATTCATGAGCTCAGTGGTACGAAGATTATATGGTGTAGTGGAAGGATGTGATGTGTGTTGGTTAAAATGGTGTAGTGGAGGATATTTGACCATATTGTTCATTATTGGTGTAGTGGTGGAATTCGTGTATCCAAATACGGTTGAAATCTATCAAGGAAGAAAAGTGATTATTGATATCTGTAGAACTAAGGTTTTGATATAATAATTGAAAAATGGTTTGGACTGATTTAAAAAGAATTCAAAACTATTTCCAAAGTCCAAATAACTTGAAACTATGTTTAGGGATGTTTTTAAAAGGGTTTAATATGTTTTTCAAAGCCAAACTTCACAAAACCTTCTAGGCGTTTCGAAACACCCTTAGGTGTTTCGACACGATGTCTTCCAGTAGCAAAAACGTTTCAATACAGGTATCGAAACAGGTCTTTCCTGGATGAGGATTTTGCCCAGCATTTCGATACGGGCTATGCCGTTTCGATACGCCTACGTGACATCGACCACAACTGTCATAAACCCCAACGGCTATTGTCCAACTAACATTTAAATACAGAGCGTTTCGATATGGTTCCTAGCGTTTCGATACGGCCCATGACGTTTTGATACGGATGCTCATCAGACTGCAACGGCTCTTTCTACTTGAAGAGCGTATCGAAACGGGTTCGAGCGTTTTGATACGGGTAGCACCAGAACTGCGTTTATGGTGGGAATAAAGTCCTCAACGGCTCCAATTCAACCCCAACGGCTAGTAACGGCTATAAACTCATCAAGGAGTATAAAAGGGACCTTCAAGCATCAAGATATGGTTAATGCTTCAATTGTCAATCAACAAATGATCAAAAAGTGTCTTTGTACTTAAATTGTCAATTCCTTGTATAGACAAACACTAGTGAGCCAAAATTGTCAAATTTGCTCAAGTGTTTTAGGTTTTGGGCGAGAGCTTATTTGTGCAAACAATCACCTATTAGAGGGATTTAAGTTTGCTTATCTTTTCTCTTTGTAAAGAGGGTTTGATCAAGGCTTTGGGTAGAAAGCTTGATCGGTGTACAGGGGTTTCCTCCTAAGCCTAGAAAAGGGGACGAATCAATAGTGGATTGATTGGAAATCCTTAGTGGGAAGCTAAGGTAGTGGATGTAGACCTTGGTTAGAAGGTTGAACCACTCTAAAATCATTGTGTCATTTACTTTTTAGCTTCCACACCACATCCACCCAAATTTCCACCTCTCCACCACTTGGTGACCAACATCGGTTGAAGGAATCAAGCACCTCATAACTCAACAATATCGCCATTGATGATATGATCATTGATATTGCATTGTCATGAGATTGAGATATTGTATTTGATGATTTGATTATTGAAACTATGCTTTAACAAGATTGAAGAGTATGCTATGATCACTGTATGTTGATGTAATGATTGTCATCAAAGCATTATAGTATACCATGCATATTCTTTGTTATTGGCTACCTCACTTAGACTATGTAAGTCTAATGCATTCATTGTCCATACATTTCAGGATAAAGAAAGTATCGAATCAAGATCGGGATTAGCTGGAAGTTTGGCAAGTCACTACGGGCTTAATGTAAAGTACTTTTTTCCCTTTTGAACTCCTAGAATGGTGGCAAAGTAGTTAAAGTAGTTGATGATAATGTTTTGTTTATGTGTATAAAGGCTATGTGTTGTATGTGGATATAGAGTCTTAAATGACTTGCTAAGTTTTCTTGAAAATGGCTTAATACGCATAGTTGGCTTAAAAAGGTGAAAACGTAGTATACGTATTCGAATGATGATGAAAATTGGCATGACAGTAGTTTATATCATTGGAATTTTGTGTATAAAGTTTCATTGCATTTAGACATCGTTTGGTAGGTTAAATCGAATAAAAACCAGCAAGAATCTATCAGTACAGGTCAGGCCGTATCAAAACGGGTGATGGCGTTTCGATACGGGTAAGCATAATTGAACCTAAGAAAACAGGGCGTACCAAAACGGTTTAAACCCGTACCGAAACATTTGGTCACTGGAATCCCTCGTTTTGAAATGGGTTCATAGCATATCGAAATAGGTCAAAGCCAAAGGAAGTCAACTCGTACCGATAGTGGGCTTGCCTGTATCGATACAGTCAAAGGGAAAAAGTCAAAAGGGATTGACCATCGTCCACCCATATCGAAACATATTTGAGTGTTTCGATACAGGGTTAGTTAATTTGGTTAAAAAGGCATAATCTGAAGGTTTGCGTTGTTTACAGTTTGGTCACTGTGTTTTGGATGATTAAATTGAATGAGTAAATGAACATCGTTTTGCATGAAAATTTACAAACCTGCTAATATTGTAAGGAATTTCATTGTGGTATACTCTATTGTATCGAAGGACCTTTATTTTGTTAGTTTTATAGATTAGTCCTTGAAAGTTGTAATAATATAGATTGATCCTAATTGATTAATTACTGTTTTGAAATGAGTAAATTGGACTAAGTTATACATCTGGTAAAGTTTTATTGTGTAATATTGTCTAAGTGTCAAAATTGGAAGAAAAATGTATCGCATCGATCACCGTATCGTTCATCGGTAACACGCTCCGACCTGGTTCTCGACCAGGCCGAGAAGGGGTGTTACATTTGTGGTATCAGAGCTAGAGTTTAGTCGATTCTAGACTAAACGAAACTTTTTATGTATTGATTATTGTGTTACTTTGCCACCTAGGATTTATATTGTTGTATATTGTGACTTGCCGGCTAATCCGATCTTTTATTTATAGATGTCTAATTCCAATCAAGCTGGAATAGGTGAGCTTAGTACTTATTCCTCAACTCATGGTAAGGAATTTAGAGGAAAGAATCCTTTGAATCCGCAAAACCCTCCAAATCGGAATCCTAAGCATGAAGTACAATCGGCTCAAACTAAATGCTTTAAGAACATGATTGATATGTTCAAAGCATTTATGACATCGATTAAAGTTGACCAAACTTCTCAAACTCTCATTGTTGCTACTTCGAGTATCTGAGATCCTATCGATAAGTTACCTCAACATCGGGCTTACTCGTTTACCGGGCAAAATGATAAAACCCCTGAAGTTGCAGAGTATTAGTTAGACAATACTTTACGAATTCTGAATAAACAGTTGCAGTGTTCTGAAGAACATAAACTTGAATGTGCCCTTTCTTTGTTAGCTAATGAAGCATTGTATTGGTGGGAAGCAACGGTCCTGGCAGTCCCTGAAGAGACTGTGAATTGGGAGTTCTTCCTACAAGAATTTCGAAAGAAGTACATCAGCGAATACGACCTTGTCGAGAGACGTGATATCTTCCTTCATCTAAAGCAAGGTGATCGACCTAAAGAGTAGTATATTCACGACTTTTGTAAATATTGTCGATATGAGGCTGAATACATTAAGAAAGAAGAAGAGAAGTGTAGGATGTTCATCAACGATTTAGGCCCGTATCGAAACATTTGGTCACTGGAATCCATCGTTTCGATACGGGTTCATAGCGTATCAAAACGGGTCAAAGTCAAAGGAAGTCAACTTGTACCGATACATGGCTTGCCTGTATCGTTACAATGAAAGGGGAAAAGTCAACATGGGTTGACCATCGTCCACCTGTATCGAAACATGTTTGAGTGTTTCGATAAAAGGTTAGTTAATTTGGTTAAAAGGGCATAATCTAAAGGTTTGCATGGTTTACAGTTTGGTCACTGTGTTTTGGATTATTAAATTGAATGAGTAAATGAACACCATTTTGCATGAAAATTTACAGACCTGCTAATATTGTATTGGATTTCATTGTGTTATAATATATTGTATCGAAGAACCTTTATTATGTCAGTTTTACAGATTAGTCCCTGAAACTTGTAATAATTATAGATTGGTCCTAATTAATTAATTATTGTTTTGAAATGAGTAAATTGGATTAAGTTATACATCCGGTAAAGTTTTGTTGTGTAATATTGTCTAAGTGTTGAAATTGGAAGGAAATTTTATCACACCGATCACGGTATCGTTTACCGGTAACACGCTCCGACCCGGTTCTCGACCAGGCCGAGAAGGGGGTGTTACAGGTAGAGTGATCTTTGTGTTGCTCACGGCAGGGGTTCTTGTAACACCGTATTTATAGACTGGGAGGGCGATTAAGCTTCGTGTCCAACTTTGGGTATGCTTTAGAGCCTTTTTATGAGGCTGATGAGGAGATGTTTTTTGCTTTTACCGATACGGAGACATCTTGCAATCGTCAAAAAGAGGAGTTGGTCGTGGAGAAAAATCTATTAGAGGCCTATAATAAAGTTGCTTCAATGATTAAGGATTTGGTGGCTTCGAGACGAAAACTGGGTGAGACTCGTGATGCACTAAGAAGGGATGAGATGCTAGTTTCCGCCGAGTGAGAGAGATATGTGCTTGCTCAGAAAGCTTTCCACGGACAAAAGGAGTTGGCCGTCAGGGCCACCAAAGAGGTGAAGGGGAAAACGAAAGAGATTGCCCAGCTGTGAGATAAAAAGGAAAGTTTGGAAGAAAAGATTCGGCAGTTGGGGGGAAATTGGTGCGAAAGCGATTGTAGGAGTGGATGTGGAGGGGCAGTTGTTGGATCTAGAGGACTTCGTAAACCTTTGTGTGAATGCAGTTTGGTGTGTGCGATAAATGTGGTTGCGGGGCCACTGAACTTGAGCAGTTTGAACCTCTGCTGCTTTTGGGATGTTGTAGAAGAGGGAGTGAATTTTGATGTTTACAACCCCTCAGGTCAGTCCTTAAAGGATGCTCGCGAAAATTTATCGTCTTTTGTGCGTATGGATGGGATCAAGGGCCATTTGGCTTCGGTAGACAAGGCTCTAAATCTTAGGTTGGTGGACTTTCCCGAGGGCCAACGAAAGTTTTTTATTTTTGAGACATTATCCCAATAGAGGGTAAAGGTCCTATCTTGTAATTGTGTAACTTCTCGTGCCATTTAATAAACTTATCTTCTCATTGTACGCATTTGGAGATTTGTCTTTCAGGCGTGCATTCCAACTTGTTCGGTTGGTATGCTCCACTGTTCACTGTCCCTTTTAGGGTTGGGGAAAGGTAGCATAAACATTATGGGAGAAGCTCGTCCCAACGCCTTTGGTGGAACATAAATATTATAGGCGGAGCTCATCTCAACGCCTTTGGAGAAATATAAACATTATAGGCGAAGCTCACCTCAACGCCTTTGGAGAAAAATAACGTTAGAGTCGAAGCTCATCTCGACGCCTTTGGAGAAATATAAACATCATAGGCAAAGCTTATCTCAACGCATTCGGAGAGTGCACGGTCATCTTCGTATGAAGGTATCTCGTACCCCTTGGAGAGACAATCATACATGGGGGCTGAGGCATCTCGCACCCTTGTAGAGTCGAGCGTTGAGAAGTGGAGCTTTTCTCAACACTCTTGTCGTATCGAGCACTGTGGGTAGAGGTTTCTCCTTTTAAGTTCTCAAAGAGTTTCTCATGAGAAGCGCGTATGTATTCTTTTGGTAGCATTCATGCGTTTGTAGAGTCAACACATGTAGATATCTCCCTTAAGAAGCATTCGTTTGTTTGTGGAACCCATATGCTTTTGTTGGAATGGGGTTCAAGCTTCTCTGTCCTTGTAGAATCGTGATACCTCACATATCGAATGGATGGAGGCATCTCCTTTTAGAAGCCAATCATACACATGTAGGATCTGGATGCCTTGGTCGGCATTGGGTTTGTAGTTCCCTCCGCTCTTATAGGATTGCAATATTTTGTGCATTGATGGGACATATATGTCATTTGTTTTTGTAGAATCAGTCGAGAGTCGGGGTCGAAATGCGACCCTTGGAGAGACAGATGCGGGCAAGTCGGAGCTGCGTTTGGAGCATGTGAGGGGCTGAAAACAGCTCATTAGGATTACCTTTCCGCTTTCGTGTTACTCATAGATCAGGGTAAAGCCATCTCGGTGCTATTTGTAGAAATAATCAAAAAGCGAAGATGGTACACGGGCATGAGGAGGCCCTGAATATGTAATTTAAACATATAGGAAAATACGTGATTATTTATTCGAGTAATGCTTTCGAATTTCCTTTGGTATTGTACCAAGTTCTCAAGGTGTTCGAATAAAGTGGATTTCTCAAGTTCTTGGAGACTTTGGGGGAGTGTGTATCTGTAGTAGAGATCATTTGTAGAGAATTTGTTGTTGCACAAATTCCATTTTTATTTGATTCGTTGTGAAATGGACACATGCGTTTTCTTTAATTATGCATACAGAAGCAGCTAAGGAGTAGATGTTACCCTATAATTTCCATTTCTTTACATTTACAAGTGGGAGGGTGTTTTTCCTTTGATGTTATCCTAGTCCTAAGCCGCCTATGGCGGTGTGCACTATTTATGTGTGCGGGAGCACTACGTTATGGGAATTTTCAACCGTTGGTGCTTCATGCGTTTGTCAGGTTTGGCTGCTCATGAGGTTTCGAGTCGTTCAGTTGGCCCTTGCGATTTATACAGACGCTTCTCCGTTTTATGATCAGAGCATCAGTTTTCAGTGAGTGCATGCAAGGTGCCACCCCTTACTGGCGCTGGCGGTCCTACCCAAAGGGCTTCGTGAGGCTTAACGGAGGGCCCAGCTACCCCCACCTCTTAGTTTCAAGTGGTTCTGAATACTCACAAGATAACCAATCCTCACCGATGCTTGACTTATCACCGTCAACATGCATGGTGAGATATTGCTATCCCGTCGGTCCCTTAATGCTGCCTCCATATGCTGGTGGTGAGATATCGTTGACCCATGCTTTTGTTTTCTTTCCTTTAGCATTCAGAATAGCTCAAAGTCGGGAAAGATTTCACAACTGATTCTTTTGGTTGAAAAGTGCTCCACGCTCACCGTACCAATTGTTCATGCCAATTTTGGGCGACAACAGACAATGAGGTGGAACTGGTGATTAGAGAAAGTAGTGGGGACGATGATGGGTTGTTTACTTGTTGAAAGACAGGCCGAGAGCCATGAAAGGCCATGGTTGGTCATTGATTTAGGCGGTTCACCTCTGGTTGACTTGGTGCCGAGAGCCGCTAGCAATGTTGAGCTAGTGGTCGTATGGTGGTTGACGGTAGTCGATGGTGGTTCACCCATTCTGATATGTGTGAAGAGCCATTGGTCAAATAGAGAAAGAGAGAGAGAGTTGTGAGAGATGGTTGGTGTTGACTGGGCGTGATAGCCCTTGTGGGGAATTGGGGGATCATTCTCTTTGCCTTTACTCTTGGGGTATTTATATCCCTTTAGCACGTTGTCGGGACTATGCCAGACCTAGTGACGGCTACTGATGGGCTGCTAGGTTGCAGCTCGGCTTGTTAGGTTGCGAGTTCAATTGGGTCTAATGGTTGTCTCGTCATAACGCGTTGGGCAAGAGTGGGAGTCCTCCTAAGATTGGTGGTTACATGGGCATAAGGTCATCTGAGCTCCATGGTTGTTTGGAGCGCACCGCAAAGACAGTGATGTTACCTCAGGAGGTAGAGATTGATGATCCCAAAGTGTAGAGCGGAGGTGATCTTTTTGGAGGATAGGGTTTTTTGAGGATATTTGGCGGAGGTACAAAAAATAACATAAAAATTAAAATATATCAAGCTATGTGACACAATGCCTTATGTATGCATGGTTATTTAAAATATTCAGATGTATGTTCTTGATACAATGTAATGTCGATTTCATCTGAAAGTATTTGACATGGTGGGATACCAAATATGACCAGGTAGTTGTATGTATTTTCCTGACGTTATGTGACACCAAGCATTATCTAAAGTATTATTGTTGTGTGATTATTATTGTTTTTTAAAGAGTATGATTATTATTGTTGTATAGATACTTTTGTTGTATGAATATAAAAGCATGTTTAGTCTATATAGATAAACCTAGTGTAATCACTCATTTTTGTCAGGATTGTATAATATAGTAGTATATTATTAAACAATATATATATATATATTAAAAAACAAAAAAAAAGCAAAAAAAAGGACAAATGCAGAAAAATAAGGAAAGGGTGGCATTGAGCCAGTCACCCAGCCCACCCCTCATATTGCCTATAAAAGGCAGGGTGGGGTGCTCTCAAGCAACAATCGGCCAATGCCCCAAATTTGGGGAGGCAACCCGAGCACGATTTCCAAGGGCTAGGAGTAGTGTTCCCGACCCTAGTTGGTTCGATTCAGCATTCGATTAGGGTTTATTTTATGGCTCAATTTAGTTAATTTTTGGGTTATGGTTAGATAGCATGAAGATCTTAGTAGGGGTCAGTCAAAGTTCTTCATCCGAGCTTTTAGTGAGGTAAAATTTGATCATTATCTTTTTATTTTAATATCTTGTTATTTTTTATTATAGTTTTTTACTTATTTATGCATGTTATATTATATTAGTTATATCCATGCTCTTTTAAAAAATATTTTTATGACCATTTTATTATTTATGTTAGTATATGTTTTGTTCATGCATAACTAATTGTCATATTTATTCATTTGTCAAGTTTAGTTCTCGATATTTTAGTGTCTCGAGTCTTCGGGCGTCATCTCCTTTGGTATCGTAGGTTATAAATTAGGTTGTTTGATTCGTGTGACCATGCATCCATGCATTTTAGGGATTGTTAATTAAATTAGATTCGAATTTAAATTTGCCTTAATAAATACAATACGAACCCTCGTGTACCAATTTTTGGGCGCGGTGGGGGTGCGAAACCTTCCCCACTCGTAACCGACTCCCGAACCCTTTTTAAATCTATTGTTTTGTTTTCTCGGTGTCTGGTCTATCTTTTTTAAAATGATCGGTGGTGACTCTAATGTTTTATTCAAAATACTAGTTTTTAGTTTTTTTAAGAAATCCCCTAAAATTATTTTTTATAAAAAGTGGAAAAATACATATTTTCAATTTTTTAGTCGCTACAGGATGGCGACTCCGCTGGTGACAAAAATTTTGTTTTAAAAAACAAAACAAAAGAGTCAAGCCTTAGTTGGGTTTGTATCGTAATTATTGAGTAAAATTTAAATTTGATTTAATTTAATTTAATTTTTAATTTTTAATTTCTAAGTCTTGTTAATTTTGATATAAATTGTCATCATATATTAGCTCTAGTACCCATTAAGTGGGAGTGATTACTTCACTTCGTGGGGTGTTCACCCATGTACAATGTTGTAATTCACTTCTGGAATTCGGTCCTTATATTTCGTGGGGTTCACACTCCCTATAGTATATAGGTCGTATCTCCCTGAATCGATGTCCTAGCGACAGTTCGGGTACCATTTACTTTAGATCCAAACTGCATGTAGTGAACCGTAGAGCTCGCCTTTTATAGCCATACTAGTATTATGTCTTTTAGCGGTAACACTGTTAGACTATATTTATTTTATTTATGTCTTTGTTTGTTATACATATGTTATCTATGTGCTTTTACTTATTTTAATTTATTTATTTATTTACCGTTTAACATTTAATTTATTATTCGACTATATCACCGTACTAACTTGGTTTTTTTGGTATTTGTTCCTTTTTCTTCATTTCTTTTTCCACATTTATCTTTGCATCACATCATAATATAGTGTTGATTCAGAAACAATCCAATTTAAAAGGCATTCGAGAAAGGAGAGAAGTATGTGATGCCAAGAGCGGTAACGATAAAGTATCGGTCGGGCCGAATTAAGACCAATCGAGAAAAGAGAAAAATTGACAATGTGACATTTGTCGGAGGCAGAGACGGCGTAGCATGAATGCAGAGGCGGATCCTCATCAAAGTTAATAGGGCTATAAAGTTTAAAGATTTCACTTAAATTAGTTTCTTTTTTTTAAAAAAGAGGGGCATTGATAAGTTTCGATTTTTTTTCTTTTTCAAAAATTTTATTTGAACTCTTGCATTTTATGAAAATTTTAAATTAAACCCTTCAAAATCATTATTTTGAGTCCTCAAAATTTTTAAAACTAAATAATCCCCTCCAAATTGGATTGTCAAGATATGTTCCTAAAGAAGAGACTCTTATCCGCATCCTGCTTGCACGGGTTAATGATCTCCCCAAAAGCTCTCGGGTACGTAAAATACATTGCTGCGAACCTTTTGAGCAGCAGAAGAAGAGAACGGTGAGATCACCCCTCAGTCCCGTAGCGACGTTAAGACATGGAGTACGAGCCTTGCTTCGCGAAGGAGAGATGACAAGACAAAAAAAACTAATCATTATCTGTAATTCATTATTACAACTTCTTGTAATCAGACGTCTTCTCCGTTAAATGAATGTCTTTTTAAGGGCTGTTTGAAAATTAACATCTTCATCCGCATTCATCATCGCAATTATGGCATTTATCATACTGACACAATTTTTTTCATATTTGTTTTGCATTACATTATCATGGCATAAAATGAGGTATTGATTTTCGCAAGTGACCATCGTTATAGAGGGAAATTATAACGAATAAAAGATCGTATGATCAGATAAAGCAGACAAATTTTGAATGTTGTCCTATGAGTACACTAAAGAATAGAAAGAGTGAATTGTTCAAAGATTTCGAACCAAACAAGATAGTTGATACTCGTGTCGGGAACGAGCGAATTGAAGCACAAGAATTGAAAAAGCCGATGTGGCAAACGCATCAATACTGTTGAGTCAAAATATGGGTCCAACTTTATACCGCGGAGGAAAATTGACTCGCTTGTTGGACAAAGTTAAAAAAGTTAGGGGTTAGGGCTCATCCGTATTTGTAAAAGCCCACAGGAATGATGTCTGGTGTGATAAGCCTTTTTGTCTAATGAAAGTCTCTCTATGATAAACACTTTGCGATTAATATCTCATTACACTCATATTTACATTTAATTTCAACCATAGGTGTTGATCCGAAAATTATTCCATATTAGGGGATCTTTATAATGGGGCTGATGTTTTGTAACACATAGAATCTGATAATACTATAGTCTAGGATGATCCGAATATAAGCAAATAGAGAGGAGACAAAGTGGAGTATTGAGTACGTGCTTTACTCTGAAAGGTCAAGATATTGAGAAGGATGATTGATAGATGCTTGTAGAATATTATCAATCTTTTGTAAACAGACATATTCTCCTAATAAGAGTCTCTCTAACAGACTATTCAAGAATTAACGCCTTGTTTGAATTCATTCTTGCATTTGTGATCAATAATTGTTCTTTATACTGTTTTTTGTACATTGCTTCACCTTACATGTTCATACCTCATGACATTTTGTTTTTCATAAAGCATTCATAACAATTGCATCTTTTCATCACCATAGAATCATGTACATACATCGCATGTATGTAAATATACTTAATAGAAATTAGTTTTGCACTATTATTGAGAGACATTTACTAAAATTCATACTTCTATGAGGACGCATCTTTCAAAAAATATAAATTTTCTTCAATTTAATCCTTTCATAAGGACTTTTTTTTGAAAAAAAGAACACGTGAATTTTTTAACCCAACTTTTTCGCAAGGACTTTTTTTAAGTAAGTTATAAAAAAGTCAAACCAAAACGATATTTTTTCCTCGATTCTTTCACAAGGACCCCCCATATGTTAAAAAAGAAATTTTTATTTTTATCATTTTTGTAAGTATTTTAAAGAATCTCATAATTTTATATTTTTTAAAGATTGTTTTTTTAATTCTTTCATTCTTTTAAAGATGAAAAAAAAGATTTTTGGTAATTATTCTTTCATGTATATAAAATGTTGCATCATTCATAAAATAATTAAGTTGATTGTAGGATTCTATGACAATTCAAGAATCAGTTAACTTGTTGCATTCTTAAACACAAGAATGGAAACGATGAAGCTCTTCTTAGTCCCTCACTCGGTCATTCTGCTTACATTATTCCTATGGTGATGAAGATGATGTCAATCACTTGGCCACGATTGTGACTCGAGTGTTACTCTCAATTTCCACCGAGGGGCACAAGGGCATGCCACCAAAAAGGTATAGGTTATTAGAAGAAATTAGGAGGTTGGTTCGCAGTGGAGTCTTAAAAAAGTTAATCCAACAATGGAAGGTAAAAGAAATGGGGCAAGCTTACACTGAACTGAAAATACCTGAATAACTCGAAAGTTCATATGCTTGGGTTTCTCATCTTTTCTTTTTTACAAAGAAGACCAACATAAATGTTGGCGTAACGTGCTTAAACACGGTAAAGTTTAATACAATGGATAATTCAAATGTCCATCAAAAATCCATTCTTACGAATGGTCAAAGGAAAATAAATCCTTTGGAAAAATCTAATGTCATAATTGGTATAAACTGATTGTACCCAAGAAAATGGTACAACTAGCCCGGAGCAAACGGCTACCGGTAAAGGCAACTCAAAACTGTTGATCTCTGTGCATTTGGGGAAAATACAAAAGAAATCTATAAAGTTATAGAATTTTGTTTTAATCAAATGTATATCAAAAATCCATTTTTATGAATGGTCAAAGAAAAATAAATCCTTAAGAAAAATCTAATGTCATAATTGGTATAAACTGATTATACCCAAGGGAATGGTACATCTAGCCCGGAGCAAACGACTACCGGTAAAGGCAATCCAAAACCGTTGATCCATGGGCATTTAGGGAAAATACAAAAGAAATTCATAAGCTAAGCTATAGATTTTTTTTAAATCAGATGTCAGAGTATAATTATTTTTATTATAATGAAAAGTTTCATTTTATTATTTAGAAAACATTTTTCATTCTTTGATTCTTTAAACATTTCATCCATTGTCATGGGGTAATTTTTGTTCTCCCATACACACATACACATTTTTTTAAAGGAAGTATATGTGTATATATCATTTTATCATGAAATTGAATTTCAATTGCAAGAATACATTTGATTCAAATCTAGAGATCAATTCTAAGCTGCTTATGTTTAGAAGGAATTGAATGTTGTGAGGATATGCCAAATGTGAGCATCTGATTATCTATTTAGGCCAACGAGGGAACAAGACGAGTGTTCAAGTAATGGGTAACTCCTATTTAGTGGATTCCCTTCAGGCATTTGTCGTTTAAGATCCTTGAATTGAGTGTTGATCCTAAACGTCTACCCCTGAAGACTTTCTCTTGATGTCTATGAATAGGACGACGAATGGAATCCTTCCATTTTTTAAGGAGAAATAAATGATACCACATACATTGGATACAAAGACCGGAGAATCACCAGAAGGAAACTATTAGAGGAAATTTTTTGCTCAAAGAGCCAAATCAAACAAAGTTAAAAAATGCCAACTAGAAGGCCGAAACATTCAAGAATGAGAGCACTAAATTAAATAGTGCAATAAAAAGAAAGCAAGAGGCACATGAGAAATCCTCCATTTAAGTAAATATCAATTTTGAAGACATAAAGGGTTGATCACCTTTGTATAGAAGCATGCATCATTGCCGAGTTAAGACACAAATTGGTCAAAAGCTACATATTTTATGAAAGGAAATGAACACTAGGGTGAAAACCCAAAAATAAGCAGTCTAGAGCGATTCAAAGAATAAAGGAGAAAAAAATATTTTACATGAGCACACTCAAATCAAGCAAAGCAAGAATGAGGCTTTAAATGGAAGGAACGGATAAGAGATTTGTACGTAATCTTCCATTCAAGTAAATCTCAATTTTGAAGAGCCTTGGAGGATCGATCATCTTTGATTAAAAAGTAAGCATCAATATCCAGTCATGATGCAAGCCGGTCCGAAATTACAGAAAAAGGAAATAAATTTTAGGGTGAAAACTAAAAAATAGGTAGTCTAGAGTGATCCAAGGAATGAAAGAGAAGAGAATATTTCATATGAGCATATACAGGTCAAACAAATACAGAAATACAGTTTTGTTTAACTGTGACCCAAGGCCTACATTACGAGCCTACGAAGACCATTATGATCATTCGTGGATATCTAAGCTAATTGAGTAACAACAACAACAACAATTATTATTATTATTATTATTATTATTTACCTAAATAATTATTTAATCTTAATATAAACGTCTATATTTTTTATTTTTAAAAACTATTTTTTCTTTTCCAAAATAAAACTATTTTTTAAAGTGTCAGATTAAGTTAATCAGTTTTCTATGTATGAATAAGTTTCTATTAGTACACATTCCTATATAAAATTATTACTATGATTTTCTGAACAATTATTTTTAGTAATTATATTATTTAAAATCTCAAATTAGTAATCTATTAAAAAAATAAAAGGTATTTTAGACGATTCAAAAGTTACTCTCCATTCATGTTATTATATAATATAATTGTTAAATTTTGAATTCTACGATCTGATGTTCTTATCAAGGATTTAAATAGTTGTTCACGACCATGATACTCGCAACCGTTATGTCTTCAATAGTATATGTTCTTTGAAAAATTTACAATTGTGATACACACAATAACTATAATTGCATCAGTTATGTTTGCAACTGTAATAAACGCAACGTGACCGAAAATGTGATCCTAATCGCAATTTAAATCCTCGGTTCTTATTAAAAATTCAAGGGCAAAACAGGAATTAAGAAAGAAAATAAAAGAATAAATATATAGGCTTTGTTTATTCAATCTCATTTTGGTCTATCTTTTACTCTATGAAGAGCAACCGAACTCGCCCACAAGAGAATGATCATCTATATAAATATTAAATATGAAAGTATAAATTGGTCTTTTTCGATATTATTAACATACAAAGACAAGACGCTAGGTAGCTGTTATGTTCAGAAGCCACAAATAAATGAGGGCGAAAGCTTATTTATATGTAGTAACCATCACAATCCCAAATAATATTCATATGTGGCTATTACTTCTCTTTATATGCTTCTAAGAGTTTCGAGGTTTGGCCTTTTATATGATTCACATATACTATGAATGGGAAATAAAATTATAAATAGGTTAATGTGACGCCACATCTTCCACATATATATATATATATATGAGTAAATTGCATAAATCATCACTCAACAATCTTCTCACTCCTATTTTGGTCGCTTAACTTTCAATTTTTTCTATTTAATAACTGAACTTTATACATCCAACGTTTTTGGTCACTCAAGATTATTTTATTCTTATTTTTGAATTAATTAATATAAAAATAATTTACAATAAATAATAAAGATTTTAAAATTATTTAAATAATCGTCGCCGTTGTCATCACTCGTCAACCACCGTCCGCCTTCAAAACTGGTGGTCATTTAACCCTAAATTGTACCGGGTGACTCGTTTTGACACGCTGAGTCCAAATCCGGTAGTTGTTTCACCGGAAAATGTCCTAAAACTCGCGAATCTCGATAGAAACTTTTTGGTTTCCTCACTTTCGATCTCTTTTTCGTGGATTTTGGAGCACTTTCTGGCAAAATGAAGGGCAGATTTGGACTCAAGAGAGTGAGACAAAGTAACTGGTGATATATGGGACCAAACAACCATCATCTACGGCCGGCGGCGGCGGCAAATGGTGGCCGACGGACAATATGATTTTCTTTTTTATTTTAAATTTTTTTTTATATTAAATAATATTAAAATTCGAAAATAATAATAAAATATTCGTGAGTGACCCAAAACGTTTGATGTATAAAGTTCAGTTATTAAATAAAAAAAATGAAAGTTAAGTGACCAAAATAAGAGTGAGAAAATTGTTGAGTGATGATCTCTGCAATTTACCATATATATATATATATATATATACACGTTTCCCTGCATCCCCTAAAAAGGGCAGCGAGAGAACAGTTGTTTGTTGTCTGCAAAGGCCCTTTGCATATATATATATTAGGAGAATAAGCTTGTATTACCAACCTATAGTTGATTTAACTAAACTCAAATATTCAAATTTTGATGTTGTGAAAAGAAAATAATAGATTAGAAGAATTATTCTGTAATAGACTTTTATAGTATATATTTTTTAATTAATCAAATACTGAATTAGGTAGTGGTCTTGTTTGGTAAATAATTTTTGACCCAAAATTAAAGGTTCAAACTATTTTTAGAGGTTTGACAAATCAATTCCGCTAATTTAGATGTTTGATAAATAGATGATTGTAATAGCGGATTGAGGTAAAACATCTCAATTTGAAAATGCTCATTTCAGGAGTTTTTTGAGTTAGAGGTTTGGATAAAAGAATTGTAATGACTCTTTTGTCCTTGAAAATTACAAAAAAAAATTATCTAAACAACATAAATTTGAATAACTAAAATTATACAACCCTCTTTTGGCCTTTGATTCAGTATTGGGAGTGTAAAACCTATATTTGATTTTGATATAACAAATTGTTTAAGGACCAAATTGTAATATTGAATAAATTTTAAGTACACAAAGTCTCACAAAATTACAAGGATTTGAACCTAAAATATTTTCTAAGTCAAAAACTTAAACCCCAAAAATTTTCTAAGTGTTTGATCTTAAATTAACCAAATACGCGCTGGCGTATCGATACGCCCCTTAACGTTTCGATACAACTTTTTACTACTGAAATTTTAATTGCAAAAACGTACCAATACGGGTGTGTCAGTTTCAATATGGCATTCATATGGCCGATACAGGGTGTTAAGATTTTCAAATCTTTCCATTTAATAATATGAGCGTTACCTTGTCAGTCTTGGAATCAACAAACTTTGATTTTCAGTTAACCCGTATCGATACGCCCCATGGGCGTACCGATGCACTTTTTCCAAGGACTTTTGCCTTAGATTTTAGTGAGCAAAATTCGTATTGATACGGCCTATCCGTTTCGATACGACTATGTTTTTATACCTTACTCGTTTTGATACGCCCTCAAGAATATCGATACCCCTTTGTACAACAGTTATTTCTTTTTATGGCAGGTACCGATATGATTGTTCGTGTGCCGATACGCTAGGTTTCTAAATAGCATTTTGTTGAGATTTAGGGGGCTCGATTCCTTCAATCGTTCTTGCTCGCCAAGTGTGGAGAAGTTGGATAATTTGGGTAAGATTGTGGGAAGGAAAAAATAGACAATTTACACAAGGATTTATAGTGGTTCAACCTTCTAACCAAGGCCTACATCCACTACCTTAGCTTCCCACTAAGGATTTCCAAAACAAATTCACTAAGAATGTGTTTGCAATACTAAGCACTCACCCAAAACCTAAACACTTGAGCAAATTTAACAATGTTAAGCTCACAAGTGTTGTCTAAGCAAGAAATATACAATTTAAGCTCTAGACAAATTTTGACATCATAATTTTGTAACAATTGAAGCATTAACCATTACAAGATGCTTGGAGGTCCATTTTATACTCCTTGAAGAGTTTGTGGCCGTTACTAGCCGTTGGGATTGGATTAGAGCCGTTGGAGCCTTTATTTCCCACCATAAATGCAGTTCTGCAGCTTGGCGTATCGATACCCTTCAAACCTCATCGATACGGTCCTAATAAGCAATTAGCTGTTGGGCTTCTTCAGCTGATGCGTATCGATACGCTTACCTAGCGTATCGGTACGGTCCTGCAAATTAAAAGATCGTTGGGAAAATGATCGTTGGGGTAGTTAGGCGTATCGGTACGCGACTAGCCGTTGGGCTGTTTCAAAGCACACCGTATCGATACAGCTAAGCGTATCGCTACGGGTTTTGGCTACTGGAAAGTTCATGTAGTTGAAACCCTAAGGCGTATCGGTACGGTCCAAGACCGTATCGGTACGAACACCTGAAATTCTTGGTTTTGACTACTTTAAATGTACTTTAAATTGTTCCAAAGCCTTGTAAAACCCTTAAACATATTTTCAAGTTGTTTTTGACTAAAAACACATTTTAAATTCTTTTCAATTTAGTCCAAAACATTTTTCAAATATTATATCAAAACACTTAGTTCTACAATCTCCTCCTTTTGATATAATAAAACCAACTTGAAAATTTGTTTGGGATTCTCTCCCCCTTTGTATTTTAAAAATTGAATAAGAGACTTGAAATTTAAATTTGATTAAGGCTCCCCCTTATTCTCTTGAAAAACTTGAAAAATCAATTTTTCAAACCATTTCCCCCTTTTTGTTATATCAAAAAGAATTTAAAATGACATTGAGCTCAAAATAACTTAGGAGGTAAAAAGAAAATTTGACACACTTAAAAATTTGGTTTAAAAATTGGCTCTCCCTTACTCAAAGCATCATAATAATGTTAGTTCAACATATATGATTATCTAGTTGACATAAATGAAAATAAATCAAATGAGAACAAAAACAACTAGATTTTACCCCACTTGAACCCAAGGGAGGATGTGAAGCCTTCCTTCTTCAAGTGTTCTTCCTTTGTGTGCATGGAGCTCCCCCTCAATTTTTGACTTGTTGATCACTCTCCATCACACCTAGCAAAGGACAATCAAATAATTTTTGGTATCCAAATTGCTTTGGATCCATAGACATTAGTAGCACAAAATTTAATCCTCTTAGGAATCCATTTTTCAATTTCATCCTTTTTAGTTGAAGTGGTTAGTCCTTTTGGGACCCAAACACTTCTAAAACATTTACCATTTACAAATCTAGGGGCACTAGATTATCTTACATAAAAATTTGATTTTCTAAAACTATTTTTCTTTTCAAGTTCATTGGAAATCAAATCTTTTTTCTTTTTGAACTTTGAGAAGCAAATTTTGTAAATCAAAACATTTTTGTTCAAAATCTTTCAATTTTGCTTCAAGTTCAAGATTTGTTTTGGAAAGCAAATTATTTTCAATTTTTATTTTTGAAATCAACTTTTTGTTCTTGGAAAATGATGCCTTGAATTCCAAAAGCAAATCATCATAGGCATCTTGCAACTCATCAAATGTATATGAATTTGAAATAGATGAGTTGTAAGTTACCTCCCCCTCATTGAGGGCCATCAAGCATAGGTGGGCTACTTCATCATCGGTGGAGTCTTCATCACTCCGTGTGGCCACATATGCTTGTTTTGAAGATGATCCCCTCTTTTTGGATTTGTGGGAGTCCTTCATCTTCTTCCTCGATTCATGCTTGGATTTATCCATTTCGCTCTTCATGAACCGGGTGAATTTTTTGAAGAGATAGGCCATCTCTTCACTTTCTTCCTCACTCGAATCTACATGCTGGCATGTGGAGGATTTGAGAGCTACGACACTTGCATTGATGCCTAGCTCCATGATCTTCTTCTTCCCCATCGCTCTAATCTCTTCCTCTTTCTTCTCATCTTCTTTGTTTTTCTTCATTATTTGGTGAGTGAGAAGTGACCCCATGAGTTCATCAAGCTTCAAGGTTTTGAGATTCTTGGCTTCGATGATGGCGGTCCTCTTTGAGTCCCATGACTCAGGAAGGGAGTAGATGAGCTTTCGGACAAGCTTCTCTTCTGGGATGGCTTCTCCATAACCTTTGAGTCCATTTGTGATGGTGGAGAACCTATCAAACATCTTCTCGATGTTCTCTTCCGGATCCATCTTGAAGTTCTCATACTCTAAGGTGAAGAGCCCGATCTTGGTCTCCTTTACTTCATTCATCCCTTCGTATGTGACTTCAAGCTTGTCCCATACTTCCTTGGCACTCTCACAAGAAGACATCTTCTCATAGATGGTTGGGCCAAAAGCACAAAACAGGATGTGCAAGGCTTTGCAATTTAGCTCCATCTTCTTGCGATTTTCGACACTCTATTCGGCTTTGCTTCGTTGAGGCACGAACGGACCATCTTCAACTATGTCCCATAGCTTGTAGTCTCTTGGCTTCATGAAGAATTTCATCTTTTTCTTCTAATAGGCATAGTGATTTCCGTCGAAGAAAGGCGGTTTATCGATGGATTGCGCCATTTGAGCCGGTTGGTGAAATGTTGATCGAGCTTGCCAGATCTTCTCAATAGGATGTGAATCCCCTTCGATTGAGCCAAGCTTTGATACCAATTGTTGAGATTTAGGGGGCTCGATTCCTTCAACCGTTCTTGCTCGCCAAGTGTGGAGAAGTTGGATAATTTGGGTGAGATTGTGGGAAGGAAAAATAGACAATTTACACAAGGATTTATAGTGGTTCAACCTTCTAACCAAGGTCTACATCCACTACCTTAGCTTTCCACTAAGGATTTCCAAAACAAATTCACTAAGAATTTTGTCCCCTTTTCTCGGATTAGGAGGAAACCGTTACAACGATCAAGCTTTCTACCCAAAGCTTGATCAAACACTCTCTTACAAGAGAAAGAATTAGCAAACTAGAAATCCCTCTAATAGGTATGTGTTTGCAATACTAAGCACTCACCCAAAACCTAAACACTTGAGCAAATTTAACAATGTTAAGCTCACAAGTGTTGTCTAAGCAAGAAATATACAATTTAAGCTCTAGACAAATTTTGACATCATAATGTTGTAACAATTGAAGCATTAACCATTATAAGATGCTTGGAGGTCCCTTTTATACTCCTTGAATAGTTTGTGGCCGTTACTAGCCGTTGGTATTGGATTGGAGTCGTTGGAGCCTTTATTTCCCACCATAAATGCAGTTCTGCAGCTTGGCGTATCGATACCCTTCAAACCGTATCGATACGGTCCCGATAAGGAATTAGCCGTTGGGCTTCTTCAGCTGATGCATATCGATACGCTTACCTAGTGTATCGGTACGGTCCTGCAAATTAAAAGACCGTTGGGGTAGTTAAGCGTATCGGTACGCGATACACCCGTATCGGTACGCGACTAGCCCTTGGGCTGTTTCAAAGCACACTGTATTGATACGGTTAAGCGTATCGGTATGAGTTTTGGCTACTGGAAAGTTCATGTAGTTGAAACCCTAAGGCGTATCGGTACGGTCCAAGACCGTATCGGTACGGACACCTGAAATTCTTGGTTTTAACTACTTTAAATGTACTTTAAATTGTTCCAAGGCCTTGTAAAACCCTAAAACATATTTTCAAGTTGTTTTTGACTAAAAACACATTTTAAATTCTTTTCAATTTAGTCCAAAACATTTTTCAAATATTATATCAAAACACTTAGTTCTACACATTTATTGCAGGAAAAATGCAGCCCAACGACTCTATTGATGATCTCAACCACCCAAACGGTTAGAAATCAATGATGGGGTATAAAATCAAGTCTCCAAAGCTTCAGCAACAACAAGTTAACAAGTCTAAAGCATTCAAGCACAAATTCAACACCTTTGAGCTTATAAAATCAAATCCTTTGTAACCCACTTGAGTGTTCTTAAATTGTATCCATTTATTTTCAAGTTTGGGTTGAGTGATCTTGTAATTTAGGAAAATCATTTACCTTTGGGAGGTTTTCTTTTATTTTCCATTCTTTCTTGTAAAGATGGTGAGTTTGATCAAGCTTTAGGTAAAAAGCTTTGATCAGTTGTAACGATTGTCTTCGTAGCCTAGAAAATGGGAAGAATTCTTAGTGAATTGTTTGAAATCTTTAGTGGGGAGCTAAGGTAGTGGATGTAGAGCTTGTTAGAAGCTTGAACCACTATAATTCTTTGTGTCACAATTTTTCATTTATCATTTTGCTTCCCTTCATTTTTAAAAGTGTCAATTCACCCCTTCTTGGCCAAATCGAGTTGATTAATCATCCTAACATGGAGGCCTTGTGTTTTTTGTGCAATTATAATTAAGCTATTACGAGCAAGTCCAATCACTGGCATCGGTGCAGGGAGGAGATGCCTCAGCGCAGGATTGGGATGCCTGGTCCGAGAGCTCTATTTTTATTCAACTTTTTGTGCAGTGTGCAGGTTGAATTGGGATTAAAATTAGCTTTTTGCCATTGTTGTCTTGTATGAATCTGTATTTTGCCTATTGGTTATGACCTTTTTCAGGAGTAATGAGAAAGGGTTTATATTTCTCATTCTATTTTTACAATTGGTTATTTTCTTAATTCTGAAGTGGATTCTTTTCGTTACACTTTTATCATTATAGAATGAATCCTTTTCGATACATCTACAATTTATCGTTTCCATGGGGGCATATGCTTACACAGTTTAATCTCGATGTTGTTTCCTTTGTTACGTGACTCATTTTCCAATTTGACTTGTTTAGATTTAATTAATGAGTATTTTGAGACTCACTCCAGTTTCTTCAATTTATGGGACTTGACCGTCAAATGATTCAAATTTTATCAGATTCAAACCACCACCAATTCTATTTTTCTTGGTTGTTGGAATGAACTGACTAATCTTGAATTTTTTTTAATTACATTCTAAAATCAGCTTGGAAGATATTCAATATGGGCTAATTTTAGCCAACACATTAATTCCTTCCTTAATTCTCTCTCTGGTGAGCTCATTTTCAAATTTAGATGATAAGTTTGGACTGAATTTATCCTTGATTAGATTTAATTCTATATTGGATTTGGAGACTACCTATGTTTTGGTTTTAGTCTCTACTCGAATAACTTTGAAATTAAATATTATCCAATTCATATTGGGTAATAAAATCAGTTTGGAGTTAAATCTGAATATTTTTTTGGACATGGATTTATCCATGCTAAGAATCGATTCAATTGTGATTTTCGATGCCATTAATTTAATCTTCCTAAAATCTCATTTGATATCTCCATATCTGATTTTAAGTTCTAAATTTGGATTGGACTCTTTCCTCTTTAGAATTCATTCATATCTGAGTTTAACTTTTAAAATTGGATTGGTCATATCTTTTATTAAAATTGATTTAAATTTAATTTTAAATGTCTTTTTTAGTTCGAAATCACCCCTAATTAAAGTTGATTTAAACTTTAATTTAGATGTCTTCCCATTATTCCTTCTCTTAAACATATACTTGGAAACAACTCAATTTGTTTCCAATTCCAATTTTCCCTTCTTCTACACTGATTTCTCCCCTACCCTAAGCATTAAAGCTTTTCAAATTGGTGTATCTTATCTCCCACGCTCTTCATACGCCAACTTCCTTTGTTTGCTTAACTCAAAGCTTTATTCTCGTGAACCAATGGCTCCTGACTCAATCTTTCAACGTCTGGGTGATCTTACCTTCACCACTAAGGAAAAAGGGCGATTTTCACACCTTCCATCAATTTGGAAACTCCATCGGAGGATTCTGATTTGTCTCTCATCAGCAAGGTCATTACGAATAAGACAATAGATGGTACTACTTTGATTCGTGCTTTTCATGCAATTTGGAAAAATGATAAGGTGCTCTCGATTTTTGAACTGAAGTCCAATTTCTTTCTTACCAAATTCTCTTCGACATCAAAACGTAATGAAGTCCTTAAACTAAGACCATGGACCTATAAGAAGGATTGGCTTGCACTTCTACCTTTGGACCCTAAATGCTCAATAGATGAATATTCTTTTACTAATATGCGCATTTGGGTCCGTATTGATTGCATCTCTATTGTGTTAATGGCTAACCACAAGAAGGTTGATGATATTGGTCGTTCTCTTGGATCTTGTATCGAAACCATTGTTGGAATAGATACTCGGATTATGGACTGCAACATGGGCAATTTCCTCAGTCTTTGGATTATTATGGATACTACAAAGCCAATCCGTCGATGAGTGGCATTGGGTTGTCCTAGAACCACACCAAAACTATGCCCTCTTCAATACGAACGACTTCCCTTGTTATGTCATGGTTGTGGCATCATTCGTCACCCGAGCTCATCTTACCTAACGATTAAGCCCACTAAATTACAATATGGGGATTGAATGTGAGTTGATCCTCTTAAATCTCAAAGGGGAATTTCACAATCAAGAGGATGAATATGTTATCATGAGGTTGCAACACATTCAAGAGTGCCAAGTAACGGTGCCGGTAAGAATATTGTTTTTTATTTTGTTTCATTCTCTTTAATTATAAATAAAATGGAGTTACATTTAAATGCATATATAGGAGAAAATACTCATGTGCTTAAAAGTGATGAAATTATAGAGGATGATGATTCGGTTGGTACCGATCTTCAGCCTACTAGCTCGACTATAGTTGCTTCCATCGTAACAGTCCTTGAGCCCGGACTGAATTCGGGGATCACATATAAATCGGCTAAGGCCACTCTTGCTACGATATCATCGCCTTCTGATTTGGCCAAGGTTACTCTTGATGCGCTAGCCGCTGCAACTCCTCTGCCTATTGTTTTACAACAAGCAGTGGCGTCCCTAGCCCCTGCTGCTACGGTTGTTGTTGCTGCAACAGTCGACACTGATGGGCTCGATTCTGCGCTTGGAGCTTCGGTTAAAGCCCCAGTCATGGCGGATGATAAGACTATCGAATCCACACCCCTTGTGTTTGATGATGGTTCGGTCCTTGTTGCTGATTTTGCAATAGAGAAAGGCAAAGTGGCTTCTGCTATTTTTTCTTTTGAAGGCACAATGAGTAAGGGTGTTTTGGATGAGTCTACATCGACACTAGAGATGTCTGATTTTGATGCTTGGATGGCCATGCAACCACGCTCCACCGTCTCTGCCAAACGTGACAAACAAGAGAAGATCACTCGTGTTCCAAAGAGAGGCTCTACTCTCTCGGAAGTTGTCAAGGCAAAACGACAACGTTCATCACATTCTACTACTAGAGACTCTAAACAGTCTACAATTGGAATGAGCAGCGTCAAAAACTCTTCGGCAGAAGTTGATACTCAACCCCGCCAAGGAAAATGAAGCTCATGTGTTAGAACTGTCAAGGTCTCATTGAGCCTCAGGCAGTTCAATCTTTAGGGCGGTTTGTCACCCGTTTTAATCTTGATATTGTTTTCCTTAGTGAGACTCGTTTCACTAGTTCTAGTAATGAACGTTTAAAATTATCTTTAAATATGTATGGCTGCATCGCTTTCGATAGCAGTCGTAGTTGTTCTGGACTCATGCTACTTTGGAATAATAAAATTATCGTGGATTTGATTTCGTACTCTGCTCGCCATATTGATATTTTTATTCGTACAAATCTTGACCAATATCATTTTTCAGGTATATATGGTTATGCTAATATAAATCAAAAAATAAAACTTGGGAGTTAATTGATACATTAAGCTCCTCATCACCTCTCACTTGGATAATTGGGGGGTCTTAATGAAATCCTTTCCGATAGTGAAAAACAAGGTGGATGTCGGCATGTTCGGTCACAAATTGATATCTTTAGGGATTGCTTATCCCAAAATCATTTGTTTGACTGTAAACCAACTAAGGGATGGTTCACTTGGACCAAATCTGGTTCTCATACCTCGCCTATTCTTGAGCGCCTTGATCGCTTTGTGGCTAATTCATTTTGGTTTAACGCTTATCCAAGACACTGTGTTGTATCCGAGTATAATGTAGACTCGGACCATTACGTCATCTTTATGAAGACTTCTATCGTCCCCTATGATCCACGGACAATTCAGAATGACCATTTTCAATTTGAAAATTGTTGGGCTAATGATGAAAATTGTATGCCTACGATCTAAAGAGCATGGGCAGCTACGTATGGTTCGACCATTGATAAGATTCAAGTTGTTGGGGATTGCCTCAAGACATGGCAAGACCAACAACGCGTTGACTTTGCCCATCGCATCACTAAATTAAAGAAACAAATAAATTCATATATGCGTGGTCGCATCTCTGATGCTGATATTGAGGTTTTTCTAGCAGCTAAATCTGAGCTTCGACATCTCCTTGATAACAAGGAAACTTATTGGGGTCAACGTTCTCGAATTACATGGCTTTCATAGGGGGATAAGAACACGTCCTATTTCCATGCTTGTGTATCGGGTAGGAGAAAGAAAATCATATTAAAGGTCTTTTTTATCGCAACAATGTATGGCAGAAAGGTACGGATGAAATTATGGGAATTGTCACATATTGCTTTTAGAATTTATTCACCTCTTCGACTTCGACTATGGACCCCTTTTACCAATGGCATTGGGATACGTTTGGTCCGGATGTCGTTAAGCTTTGTTTGAACCTCCTTAATGGAGATGTGGATATAGCTTCAGTAAACCAAAAATTCCTAGTGCTAATACCAAAAGTGGTTGAGCCTACCTCTATGCGACAACTCCGACCCATCAGTCTCTGTACTAATTTATAAAATTGTTGCAAAGGTGCTTGTCAATCGTATGAAACCTGTGATTCCCTCTTGCATCAATGGAAATCGGACGGCTTTCATCTGAGAAAGGAGTATCACTGACAATATTCTGGTGGCGCATGAGCTGGTGAACTCCTTTCATTCAAATAGTAGTGGCCTTTTTCAGGGAGCTGCTCTTAAACTTGATATGGAAAAGGCATTCGACCGGGTTGAATGGTCTTTCATTAAGAATATTATGTTTAAAATGGGTTTCGATGTGGCGTGGGTGGATATCATTATGTGTTGCATCTCATCTGTTTCCTTTGTGGCCCGGGTAAATAGCTCGCTCTCACCGATTTTCTATCCCCAACGGGAATTAAGACAAGGGGACCATCTCTCTCCTTTTTCGTTTCTTATTTGCACACAAGGTCTCTCGGCCACGCTCACTGCTGAGCAGCAGGCGAGGCGCCTTCAAGGACTTTGTGCTAATCGATGTAGTCCTCGGGTTAATCGCCTACTTTTTGTTGATGATAATATGATTTTTATTCAGAATAATATTCAGGAAGTTACTCGATTTAAAGAAATTCTTCATCTTTATGCCTCCTCTTGGGGAAAGCGGTAAATTTTTAAAAATCTACCATCTTCTTCAACCCCACACCATTCCTGGCCACAAGCAAGTTGTACATGATATTTTTTAGGGTAAAATACACAGACGGTCACTGAACTTTGATAAAAATAAATAAATTGGTAACCAAACTTTCAAAAATCACAAAGTAGCAATTAAACTTTAGATTTTGAAACAAAACGGTAACTGGGGCGTTAAACCCCGTTAACCCCTAACGGAAATCTGACAAGGTATGCCACATCCCCACCCAATTTTCCACCTCATATCTAAAAAATAATCAAACTATATTCCAAGTCATATTTAAAAATTAAAAATAAATCATTTTTAATCACGTTTAAAAAAAATAAAATAAAAAACCCCAAATAACTAGTGTTAGTGTTAATCTCGTTTTTTCAAAACTCAAAGCATTTGAAATCTTTTGAATTCTTCAATTGTTTTGAAGAAATCAAACCACTTCACACAAATCAAATCTTTCATTTTTATTCATTCTACAATTAAAATCAGTACTTTGTAAATGTAAAGGATTGTCATATGTGTGAAATGCTTTTAGGTTGATTCCAGCAAAGAAACATGTGTGAAATACTTCTTTTTAATTTAATATTGTATATTTTTCCTTATATACCATGTAATTTTTTAATATTCAGCAATTTTTAATGTTCAAGATGAGCTGCACATAATTTTTTAAGGTCTTAGTATAGAGAGATGTGGTCCATAAGTTACTTTTAGACATAATTTTATCCCAAGTTACTTTTAGACATAAGTCGCCATTTTTTAATGTTCAAGATGAGCTGCACATGGTCTAAGTATTGTTTTTCTAATATGAATGAGCATGTAAGTTTTTAATTCTCATATATTTTTATAGGTGCTTTGGACTGCTAACTGTTTGTCTACTTAGTTTAGGCACTATTTTTTAATATAAATGAGCATATAATTTTCTGATTCCCATATAGCTTTATATGTATTTTGGTTTGGATTACTAATTGTTTCTTTTCTTATATTATGATTTTGGATATTGTTTTTTAATATAAATGAGCATAAATATCTTATTGATGAGCATTTATTATTTTTGTATGTCCTAATTCAGACTCATTTAGTGTTGTAGTTCATTATGGTGGTAAGTTTGTCAGGAATAGGGGTTTAAAGTTTACTGGGAAACAAAACAAGTGTTATGATATGGTCAGTAAAGATAAATGGTCAATGTTTGCCATATGTGCTATAGCTAGTGACATTGGATTAAAATGTTGTTTAGAAATTTACTGGAAATCTGAAGTTGGGGCATTGTATGTGAATAATGTCCAGTTATTGAAGATTGATTCAGATGTAGTTGGCATGTTAGAGTCTATCTCAAATAATGATCCTGTACAAATTTATCTAGCAAAAAAGGCAGATAAGGAAGTAGATGAAAGTGTTGGTGAAGAACTTTATGAAGCAGAAGACCCTGCTGATGAAGAAGAGGTGGGAGAACCAGAAAATAATACTACAGTAGAAACTGAGGCAAATGATGCAACAATGGAAAAAAACTGAGGCAAATGATGCAACAATGGAAAAAGAAACTGAGGCAAATGGGGCAGCAACAACAAATGATGCAACAACAAATGTTGATGTAGTACTAAATGATACTGAAAATGCAGTGGAAGAAGAAGTAGTGGAAGAAGATGTATTTTCTAAACCTAGATGTGAAACAGATTCAGTTGAAGATGTAGTGGAAGGAGATGCAGATTCCAATGAAGCTGGAGGTGAAAATGAAATGAGTGAAGAGGAAGAAGATGCTGACTCGGGATTTTTTGATAGTGAAGCTGATGTTGGTGAAGATGAAGTTGTTCAAGAGGATGTCTCTAACAGAGTGGTAAAGAATTTAGAGGGCTTGTATGGTGATTGGGGAACACATCTAAATGAAAATGAGAATGAGACTGATGGTGAAGGTTCGGACTCCTTTCATAGTGTACACGGGTCTAACAGTGATGGTCCCACATGGCCAGAGTTTAACACATAATGTGATATGGAGAACCCTAAGTTTAAGGTGGGTTTATTGTTTCCTAACAAAGGCATATTGAAAGAGGCTATAAAGCAATATGAGAGAAAAAATAAGTATTTTTTTATTTTTGACATAAATGACAAAAGAAGACTTTGAGCAATTTGTAAAGATGCTACATGTCCTTGGAGTATATGGGCTTCAAAAATAGATGCTGATAGTGATACCTTTCAGATTAAGACATTCAATGATGTGCATACATGTGCCAAAGTGACGAAGAATCCAAATATCACTTCTAAGTTCATTGCAAAAATTTACCTGCACAAAAGGCAAGCTGATAGAAACTATGGTCCTAGCTCATTAAAGGCTGATGTTGAAAAAGATTATGTGGCCCTTTTGAATGGAACCAAATGTATCAGGGCTAGGAAACTTGCCCTAGAAATGATAGATAGAAGTTACAATGACCAGTTCAAAAAGTTGTACGAGTACCTAGGAGAGCTTAGGGAGACTAATCCTGGAACAACCACCATTTGTCAGTTAGATGATAGGTTATTTGAGAGGGTCTATATTTGTCCTGAAGCATGTAAAATAGTTATAAGGCTGGATGCAAGCCTATGATCAGTGTTGATGGGTGTTTTCTGAAAGGTCCTTATATTGGTTGGTTACTTGCTGCTGTTGGGATAGATGCTAATGATGGTATTTATCCAATAGCATACGTTGTTGTGGAAAGTGAGAATTTTTCAGCATGGTATTGGTTTCTCAGTTTGTTGAAAGATGACCTGAAGATTACAAATTCTAACCAAATCAATTTTATGTCAGACAAACAAAAGGTATATTCTCTTACTTCTTTTTATTGAATATTAATATACTAAAATTCATACTAAACCATTGTCAGTATTTTCTTGTAGGGACTCAAAGAAGCATTGGAAGAATTGTTTCCATATCCTGAACAACGAAAATGTGTCAGACACATGTACACAAACTTCAAAACAAAAGAAACCAATAGAGAAAAGGCATTGAAAGATGCATTTTGGGAAGCAGAAAAATCAACGTGTGTCTCCCAATTCAATGCAGCCATGAATGAAATGAAAGAAATATCAAAAGATGCTCATGACTGGTTTGATGATAAACCCCCCTCAATGTGGTCCAAATCATACTTTTTCACAAGGAGTAAGTGTGACATGCTGCTAAACAACCTGTCATAGTGTTTTAACAAGGTAATTTATTTTTTTTACCTTGCATCATATTCTTCATAGCTGAAATGATCTTGCTGAAAGTTACATAATGGTAACTGAACTATCTGAAAGTTACATAATTGTAACCGAACTATCTGAAAGTTACAAAATGGTTACTGAACTATCTGAAAGTAACAAAATGATTACTGAACTATCTGAAAGTAACAAAATGGTTACTAAACTTTTTGTTTATTTTGCAGATTATACTGGAGGCAAGAGACAAGCCAATACTTACAATGCTGAAAATTATTAGGACCAAGATGATGAGAAGAATAGTCCAAAGAAGACAAGAAGCTGAAAAATATAATGGAATTTTGTGTCCTAAGATTCAAAGGAAGCTTGATATTCAAATTCAAAACTCCGTTAGGTTAGCATTGATATAAGTTTAATATTTCAATTCTAACTTTTTTTATTTATATTCATTATGTTCAAAGCTACTAACACCAAAATTATTTGTTCATTGTGTTCATAGATGTCGGCCAATTTATGTTGGTAACTTTCAATATTAAGTTGAATGTGGCCAATGAGAACAACATGTGGTGAACATCCAAAATCATACATGCACATGTAGAACATGGGATCTCACCGGAATCCCCTGCAATCATGTTGTTTCAGTTATGCACAACGACAATATGAATGTAATTTCATTTGTCGATCCGTGCTACAAGAAGGACACTCAACTCTCCATTTATGGGCACTACATTAACCCTATTAGAGGTGTTAATCAATGGACCAAAGTGGAAGGTATGGAACCTATACTTCCACCAGTTTTAAGAAGACCGGTTGGAAGACCAAACAAAAAGAGAAAATTAGAAAGAGATGAAGTTCCTACTACTGGAAAAGTAAGTAAAAAAGGTGTGCAAATGACTTGCTCCAAATGTGGTAAAACTGGCCACAATATAAGAACTTGCAGAGGGGAAATTGGTGGAAACAAATATCTCAAAAAATTTGTAAGTTTTGTTACATTATATTTAAGTTTATACTTGTACATGATGTTTAGTTCAAACTAATTATTTTGTTCTATTTTTGTCCACATAGGGTTCTCAAGGCAACATCAAGGTTCAAGGCAGCCTTCACGGCAGCACCAAGGTTCAAGGCAACCTTCAAGACATCACCAAGGTCCAGGGCACCACCACCAAGGTTCAAGATAACCTTCTAGGCAAAAGTTGCCAACAAGAAGATGGCAAAACCAAACTTCTTCAGTTATCACAGTAAGGTGGATGAAGTCTACACAAGAAAGTTCTGTCTCCAACCCACCAACACAAATCTCTAATGCACATGGTTGAAAGATTTGTTTGACTTATTTTATCTACATTTTGTGACTTATTTTGTGACATATTTTGTGACTTTGTGGTATAATGTCTTGCTCTTGTTCACGTGGATTGTGCTTATTTTGTGACATTTTGTGACTTATCTTTTATGTACTGGAAGTAATCTACATTAGTATCTTATTTTCTGGTATATTTGTGCTTATTTTGTGCTTATTTAATCTAGAAAAATGAACGAGATAATGATATACTACGAGTAATCACTCGAGTAAATGAGGCTTGAAATCAAAAGAAAACAAAGGAGACTATGACAAATCCAAATTCCCAACTCTCAATTTCATAAATTACTTCTAAAATACACCACAATCAACAAAAACTCGTAACTATGAAAGCATGTTCCTTAACACACTTAGAAAGCATGATCTCAAATTCCCAACTTTCAATAACATAAATTACACCACAATCAACAAAAACACATAACGCTAAACAACACTTCTAGAATACCTCTAGTGACAAATCCAAAATAACATCATTAAACTGATGAAACAAACCCATATAATTCTTTCTTTCTTTCTCCCCCTTTCCAAAGCATTCAACTTTTTCAGCAACCCGTTGAGAACCACTGTTGCTCGAGGCGTCATGGGAGGATCGTACCACTGCATAAATCGACACGATTTATGCCTACGTGAGCCATAATTTTTGCAGCCGAAGAATCTTCTTCTAGGATTTTCAGATGTCCACGATGTTTTCATCTCAGCTAGCAAGTCGCAGTGACAATATGGTCTTCGAATAGGATCATCAATTGTTCTCTCCCCATTGTTGTTTTCTTCTCCTACCTTACGTAGCTGCCTAAAAAAATGAAGAGAGTTTAGAATGAAATGTTGTCGATAGCTTAGGGTTTCATCCTTTAAAAAGGGGATTAAAAATGATTTATTTTTAATTTTTAAATATAACGTGGAATATGGTTTTATTATTTTTTATATATGAAGTGGAAAATTGGGTGGGGATGTGGCATACCCAGTTAGATTTCTGTTAGGGGTTAACGGGGTTTAACGCCCCAGTTACCGTTTTGTTTCAAAATCTAAAGTTTAATTGCCACTTCGTGGTTTTTGAAAGTTTGGTTACCATTTTGTTTTTGTTTATCAAAGTTCAGTGACCGTCTGTGTACTTTACCCTATTTTTTATGTCCGGGAGGTGAACGATCCTGGAATTTATCTAGGCGTTCCTCTTTCGACCGGGAAAAATAAAATGGCTTCCTAGGATTTACTCGAGGCAAAGTGAACTCACATATGGCTAGTTGGAACAATCATCTTCTCTCGTCCAGCGACTGCGAGGTCTTTATCAAATCGGTTATCCAGTCTCTACCTCAGTACGTCATGTCTTGTTACATCCTACCTCAAAACCTAATTGATGATATGACTAAATATGTATGTCGTTACTGGTGGTTGGGTTGAACCAATAAAAGGGGTTGGCCTATGATCGATTGGGATTCGGTCTGCACCCCTAAGAATGATGGTGGCATTGGCTTCCGCGATATGCATCCCTTTAATGTTTCTTTGTTGGGCAAACAAACTTGGCGTCTAATCAATAAGCATGATTCGTTGGTATCTCGTATATATAGGGCACGATATTTTCCTTCTAGGAATATCCTTAACGCCGAGACTGACAAGAAAGCATCATTCGCTTGGAAAGGCATTTACCAAGCCATGCATAAGCTGCACTTTAGTTTCTTCCAAAGGTCGGGCACAACGATGAACTTCTTGTTCGTTTTTGCGATTTCATGTAACGGGGACATCCTTCCTAAGATGAGGTTAAAGTTCGTCGTTACTTTGATTTCGACGATGCTAACACAATCCTCCATGTTCCTATTATCAATGATAATCGTGACACGGTGTTTTGGATTAATCATGATTCTGGCATCTACTCAGTTAGATCGGGTTATTTGTTCTTGAAAAGACTACCCCCGTTAATTTGACCCTCGCACATTCGAAAGATAATTTCTGAGCTTCCTATTATTCCTAAGATTTGGTCTTTTGGTTGGCGGGCAAGTCATGACGCCCTGTTGACGTTTTAAAAACTTCGGGTGGCAAACCTAGCACTCGGCACATGCCCTCTTTGCTGCGTAGTACTGGAAACAACCATCCATGCCTTACGTGACTACCAGGGCTTGACATAGTCTCTACGGTTGGCTGGAATTCTTGATGGCCTTATTTTCAGCCATACCATATCTATGCTCTCGCAGTTTGAAGAAGGGGCTTCCATGCTTTCATGTAACACTTTTGTCATGTTTCTTTACTATTCTTTGGAATTTATTTAATCGTAAGAATGATTGGGTTCATAATGATCGACTTCAACCACCTTGGCTCACAATGCTCAATTCTCAAGGCATAATCCGAGACTACGTTGCTGCTACGATGACAAGCCCCGACTCACCACTTCATGTCCTTGCTGCCACAACAACTGACATGGTGTTCGCAAGCCCACGTTGGCTCCTACCACGGATGGGGACTATCAAAATCAATATCGATGGCGCCTTCCTCCCGGTCACTAATGATGCAGCCATTGGAGTTATTGCGAGGGATGATAAAGGTTATGTCCTTAGCAGGTTAGCTCAGCACTTGACTAGCTGTCTGAGTGCCACTTCGGTCGAACTACAGGTAGTCATTATCAGCATTCAGCTTGGTCGTGAAAGAGGTTGGTCTAATGTTGTCATTGAAACTGATTCTGCCATTATGGCTAATAAATTGAATCGGTGGGAGAATTATTTGTCATTGTTAGGGCCTCATTTTGAGAATGTTCATCTTCTGCTGAGTAGTTCTAATAGTTTTTGTGTTTAGTTTGTACCTAGGGCAGTTAATTTTGTTGCCCATACGCTTACCTCTAGGGCCTTGCAATCTTTGTCGCATATCTTTTTTTAATCCCATTTACCCCGATTGCATACACATTATTGTAACCAATGAGATTCCATCTCATTCATTATAATGAAATTTGGGTACTCTTTTCCCCATAGGTGGTCTCTACCAGTCTTGGGTCGGTGGTGACTTTAGATGGGTTTTAATGAGACTCACTCTTTTCTTTAAAAAAAAATAATTTCATAAATATAAAATTAATATATACATCCAAATTTAATAATTAATAAAATTATATTCAAAATATAATTTCATACATAAGAAATTAATCTATACATCCAAATTTAATAATTATTAAAATTATATTAAAAAATAATTTCACAAATAAGAAATTAATATATACATCATTCATATATCCTTAGTAATGATATTAAAAAAATTAATTTTCATAATATAATTAATACTAATAGATACAAAATATTAATAACAATAAATTATTTAAACAAATATTAAATATAACAATGTCCTTACATTTTATTTTGCTTGTTCAAATAAGCAAATAACCATTAGTTTTTAGTTAATTTTACCAAATGCTTTTATGCAATCAACTAATGTAATCCGTTAGTTGAATTGACTAATACTATTAGCGAATATAATCAGCTATCCGCTAACTTATTACTACGTAAAGAAATTACATGCATATGTACGTACATTGTTATAGTATTATATATGTGTGTGCGTTTAGGGTAAAATGCAAATGGTGAGGAAAAGGGCATTTGGGTCAAACAACGCAGAAAATAAACATGAAACCCTGTGTGGAAGAGGCGTGATATTAAGAAAACGTGGAGGGATAAAAGCGTCAATTGAGGATTAAGAATAGAAAAGGCGGGTGGCGTCGAAAACGCATATTCGCATATCCAACAAAACAATTATTCTATTACTATTAGAAGGCGCAGCTTCCTGTCGTGTGTGTGCGTATACGGTCAATCCTTCCTTAGTTCCTCCCCTAGTTTTCAAAACTGGCAAACCGCAGCTGGGACCAGCAATTCCCATTGGTTTTCGCGGTATGACGTCGCTTTAGTTATATATATTATCTGAAACTAAAACTTAATTTATGAAATAAATTTGAAGATAAAATTCAGTTATATAGTGTATTTTTTTATTTCTGCTGATTTTTTACTAATACACTGTAAATTGATGATTGACATTTAAAAGTTAAAAAGAAGAGATTTTTAAGGAAAATAAATAAATAATATCTTTTATAAATTTACATTCGCCCAATAATACAAAATTTATGTAAAACTTTTAGTTGAAAATTCGGTAGAATTCTCTCTTCTCGAAAAAAAACAGAGAGAAATATGTTTTTTTTTTATAAATGAAGGAAAGGAATTATCATGGGTCTCGTTAAAAACTCTCCTAACCTAAATGAGGGAAAAGAGTACACATAGATAACTCATATAAACGCGCGAAAAAACGAAAAACAACCGACGCCTCACACAGGCTTAAACCGAGGGATAGTCCTCTCTCAAAAGAGCTATTACTCCCCCGGAGCACGAGAGAAGACACGAGTTCTATTCGAGCCCCCTAGCGCCATTTTTGTCATCGCATTCGCTACTGCATTAGCATCACCATAACCAAGTCCCTAATGGAATCGACCGAAGAGGAAGAAATTAACCGAGCATTCGGGTCCGATAACACCCGAACAACATCTAAATTATCCGTTTCAACCACAACCTTCATCCCATCCACTCCCATAGCACATTTAAGCCCTTCAAATACGGCCCAAAGTTCGGCTTCGATATCCGAACAACAACCTATATATTTTGAAAAACCCAAAATCTAAACACCGGTAGAGTCACGGATCACCCCTCCACAAGCGGCCGAACCATCAAAACGACACCTCGCACCATCCACATTAACCTTGACGGTTCCACTGTCCGGTGCCCTCCATCTCTCCCGCTGCACAGGCGGGTCACACACGCCCGTCACTGGACCAGGGGCGATGCTAGGTGAAGATAATATTTATGTGAAGCTCGTGATGATGGTTGACAATATGACCTATATATAAGGAGGTTCAAGGTCCAAAGTACATTTGGATAAACTTTATAATTTATTTGTAATTTTTTCTTTATACTCTCATCCATATTTTTTTAAAATTTTCTTTCATAATTAGAGTTAAGATTTAATTACACTCATTTAATTTATATATATATATATATAATTCCGTGACATCAACATGTGCATTGATGTATATCTTCATCATGAATTGAGGTGGGGAATGGCAATATTTATTAGGTTGATTAAGTTGAATAATGGATCATTGTTATGTTCATTGTTAAGGGGTTAAGAATATATATAAATAGATATTATTAAAAAAAGTATTTAATTGCATAGTGTCCCGAAGAAAACCATGGAGTTTTTAGCACCAAAGAAGCTTGTTTGTATATGTGTAATATTGAAAAGTGAAGGGGGATGGGTTTGTGGTTGATGTTGGAGGGACCAAGGGGGCAGCCATGCAACGATCAACAAACAATGCAAGAACAAAGAATGAAGTGTCATTCTTGGGTTTGTGGGGACATTGTTATTTGGACCGAGCAACCTTTCTCATTTCCCCCATAAAATGGAATTCTTAGGAAACTAGGACGAAACTTCCTCTGTTCCATCACTCTCTATGCTACCTTTGGATTTTTGCATTTATTCATTACCTTCATCCATGCCTCTCCATGTTTCCTCTATTTTCTAAAATGGAAATTACAAGTATATTCGCAAATTATTACAATCTCAAATATTATGACAAAAGATCTCAAAATCTCAAGCTTTTCATCTTTCATCTCTCATCTGTAGAATTAAAAGTTGAAATACTAGAGTAATAATTAGGGGTGAGCAAGACCGAGTACTCAGCTAATTTGTCCAGAATTAGTCTCGGTTTCGATAATTATCAGTTCTTGAAAATTGGAACCAGTCCTTGTTAGATCGGGTCCTAAATTTCATGAATCGGTCCCGGTATTTGTGAGAATCGGTACCAGTACCGGTTACCGGTCAATTGGTCTACTATTAATAAAATTTGAGCAGTATGGAAAGAAAATTCCAACCATCAATAATAATATTAAATAACAAAGTCAGAATATTATAGGCTTGAAGGTTGAAGTCTTAAAACGAGTCATACTCATAATATCCATACATAAAGAGAAGGAATAAACTAAAGAACTCTATTTATTGCAAGCAAGACCACTAGAAAGCTCGATAAGGAGAAATAAAGGAGCACCTTCAACTATTTCCAACCTCTTCAACGACATTCAGTATCAGACCAGTATCAGATGTTCGGTACTAGTCCCGATCTCATTGGGTATCCACCGGGTCTAAAAAATCAAGATCCAATTCTGGTCCCACCGGAACCAGTTCATGGTAAAAATCCACCGAGACCGGGTAATCAGGTTTTTTGCTCACCCCTAGTAACAATAACATGATAATCACCTTGCTATTAAATAGTAGTATATATTAACCAACCCGTGTTTGGTACATTGGTAAGGCACATTACACTCTCAAGGAGATGACGCAAGTTCAGACCCTGGAGGATACATTGTTAGGTGGGGTAGCATCACACCCCGATCATAAACCGTAAATATAGACATGTATATTATCAAAAAAAATAGTAGTATATTTTTTTTACTCTTAATTAATCATTACAGGAAAAATACTTTAATATGTATAATTCACCTGAACAAGTCAATTTTAACGATGATCAGATGATCTTAAGTCCATTCTAGACAGTTTAATCACCTATGTTTATAATATGAGTTATGGCATAAACATGCGAATAAAAATTCTATGTCCCTTTTCGGTATTTTTTTTATGTTTCAACACTAAAAATTTAAATTTTAAGCCTTAATTTTAAATTTTAAACCCTAAGCGCACGTTTGGTTCACGGAATGAAAGATTATTAATTTTAAATTTTAAACCCTAAGCGCACGTTTGGTTCACGGAATGAAAGATTATCTCTGGGAATAAGATTCCTGGAATGTTACATTATCTGACATATTACTGGAATGTTACATTACCTTGTTTGGTTTATTTGGTAGGAATGTAAGATTATTGTGTTTGGTTGGAGGTAAATAAGATTATCTAGAAGTGAAATTTACTAAATTGACCGTGTGTTACATTTTTCTTTTTAACATGTTAAACTTTTAATATTAAATTAAAAACATATGCACAAAAGTTGTAGAATTATTTTTGTTACACTATTTAAAATTTATAAAAAAATATATATTTATCATATTATTAATATACTTATTATATTAATTATTTTAATAAAAATATAATTTATATTTACATACTCTCGTTACCTTCTATTAAAATATTTTTGTGAATTTTTTAAATGTTAAACTTTTAATATGCTCAATTTTTTAAGTTTTTATTACTTGTGACAGATTGTCAAGTAAATTAAAGTAAATAAGTTGTGTAATACTGATAAGAAATTATATTATAAGTATCTACTTATTAATTTACATCACACATATTTAATCATCTAATTAAATTAAATAAAGGATTCATGTGAACAAAATTCATTAACTTGAAGGTAATATGGTCCAAATAGTGGGAATTGACAAATACCTAAAAAAAACCAAGGGAATCACATTCCCACCATTTAATGAAAAAATGCTACTGTTGGGAATACAATATTACCCTTAGGAAGGAATGTTCTCCAACCAAACGTAGGTATGTGATTCCGGAAAAGATCATTCCCCCAAGTAATGATCTTTTCCGCGAACCAAACGTCCCCTAAACTTTAAAAAATATATTATACCCACAATTTTTTAAGCTTAATTCTAAATTATAATCTTAAATCTTAAACTTATTTTTTTTTCATATGGGACATAAAGAAGGCATTAAAAAAGAGGAAAAGATTTCTTTGCATAAACATACCTACCTACGTACACCTCAAACATATGACATCAAAATATTAAATTAGACACGAATTAAGGTAACAACTTCCATATTCTATTATGCTAAAAAAAACGTCCATATACTATCGATGCCACTAATTTAAAAGCCAAACTTGGCATGCTTAAATGACGTTAACATAATATATTATAAAATTTGTTATGATTACATGGTGGGCACGGATAATATTTGATGAAAGAGTATGAGAAACAACTTAAAAAATTAGAGGTTGAAGTTAAAAAAAATAAAAATTGGATGGTTGAAATTATATTTTTTTTCAAATAATGTGTGGTTTAATTAATTTTTTTAATAACGTTAAGAGATTTGATAAGATTTTTTGAAAGCATGAGAGCGATTTAGTTAACAATATTAAATTTTTTGAAATTCAATAAAAATTTTAAAAGAACTGAATTAAAAGCTTTAAAAGATCAAATTTTAATTTTTTAAATTTTTGGGCTATAACTCCACTAATCTGTATTACGCTCGTCATTGATGGTGGGTGTACTGCATTTTCTAACATTTGAGTTCTATAATGCCAAAGGTTTAAAAAACGTGGCCTATCCCTCGATTTGTTTTCAATTTAGTATCAAATAATGTAATATGATTAGATGCCCACCCACATTTTAAAAAATATATAATAGTTTGATTGTTTAAAGTCATAAGTTACTATACCGTGGGTATGTGGCAACCGTCTCACCCACTAAACAGATCCGTTGTTGAATATTTATACACGATTTTAAAAATTAAATCTTTAATCTTTAATTATTATTAATGTAGACTTATGGATGAGTACGGGTTAAGTTGGGTTAGGTTTTTGGCCACCCAAACCCGACTCGAACGTATTTTTTTTAAAAAATTCGACCTGAAAATAAATACACTAAACATGCCCCTTATTTGACCCATAAAAAATAATTTTAGGGATTTAATTGTAAAAAATAATTTTAGGGAACTTAATCATAAAAAATATAATTTCAAGGACTAATTTGTAAATAAAAGTTTAATTTTAAGGATCTAATTATAAAAAATAAATAAAGAGGAGGTATTGTTATAAATATACCTAAAATTTTAGGGAAAAATTATACAATTAATTTTGGGTCGGGTTGAATATTTTTCACCCTAAACCCGAATTCTACCCAACCTAACTTCCCCTTAATAAAAACCTGACCTGAACCCGATTTATTATTAAAAAATCCTTCCCGATCAAGTCGAATCATATTTAAAAAGAAACCATAACTTCGCTTATTTCTCTCTTTTGTCTCTTATAATATAGACGAGGCCATCAAATACTATTATTATTATTATTATTATTATTATTATTATTATTATTATTATTATTATTATTATTATATAAAAAGATAAATATGATGCATTTATGTTTCACATGTCATTGTTATCAGGGAAAAGCCATTAAGGTTTCGGGATGGGCAATCGCCCTCACTCCCGAAGAATTTTTTTTTTATCTTTGTCCCTTTATTTAAATTTTTTAAAAAAAATTAGTTTATTTATAAGTTTATCCCCATTTCAAATATTTATAGTTTCTCTCTAATCTCAAATCCTAGTTCCGTCCCTGATTGTTCTCTCCTAAAAAACCATGTACAGTAGAATGTGTAACGTAATCTTGTGATGTTTTTATTATGTATCATTGTTAAAGTTATTCATTTTGTCTATCCTACTCATTAGGACGTTCGGTAAAAATTGAATAGTCAAAAATTACTATAATACCATTTACTATAGTGTTATTATTTTTTTTAAAATTACATCAAATATCTCATAACTTCTTATCGTTTTAAATGATTCGGTTTGGGGCTTAACATTGAGAGGTCAATGATTAATAAAAGAGAAAACTACACCACTGACCACCAAACAAATTGGGGATACCTATTTGGACCATCGAACTATAGAAATCGTCAATCAGACCACTAAATTTATAAAATCAACCTATTTTGACTACCGTTGTTAAAAACCTAACGGTGGAGTGACGGAACTGCCACGTGGCAATTGATGGAAAAATTTAAAAATTACACATTTGGTCCCTGTTATTTACACATTCTTTCAATTTAATTCTAATTTTAAATTAATAAAATAATAAATTATTTAATTAAGTGGTGACACGTGTCAACACCTTATTGGATGATTTTAATTATTTATATTTAATTTTATTAATTTATTTTCCCCTCCAATCAGGTGGTGACACATGTCACCACCAATTTAGAGGAGAAAAATAAATTTTTCCTCACCTACACCAAGAAGGATTAGAACTTAGGACTCTAAAGGGTAAAGTCAATGGCTTTGCCACTGCACCAAGCACAACTTTGTGCTAAAATTTTCGAGATATAATATATATCTCTTATTAGTTTCTACATTTATAAGCCAAAAGCTCAAACCCTAAACACTAATTTCACATATATAAATCTTAAACACTAAACTCTAACCCTAAACATTTCAAATTAATTTCATGCTAAACATTTCAAATTAAACCCTAAAAATTTCAAATTAATTCCACGTTAAATATTTTAAATTAAACCCTAAAAATTTAAAATTAATTTCACTCTAAATATTTCAAATTAAGCCTTAAACCCTAAACCCTAAATATTTCAAATTAATTTCACGCTAAATATTTCAAATTAAACCCAAACCCTAACCTTAAACCCTAAAAATTTCAAATTAATTTTACGCTAAATGTTTCAAATTAAGCCTTAAACCCTAAACCCTAAATATTTCAAATTAATTTCACGATAAATATTGCAAATTAAACCCCAAACCCTAACCTTAAACCTTAGAAATTTCAAATTAATTAAACGCTAACTATTTTAATTTAAACCATAAACCCTAAATATTTTAAATTAATTTCACGCTAAATATTTCAAATTAAACCCTAAATATTTAGCGTGCAATTAATTTGAAATTTCTAGGGTTTAAGGTTAGGGTTTGGGTTTTAATTTGAAATATTTAGCGTGAAATTAATTGAAATATTTAGGGTTTGGGGTTTAAGGCTTAATTTGAAATATTTAGCGTGAAATTAATTTGAAATTTTTAGGGTTTAGGGTTTAAGGTTTAATTTTAAATATTTAGTGTGGAATTAACTTGATTTTTTTAGGGTTTGGGGTTTAATTTAAAATATCTAGCGTGAAATTAATTTGAAATATTTTGGGTTAGAGTTTAAGTTTTAAGATTTATATATGTGAAATTAGTGTTTAGGGTTTGAGCTTTTGGCTTATAAATGTATAAATTAATAAGAGATATATATTATATCTGGAGAATTATAGCACAAAGTTGTTCTTGTGCAGTGGCAAAGCCATTGGCTTTACCCTTTAGAGTCTCAGGTGAGGAAAAAATTATTTTTCTCCTCTAAATTGGTGGTGACACGTGTCACCGCCTGATTAGAGGGAAGAAATAAATTAATAAAATTAAATATAAATAATTAAAATCATCAAATAAGGTGTTGACACGTGTCACTGCTTAATTAAATAATTTATTATTTTATTAATTTAAAATTAGGACTAAAATGAAAGAATGTGTAAATAACATGGACCAAATGTATAATTTTTAAATTTTTCCATCAATTGCCACGTCGCAGTTCCGTCACTCCACCGTTAAGTTTTTAACGGCGGTGGTCAAAATAGGTTGATTGTATAAGTTCAGTGGTATGATTGACGATTTCTATAGTTCGGTGGTCCAAATAAGTATCCCCAATTTGTTTGGTGGTCAGTGGGTTAGTTTTCCCTTAATAAAAAGCAAAGGAGGTGTAAAACGGAGCCATAATTGATGTTGCGGAGTGTGAACCTGAAGTTGAACTGAAAATGATGCGCAGAATGAGATGGCATTGTTGGATAACAGATATGCATGGGCTCTCTTTCTATTTGGCCAGAAAATGACATTACTGCCTGCTCCTTTTCAAATTTCACATCTTCTCCAACTTCTAATCTGTTGAATTACTATGATACATCATAATTCTTCTGTGTTTATCCATTGAGGCTGGATGCTTTATCAATTCAACTAGTCAACTCTAATTGGACATATATACTCCAACCTAAACAATCGTCCATTCCAGCTTTCACAACAATTGCTATATAAAAGTATAAAACCCAATTCCATTTTAGTTTTATACCTTGGAAGTTCATTTTTATTTTGGGCTGCCTCAAGCCCCGATATCAGCTGTCACATTCATAAGGCCACTTTGATCATTTATGCTTTGTTTTGTATCTTGCTCATTTGGGCTACACACCCATTCAAAATTTGGATCATCTTTTTATATATAATGTGTTTTGGGGCTTAAGGCCCATTCAAATTAATATAGGCCATCTTTCTTTTTATATTTAGGACATCCACCCACGGGGTGAAAACTTATTTTAAAAGGACGATTAAAAATAACTAACTAATATAAAATAAAATACAAGCAATAAAAGAGTTGTTTTGGGGCTAATTTACCTCCATTTGGGGAACATTTGGAAAAATACCCTCTATTTGGCCCATGTTAGGGTAAATCGCATTATGCAGGGCGCAATATCCAAAATCGCATTGTACAAGGTGCGACTTCTGTCCGATGTGGATTATATTATTCGATATTTATTTTTTAAAATAAATAAATTGAAGTCGTGGTGTATAGGACGTGACTTCCACGAGAATTTCAAATGACCCATCGTGAATTTATCGAGTAATCTGCAGAAGTCGCGTTCTGCAGAACGCGACTTTTGCGTAAATCTGTTGTTTATACAATTCTGGATATGGTTGTTTAGGGTTAATTTGTATAGCCTTGTGGGATAATTTTTCATGATTTTGATCTTTTACCTCAAAATAGTGATGCTTCTCTTCAAAACGGTGTAAAAATCGACGTATATAAGGCATCTGAAACGGTGTTTAATTTGCGTTAAAAACGCTACCTTGCCATGTTTCCTTGATTGAAGAAAATGGGAACATGGGTCAGTTGGGTTGTTTATGGTTGATTTGCACGGGAATTTCACGGTTTTTTTATTATTTAACTTTCACGTCGTAGTACGGGAACACGTGTTTACAATGGTGCAGAAATTGATGCGTAAAATGCATCCTAAAGAGTGTAGAAATTGTGTTAAAAATGCTTTGTTCGTATATTTCTTTGCATTAAAAAATGGAAACATGGGTCGATATTCATATTTTAGTCGATTTTGTTGTTTTAGTGTATAGTCGTGGGTTTTTTTGTTATATAACTTTCACGTGGTAGTACGAGAACACATGTTTACAATAGTACGAGAACACATGTTATTCAGATTAAAACATTAGAGTTACAATTACAATTAGTTGATTCAAGGGCGGGTCCTAAAATGACATTTTTTGATGTCGTGTCCAGGGTTCCTACAATTTTCACACAACTTAGGTTAGTCAGTCCGTTCTCGAGGAACCATATCCTCGGCACAATGAATCCTACTTGACTTTGGGAAACCTTTTCTGTTGCGTTGCAGGGATTCATTTTGCTGAATCTTAGGTTCATTTTCATCCACATCAGGATGACGTTCATTTTCGATCGGAGGAAACTCGAATCAGTATACCTTGAAAATGTTTTCAAGTTTGTATACAGGATCAACGAGTGTCATTGCATTGAGATGAACAGATGAACATGCAGCGAAGACGCGAGCACACGGGTACTTGAATGTCTAAAAGACTCCGCAATAACATGTTCGCTCTTGTAGATTAACAACGTAGTTGTGGTGCACAATTCCTTCAAGTGGTCGAGAAAATTCAGCAACTGTAAACCTATGTTGGTGACGAGAGAAGCATGTGGCACCCATCGCGTTTTCTTGCGTACGATATATCTGAAATTTTTGTTAGAGATCTGGATGGAACTTATGGCCATCTGTCATCCAGTTCATAGCTTGTTTTCTGAGAGTTGCAAAAAGGGTAGCTAGTCGATAATATGTTGCCTTCACAACTAATGTGATAGGTAAATGACGCGTTCCCTTCAGAGACAATTTGATCGCCTCAGCCAAGTTCGTCGTCATGTGACCATATAGACGACCCCCATCATAACATCACAACCGTTTTTCCCTCGGGTTATCAAGAAGATAGGTATATCCAAATTGATTTCTAACTTTTAACTCTTCTAGCAGCTCTTCAACCACATCAACTCGATGTACGTTGCCTATTCAAAAAATACGGAATAATTAACGAGAATTAATAATAATTGGCAATTTAATTTATAATTTTGAGAGCGAAAGGTGTATCCATGCGAAGAACCATTATACGTTCATCATTGTTCTTATACCTATGGTAGTAATTTGCAGCAATGTGCCACAGACAATAACGATGATGAATATAGGGAGGTTCCCTGCGTCTCTGTCTAAAATAATACATATGTTGTCTAGTCTTACCCGTAGGACCCGGCGTAAGACGTGGGTCCGCAGGTTGGTAAGACATGTGTCTGAAGAGGTATCTTTCTTTTCAACAATGGAGAACGCTACCGGAAAGCATTTTTTGTTTTCGTCTTGTGCAACTGCCACTAGTAAGATCTGGGTATATCTATCGTACAAGAATGTACCGTCGATCTGCAGCATCGGCTTGTAGTGGTGGAATGCTTTAACAAATTGCGAAAATGTCCAAAATAGGCAGAAAAATTCGCGCTCACAGGTACGACACGATCCATTTCGTATCTTGGCATTGTCTTAAGTTCAACAACAGTTCTTGGGTTGTATTTCTGCATACAGTTGAGCCACGTTCGCAACTCATTGTAGGATTCCTCCCACTGCCCATACAGTTGTTGGATGGCACGATATCTTCCATACCACGCCTTATTGTAATTAACAGTGTACTTGTAACGAGAATGGATCGATGCTATACATACCGACACAGATACACGTGGATTTGCTTTCACGAGTGGAATAATATGATCAAAGAGCACGTGCACATCCAAGTTAGGATGGTCTTGATTCAGGCTTTCCCACGGAGCATGTATGGGGTCGTCCGTATCTTGTTATCTGCCAGAGGTTGTTCACCCTCTTCAAACGTGATGCACGAACCCTCCACTTACATCTAGAATTCTTGTGGGGGCATTCAGTAATATATTTTTTCGTTTATGTACTCTGCACGGTGGACGTAACTGAGTTGTGTATGTTGTAATGCTTGATGGCAGCCTTCTCAAGTTTTTTTGTCCTGAAGATCATTCCAACATGCAGTTCACTATTATTACGTTCGTTCAACTGGTCCAACTATGGGTATTCTAGAAATTCTATAGCGTAGAATCCTTCCATATCCATTGTTGTGAAGTGGGATGGTGGATCATAATACGCTAAGGTACTGTAAGTTCTAGTAAAACTGCCCGGGGCAACAACGTCCACAGGTTCTTCCTCCGCAATATCCTCCGCAACATCGGGCGCATCATCCTCGACATTTACGGGTTCGTCCAGGTCTGATGGTTCTTCTGGAAATAAACCCATCTCGTCACCTTCGGGGCCGGGCTCCCTTAGTGGATCCTCATCAGAATTATCCTTAAGCAACATGTACCTTGTTAGGTTTGTTGAGTGGATCGATTGAATGATCAAGACCAAGAGGGGGTGAATTGAGATTTAAAAACTTTGTGGAGTGAAAGGGCAATTTAAAAATGAAGAACAAGGGATTTTAGAGTGGTTCAAGTTCCAAATGAACTCTACATCCACTACCTTAGCTACCACTAAGGATTTCAACAATTCACTATTTGTTCTTCCCCTTTTCAAGGCTTAGGAGGCAACCTTTACACAACCAGTCAAATTTTCTACCCAAAATTTGACCAAACCCTCACCAATAATCAAAGAAGAAATTGGACAAGAAGTATATCTCTCAAATACAAATTTGTCCCTAGAAATACAACACTCAACCCAAATTTGAAAATAGAATAAGAATTGGATACAACACAATTTGGGAATTACAAGAGATTGGAAATTTAGCACACTTGAGGTTGGATTTTTGCTTGAATGTTTGTCTTTTATGCAATAGTTGTTGCTGGCCTTCAAAGAGCTTCAATTTATACCTCCTCTATTAATTCTAGCCGTTTGGGTGGTTGGGGAATTGAATAGAGCCGTTGGGACCCTCTCTTTCCACCATAAATGCACTTATGCAGCTATCTGTATCGGTACACGGGGAGCAGTATCGATACATGTCTCAAAAAAGAAAGAGTCGTTGTACATAATAAATAGGGGGTATTGAAACGCACGTAGGCGTATCGATTCTGGGTATCGAAACAGATAAGACCGTATCGATACCTTTTTCTCAACTTAGCTCACTGGAAGTTTCCGTTTCGATACGAGGGTTTACTGTATCGATACGGGTCAACTGCCAATTTAAATTTTGGTTACCTAACAACTGACACCAACGGTCAAAAGCATTTAAAACAATCTGAATGAAAAATTCGTTAAAAACCGTATCGATACAGGTGAAGCCGTATCGGTACACTATTTAAACTCTTTCAGACTTTACAAAGGGGCGTATCGATACAGATTGAATATGTTTCGATACGGTGTTTCGATACGGTTAAGGGCATATCGAAACGAATTCCTCCAGTAGCCAACTTTGTAAAAAAGGTATCGATACGGCTGGAAGCGTATTGATACACTTGGACGGTTTCAATAGTTTGGCCTTGGAACACTTAGAAAATATTTTGAGTTTGAGTTTTTCAAATTAGTTTTAAAGTGTTGGTGATTTAAAACTTATTAAGGGACTTATAAAACAATTTTAAGTTTTTCAATTTGATCCTTAATGATTTAATTATATCAAAATCAAGCATAGGTTTCACAAGGTTCTACAACTGGAACCCGATCACGAGGCCTATGTCAAATATCTTGGTCGACATCAGTAACGCATGAATGTCTCCCCATCGATGAGAAATCAACTGTGTTTGCCTCACTGGGGATATAAGTTGAGTGACGTCCGGAAGAGAACTTGTCAAACTGGTAAAACTCTTCATGGTAGGACGGTCCCATAGAAGATGACGGCCATACACCTAGATATAAGTTGAGTGTCGTCCGTATGAGAAATCATCTATGTTTATGTCATTGGGGATATATGTTGAGTGACGTCCAAAATAAAAATGATCGAGTGGGTTAAACTCTTCATGGTGGGACAGCTCAGTAGATGGTGATGGCCCTACATCGACACTGTATGGATTGTACATTGAGTGTTGGGTTGGCGGCATATTCAGGTCAATGTCGAACCTGGCTACGGAAGAATGCCTTGGCCTCGATCTAGAAGACGATGAAGCTTAGTCATTGCTTGTACTTAGTAAGTTGAAGCATTGTCGCAAACTTGATGTTGGACTATTAGCACTTGGGTCGAAGTCAAGATTTGCTTGGATCCAATTTGGAACAAAGGTTTGGAATCCGATATTTCGTTCAAAAAATGTAACAAAGAGCTCTAGGAGCCACCCCATTGAATATTGCGTATGGGTGTCGATCATCATTTGTACATCTTCGTCGTATTTCACATCGAATATTGTGAAATAAAGCAGATCTATCGACAAAGGTAGACGATACCTAACTGAGTGTAACTCCCTCCCGGAAGCTTGTGGAATCTTCCTCTTTAGCGCTCGCTTCAGCCTTTCATACGTTACTCCAATCGGAATATGTAGCGTAATATTGTTGGAGGACTAGAATATGACATCGATTTCTGCATCAGAGATCATCTCACCATCGTAGTGAACTAGAGCATCAACTTTTTCTGGCATTGTTGAAAAAATGAAGCAGTGTTTCTTCTTCGCACACGAAATGCTTTGAACGTTTGGGAGAAAAAAGTTTGTTGGCTGTAAATTTTTTTATCCTCCTATTTAAGAAAATGAGAGGTGACGTGACGTGTGAGCAGAGACAAAGTGTAATTCGCGTCGTATAAAACGCAAGTTGTGCCAACTTTGCAAATTCTTGACGTGTCAAGAGAAATCGCGTTTTATAGAACGCGAAAGGTGCCAACTTTGCAGTATACGTACCGTGTCAGGGAAAATTGTGTTTTATAGAACACGAGTTTTGCCAGCTTTCTGATTCCTCAGAGAATTCGCGTTTTATAGAACGCGACTTTGGCTAGCCGTCTCAAATGGAATGTGATATAGTATCTTGTTATCTACCAAACGTTGTTTAGCCTCTTTGTTCGTGATACACAAATCCTCCAGTTACAGCCGTTACACTTTTCGACACATTTTGTGATATAGTTGTCCACAGTCATTTTCCTCACTATTGAACGAACTGATCGGTGTATGTTGTATTTTTTAATTGCATCCTCTGCCATTTTCTTCGTAGTGAATATCATCCCAACTTGTAGTTCACCATCAGTATCGACATCAGCATCACATGACTGACTCCCAATAGATGGTAAATCATCTATGTTTGTTGTCATTATAGAAATGGAATGAAAAAATAGACTAAGAGAAATTTTGAGCGAATTACAATGAAAGGCGCGTATGGCATATAGCCTGTAGGATAGCTGGAGGCACCACTCATCATCGCTGAAAATTGAGCAAAGGGGTCTGACATAAAAGGTGTTAAATAACCTTGACTTGGACTTTGGGTCAGTTATGGCCGCATCGGTGGTGAGGTAGCATCTGATGGTTGCGGTGGCGGTGTTGCGGAGGCAGGACCAAGGCTTCTCGTCGATGATGATGTACCGCCGGAGGTGTTCCGTGCTCCCATCCCCCTCGAACACTGAGATCGTGGGCGGTTGTGTTGCTGACATTGATAGACGACTGTTGCCTCCTATCGAGTCAGAATAAACGTGTAGAACTAATGTTTTGATATAATAATTGAAAAATGTTTTGGACTAATTTAAAAAGTATTTAAAACATTTACAAAGTCCAAACAACTTGAAATTATGTTTAGGGAAGTTTTTAAAAGGGTTTTTCATGTTTTTCAAAGCCAAACTTCACAAAACTGTCCAGGTGTTTCGAAACACCTTAGAGCGTTTCGAAACAGGGGATTCCAGTGGTAAAATCGTTTCGATACTTGTATCGAAACGGGCTTTCCTTGGACAAAATTTTTGCCCAGCGTTTCGAAACGGGCTAGGCCGTTTCGATACGCCTACGTGGCATTGACCACAACGGTCATAAACCCCAACGGCTCTTTCCCAACCAACTTTCAAATGTAGGCGTTTCGATACAGGCCTATAGCATTTTGATACGCGTTTCAAAACGGCAAGAGGGTGTTCCGAAATGGGTACCCTGACAGACTGCAACGGCTCTTTCTACATTGAGAGTGTTTCGAAACGGCTTCGAGCGTTTCGAAACGGGGAGCTGCAGAACTGCATTTATGGTGGGAATTAAAGTCCTCAACGGCTCCAATATGATCCCAACGGCTAGTAACGACTACAAACTCATTTGGGAGTATAAAAGGGACCTCCAAGCATCAAGAGAAGGCTAATGCTCATATTGTCAAACATCAAATGATCAAAGATTGTCTTAGAGCTTAAATTGTCATTTATTGTATAGACAAACACTAGTGAGCCAAAATTGTCAAATTTGCTCAAGTGTTTTAGGTTTTGGGTGAGTGCTTAATTGTGCAAACAAACACCTATTAGAGGGTTTTAAGTTTGCTTTGTTTATCTCTTTGTAAAGAGGGTTTCAATCAAGGCTTTGGGTAGAAAGCTTGATTGGTTGTAAGGGTTTCCTCCTAATCCTAGAAAAGGGGACGAATCAATAGTGGATTGATTGAAAAATCCTTAGTGGGGAGCTAAGGTAGTGGATGTAGACCTTGGTTAGAAGGTTGAACCACTATAAATCTTTGTGTCTATTTACATTCTAGCTTCCACAACCCTTCCACCCAAAAATCCACCTCTCCACCACTTGGTGAGCCATATCGGTTGATCGAATCGAGCCCCACACAACTCAACAAAACGGCTTCACATTCGCTCTAAACCAGTCATCGTAATCATCACTCACCATCGTATCAAACATACGATACTCACTATAAGGTTGCCATCGTTGATTCAGAATGTCCCTCTAGTGAGTGATATAAGAGTGGTGGTGCACCGACCAATCAATCTATTGGACAATCAAAAAAATTATTATTCTTTTTAGATATGAATTACGTTCGGATTAATAAAAGAATGTGGTAAGTATATAAATATTTATTACCTCGGGCTTCCCTTATCGAGTAAGTTTGTGCAACTCATCCAAATTTGGAGGCTCAGCTGGGATACGTTGGAAATAACTAAATTAACGTAGGACGCGGTCGGTCGGATGCCACTCAACTGTGACATAGTAGATGAGTGGTACAGAGGTTGTCTAAACAAGCTTCGTCTTGGCTGAAAATATCGGGATACAGTGTTGCAACTCTATATTCGCGTACGACGTCCATAAAAACTGTACAATATATAATGTGTATATTAAAAAAGAAAAATAAAATACGTATAGTTAAATATAAAATTTATTTTATATAAATACACCAAAGTGTTATCGAATCTTTTGAAAAATTCACAATATCATGTCTGATAACCTCTAGGCCTTTCGCAACACCAACATGAGTTAAACGAGCGGTCCACATATAAAATAAGAAGATAATTTTAATTAATTATAATAATACATATATTAAAAAAATTAACAACTCTTTTCTTACCTCCGGTTAGCGAAAAAACATATGGAGTAGGCTCCAGAAGCTCAGGGCGTAAAAACGACATTCTCCACCACACCCAGGACTGGAGCATCACCAAACAACCTCCGATGGAATACTTTTCTGGATCGGTGTTCTTACACAGCTCCTTAAACATAGTGGCCAAAACTACGGATCCCCAGCTTAGTTTACTAGCATCTTCAAAATTCTATAAATGCCGCAACCAGATCGTGTGAACCTTGTCCCAAGTTTTGTCAAGCATCAATACTCTGCCGATCATCTGTAAAATATAAGTGCGGGCATATGTCTACAATACATATATATATATATATATTACCATATGTAAAAAATTATTATTTCAATAATATTCACTCAAAAAATTATTGTTACATTCTTCACTTCTTCACTCGCGTCAATGGGTACATCACCAAAATTATTCCGCAGTCACACTAATTGTATTTTTTCACCGTAAAAACGCTCCGACGCAGCCCCTAGCCCACTCAAACATAGGTCTACCCAAGCATCAGCACCGGGACAGTATAACCTCTCCATCAATAGGCAAACCCAGGATATGGGACACGTCCTCTAGGGTAATCGTCACCTCGCCGCAAGGAATATGGAATGTGTGTGTCTCTGGCCTCCACCTCTCCAAAATAGCATTAACCAAATCAACGTCTATTTTTGCACCTCCAACAATTTTGGATGCCTGCAAAAACCAGGCCCGCTCTAAGTACAATTCGATTAACACGTCCGGTAATCTCGTCATCCAGTTGTAAGAAACTTCCAAACGCCGTTCTATATTCTAAAAAAATAAACGCGTATGTATATATAAAAAATATAAAAAATATGTACGTATAAATAACAATATATAATAAAATAATAATAAATAAATAAAACGGGATAAAACTTACATGTCTCCAATGATAATCGAACACGTGTTTGTGATCCAACCTTATCAATCCCGCCATTATATCAAACACGAAAAATCAACTAAGAAATTTTTTGGTGTGGGGTAGAAGGGAGGGTGTGGACCAATTTATAGTGAAAATTGCGTTGGCTGGGGTGCGGTTTTTCAAAGCAAATCGCGTCCTACAAAACGCGACTTTCGAAATCGCGTCCTACAAAATGTGACTTTCGAAATCGCGTCCTACAGAGCGCGACTTCTTCATAACCTTAACGCGGTAATTAAATTTTCAACCATTCCAATTTATTAACGCGGAAATCGCGACACACACAACGTGACTTCATCGTATCGCGACGAGTCGTTTGAAATTCTCGTGAAGTCGCGTCCTATAGACCACTACTTCAATTTATTTATTTTAAAAAATAAATATCGGATAATATAATCCACATCACTCATAAGTCACGTCTTATACTACGCGACTTTGGATATTGCGCCTTGCAGAACGTGATTTACCCTAACGTGGGCCAAATGGGGGTATTTTTCAAATGTTCCCTAAATGTGTATTTTTCAGATAATTCCCCAAAAAGGAATATCTGGCCAAATTAGCCATTGTTTTGGTAGGGAAATAGGGTTAAAAAAATATATGGGTAATTTTTAAGTAAATTTATAGGTGGCAACGAGGCGAGACAATGACAGTTTTGTATTTTTCATTTGTCTTCAACACTTGTGGGAACGGCTTCAGGTTTTTTTTTTTCGTCTACATGCCCTTTCCGTGCAGATCCCCGCATATTTCAGTCTACAAGTCATATATTCATTATAGTTAAAAATATTCAAATCTTAATACATTAAAACTTAAATATTTAAATCTCCAAAATTACAAACATAAATGATTTAGTTTTGCCAACCATAAATATAATGATCATGTTTGGTAATTAGCAGATAGTTGATACCTTATAACATATTACATTAGCTGATTTCACTAGCGGATTGCATTAGTTGATTGTATAAAAGTGTTTGGTAAAGTTAACTTATAGCTGATAACTGTTTGATTATTTGAACAAGTAAAATAACATATAAGAACATTATTATATTCAATACTTGTTTAAATAATTTATTAATTTTTAATATTTTGTATATGTTAATATTAATTAGATTATAAAAATTAATTTTTTAATATTATTACTAAGCATATATAAAAGATGTATATATTAATTTTTTATTTATAAAATTATCTTTTTACTATAATTTTAATAATTATTAAATTTAGATGTATTAAGTATTAAACTTATATGTATGTATAAATTTTTTATTTATGTTTTTTTAATTTTTTTTAATTTTTTTAATTTATGTTTATTTAGACCGGATTGGAGCCTATAATTACAAAGCTAAACGAATAGCTATCCCACCATATCCTCATGTCATCATTCATATTTCAAGCGAGCATTCAAGAAATAAGTAAAAAAATTATAATTACAAGGTATGGTTCAAAGATCCCCACCGCAAATATAGCAATAATTTGTCCCATTTTCATTTGATATCCGGGGATAAAAGTTTTTCTATTTGAAAATTTCAATTATTCTTAATTCTTTCAATTTAGATTTCATAATTTTTGATTAATCTCGCTTGATATGGCCCTATTTTTAATTGAGTTTGGTGAGCTAAAGTCACTTCTCTACCTAACAATCAATGAAAAATACTTGAATTTTGATAGAAAAATTACTTTTGAAAAATTATTATTGACCCAAACCTAAAAATTCTATTTTTAGCGTTAAAAATTTCGTTTGAATTTAAAATGACAAGTTAAGCCGTTATTAATTCTTAAATTTAATTTTTATTTTTTTATAAGAACACTTTTGACAACATGTCTAAAATAGACATTTTATCTTTCCAACAACAATATTTGATACTGTCGTCAAAAAGTGTTGTTGGAAAGATAAAATATCTATTTGAGACATGTCAAAAAGTGCTCTTAAAAAGTAAAAGTTAAATTTAAAAATTAATAAGAGTTAAACTTGTCATTTTAAATCTAAATGAAATTTTCAACCCTTAAAATTAAAAGTTATAACTTTTGAATTTGGGTTAATATCACTTTTTAAAAGTGATTTTTCTATAAAATTTAAATATTTTTCATTTATTATTAGTTGAAGAAGTTATTTTGACCCTCCAAACTCAATAAAAGAAAATAGGGCCTAAAAAGCATGTTGGTTCTAAACGAAGTCCATTTAGTTGGTGATCGGCGCCGGGTGCGAATACTACTATTGACATATATAATAGTATATTGTTAATAAGACATTTAGAGACTAGAGGAGAGTGCAACAGTTGTAGTTGAGTCCTTAAAACATACTTGTTGGGTTGGGTCCGTAGATCTCCTACATTTCCTCGGTTGTATGTACGCCTCCTCTTTCTTCTCAATTTCAGATGGCGGATGCGCAATCCAGATACGTTAAGCTGACCAAAGATCAGGATCCTTTACAGGATATCCAACCCGGTGAACTTAATCAGCCCATTCATGTTCCTCAGGTCTCTCTCTCTTTTTTGTTTCGAATTTTGTCACATTTTTACTCGCTTCAAATATGAGGATATGGTGGGATAGCTATTCCTTTAGCTATCCACTCTGAAAATTAGGGCAGCCTATTGCTTCAAATCCACAAAATTTGCGCTCAATTTACCAGCTGTTGGAATCTAGATCTGTTTGGAGGACCATTTTATTAAATAAATAAATAAACTGTGTCATTGTTATAACTGTTTTTCTTACTGTTTCCAGAAATAAAAATCATTGTGTTTGTAGGCCTTTTGCACTTAGATCTGGCTAATTGCTCAAATTAGGACCAAATTTAGTGAATTAGGATCATTTTTTTAATGCAATTTGCGATATGGATTTCCCCCTTTTTTGTAACTGAGTTTTGAGCTTAATGCACCAGTTAGATATTAATGGACACAATTGGTAAAATAACATGACATTAGAAAAATTAAAATGCCATTTTTTGGCTTAAGAATTTCTGTTTCACTTCTTCCTCTAACTCTTTCACGAAACAGACGGCTACGCATTTACAAAAAGTTTCTACTTGTTACAAATTGCTAAGATTTATTCCTTTCTAGATTAAAATGAAAGGTTTGATGCCAATTCTTTCAATCGGGGAAAGACTGGGTCTTAAATTGAGTAATTAGCTCATAGGTCTTGATCCTCTAGAAAATTATGAGCTCGGAAAGTAAAAATAATGAAGATAATAGGTCATTAATTTATATGATAAAGTATGATCTACTGTAAGATTCTGTGCCAAAAAAGTCCTTGTTGGGAGATACAAGCACAAGTAGTTGCAAAGTGGTATAATATTTCGCTGATCTGCTGATTGTTTCTTAGTTGCATGTCCGAAAGTGCAATGAATGTGGACAGGCTTTACCTGAAAACTTTGAGCCTCCTGCTGTTGAACCTTGGACAACTGGAATTTTTGGCTGTGCTGAAGATACAGAAAGTTGTAAGTTGACATGTCTTTACTTTGTTGAGAAACTATGATTAATTGTGCGGGAATGTTTACATGCTTGAATCAGTAACTGATTTTTATGTATCTTATCAGTTAACTACCGGCTCATTTTCCTAATCCAGTTGCTGGATTATTCTAAACATGTTTTATACATGTGTGTAAGTGACACTGAGGGAAAAAGCTTTATATGGAAGCTGCTTTAATAAAATGGTTTACTATAGGACACTTCCATGCAATTTATTATCCTTCATTAAAGCCTTTGATTTGAAATTAGCATATTGACTTGCTCTGCAGGCTGGACAGGGCTATTTTGCCCATGTGTTCTATTTGGGCGTAATATTGAGAGCTTGAGAGATGACACACCTTGGACTACACCGTGCATTTGTCATGCTATTTGTGTTGAAGGTGGCATGGCATTGGCAGCTGCTACAGCGATCTTCCATGGTATTGACCCGAATACATCGTTTCTCATCTGCGAGAGTTTGTTGTTTGCTTGGTGGATGTGTGGAATATATACTGGTCTTAGTCGGCAATCCTTACAGAAAAAGTATCATCTCAAGGTAGTATCTAACCTTACTTTGCTTTTATGTGCTTATTATTAATGCATTACAAATACGACTCTCTAAGTGTAGAGTATCAAGCTCAAGTAGTTGCAAAGTGGTATAATATTTTATCAAATAAGCATGTGTTTTATCGTAAAATAAAGTATTAGTTGGGCCCAACCAAACATAATTTTTATGACAGATGAATTAGTTTATATCCACAGAAGTAAATTTGAAAAAGAAAAATGTTTGTCATAAAGTTCAATCTAACAATTTGAACCGTTTTGTTGCTGAATTCTATCAATTGTAATTTAGTATTGGTTAGGATATTCATACCCTTTGTCTCTTACCAAGATCACCCATGCTGCCTAACTTGTTGTGCCTTTTGGGATGGAGCAAATCCTCTACAGGATGATGATGGCTCATATTCAAATTAATTTGAAATTAAGGTTGTTTACCAACATGTCTATTAATTTCTATGCCAGTATTCAGTAGGAAATTTGCCCGAAAACACTGTGCTTAAGAGCTTATGCTTTGTACATTTTTCTGACTTGCATTTTAACTGCAGAATTCACCCTGTGATCCGTGCGTCGTGCACTGCTGCATGCACTGGTGCGCTTTATGCCAGGAGCATAGAGAGATGAAGGGAAGGCTATCAGATAACTTTGTCATGCCAATGACTGTTGTCAACCCTCCCCCCGTTCAAGAGATGAACTCTTCCAATGAAAACCATGATTCATCACCACCCTCCGGGACTAGCACAAACTTGGAGATGCAAGCTCTCTAAGAAGAACAAAAAAGAAGGAATATTGGTGAACTGTTTTTGTGTTAGAGGGGTTTTTATTTTCATATTCACGTCTTGTTTCACAAAACTACTCTTTGCATGCTGCTTCAATTGACCCTTTTGATCAGCTAGAGGTCATAAAAGTAGAAAAAGAGGCTTTCGGTTAGCTATATAAATATACACACAGTCACAGATCTTTTTTAATTGCATTATTGTATATGATCCTTTTTTGGAGTTTATGCAAAGGCAACCAGTAAGATTTTATGAGTTGTTTCACTATTTCATTAAAGATGTATAAGTTAGTTATAGCAATTCATGCATGTGTAATGTTTCAGAATTAATTATTTTTTGGATAAATAGTTGATTTTTATTTATTCGAAAACATATAAAATCGATAGAGGAAACAATGCTATTGCTACCCTTCTAGATCTCCAAGTTGTACACAGCTGAAAATTTACTCTATCATTTCTGTCTGTACAGAATCTATACATTTTGATGCTAATGGTATATCATATAGTATAAAAAAAAAACGGTCCAAGCTAACTTTAGAACCCGGGCTAGTAATGATTTCCCCTTGAAGTTGTCTTCTTGGAGGGCTCTTCCCCAGACCCTAGCAGCGTTATTATAATTAATTAATTAATTATAACAATTCATATATATATATATATATATATATATATATATTGCATAAATTTGTGCATACAATTATAACACAAAACACAAGTGTGGAAATTCTAAGAGAATTTTTTTGATAAACAAGTTTGTGAAAATTTTAATTTACACATGTTTATTAAATTTAAAGGTTAGAATTTAAAGTATTAGAGTTAGATATTTAAATTTGGAAAATACTTTGATGCACAAGCTTGTGTAAACTTTAGTTTACACAAGCCCTTTAATTTTAGGGTTTAGGGTTTTAGGTTAGAGTTTAGGGGTTTAGTATGTAGGGTATATAATTTAAGGTTTATGGGTAGAATTTAGAATTTAGAGTTTAGGATTTAGGGCTTAGGTTTTAGGTTGCTAGGGTTTGTGATTTAGATTTTAAATTTTATAGAAAGAATGTGTAAAAAAAATTTACACAGCTTGTGCATCAAAATAAAACCCTTTAAATTTTAAAGAAGGCCTGTATGATTTTATTTTACACCTATTATATATTAAAATATAATCTAAATTTTGATACGAATATTAAGCATATTTCATTATGTTCGTGTCTAAACGTGTCATGTCATGTTTTTTTATGAAAATAATTTTATGTTTGAAGTACTCAAGGAGATGTATTAAAGCGCATAATGTTTTCATATGAATATTTTTAGTAATATAAAATTAAGTTGATGGCAGAGATAAATTGACTTTATATTTTTCTTTAATAAATTTATGAAGAAATGACATGCGGGGGTTTTCTTTTTAAAATCTTTTTAAGTTGATGACAAATATAATTTTTTGTTTGTGTTCGTCCATTAATGATTGTAGCTCTTTTGTGTTTGTTCGTTAAAATAATAAACGAACACAAACGAAAGTAAACTAACGCAAACAAATATACACGAACATAAACCACAACAACAGTAACCACATAAAATTCATTAATATAAAATGCAAATTTAGAGTTAATTTGTTCGACTTCGACAAAAACATGCATAAATCGTAAATAAACTACATGGAAATAATAAAGTTAAAATCTTAAAGTTAATTTGTTCGAGAAAAAAATCTTGTTAAAATCAAAAGTCTTTGACAATCTTTTTATTTCATATTTTCAATATATATTTTTATTTTTTTTAAATATACTACTTTTATTATAAAAATAATAAATATAAATAGATATATTTAAATGAACATAAACGAACGGATTACCGAATATTCACGAAAATAAATGAACAAACAAACCCTTTATTTGCGTTTGTTCATTTCATTAAACGAACATAAAATCTTATTTATGTTCATTCGTTTGATAATTAAACGAATTTCTCGCTGAACGGTTCACTGAACGTTCGATTCGTTTACGGTCATAAAAATACAAGTGTAACCAAACAGTGTTTAGGCCTTCTGGCTGGGCCGTGAAAGTAGTGATAAGTGGGCCCAGATATATTGAAAACAATTGGCATTTGGCACACATACTTCCCGCTCTTTCTTGGGTTTTGAGTTTTGAGAAATTCCTAATTCAGGGAAAGTGGAAACCCTTCAATTTGACTCACTCCTTTTTTTGCTCTATATAGATAGATACATCCAAATCTACCACTCAAGAACTCCGATTCGCATCAAGGTAAAGCTGACTGAGAGAACTCATCTTCAGTTATTTTCTTCATTCTTTCAAATTTTAGGATTTTCTTCTGCAATTGAGGCGCAATGCACATCAAGGAAATATGCCTGGAAGGGTTCAAATCCTACGCCACCAGGACCGTCGTCCCTGGTTTCGATCCCTTCTTCAATGCCATCACCGGTTTAAACGGGTCAGGGAAATCCAACATTTTGGACTCCATTTGCTTTGTCTTAGGTATCACCAATCTGCAGCAAGTTCGTGCCGCCAATCTTCAAGAGCTTGTTTACAAGCAAGGCCAAGCTGGAATTACCAAGGCCACCGTCTCCATTATCTTCGATAACTCGGATAGATCTCGGAGTCCACTTGGTTATGCGGATCACTCTGAGATTACTGTAACTCGGCAAGTAGGTGACAAATAATTTTCTTTCAATTTGAACCATTCTTGCAAAATTCTGCATCCTTCTAGTTTTATTTTATATGCTTTCATTGAAAGCTATCTTTTTTTTTTAAATTGAAAATGTATTTGAAATGTCTGCAGATTGTAGTTGGTGGAAGGAACAAATATTTGATTAATGGAAAACTTGCTCAGCCAAGTCAAGTACAGAACCTCTTCCATTCGGTTCAGCTTAATGTTAATAATCCGCATTTTCTCATAATGCAAGGTCGGATCACCAAGGTTTTAAATATGAAACCTCCCGAGATTTTATCTATGCTTGAAGAGGCTGCTGGGACAAGAATGTACGAAACAAAGAAAGAATTCGCTTTGAAAACACTAGAGAAGAAACAGAGTAAGGTTGATGAAATAAACAAGCTTCTTGATCAGGAAATACTGCCTGCTTTGGAGAAATTAAGAAAAGAACGGATGCAGTATATGCAATGGGCTAATGGAAATGCGGAGCTGGATCGACTTAAAAGATTTTGTGTGGCTTATGAGTATGTTCAGGCAGAGAGGATTAGAGATAGCGCGGTTGGTGGAGTGGAAAGAAAAAAGGCAAAGATAACTGAAATTGATGATGATGCTGAAAGAACAAAGGTGGAAATTCAGGATATGGAGACAAACATTTCGAACTTGACTGCTCAAAAGGAAGCTACTATGGGTGGGGAAGTTAAAACTTTGTCTGATGAAGTAGATTCAGTATCTAAATCTCTTGTGCAAGAAGTGTCTGTGCTGGAGAGTAAAGAGGATACTCTCAAGGGCGAGAAAGAGAACGCTGAGAAGGTTACTGGTTTCTTGCTCCAAGCTCTGCTTTTTCTTTAGCATCAGCTCAAGCATTTTAATTATCTTACATAGAGAAAATCTGTTTATCTTCTGTTCAGTATGTTTGATTTTATCTGCTTTCTAGTGTTTTGTTCTTCCTATTAAAGATTTGAATTCCACATTTGATGTTCCAGATCATTCACAATATTGAAGATTTGAAGCAGTCTATAGAAGATAAAGCCATTGCAGTGCAGAATTCTGAACAAGGGGCAGCTGATCTGAAGAAGAGATTTGAGGATCTTTCTAAAAGTTTGGGAGAGTTTGAAAAGGAACACCAGGTAAATACTTGCATGTGTCATCTTCATTAATTTTATGAACCTTTTATTTCTTTATAAACTGAGTGTTTTGAGGAAGTTCATGTGATTAAAATGACAGGCTGTCCTAGCTGGCAAGAGCAGCGGCAATGAAGAGAAATGTCTAGAGGATCAGCTAGCTGATGCCAAAGTTGCTGTTGGGACAGCTGAAACAGAATTGAAGCAGCTGAAAACAAAAATTAGCCACTGTGAAAAGGAGCTGGGAGAGAAAACACGTCAATTAAAGTCTAAGCGTGCTGAAGCAGTTGATGTGGAGAATGAACTTAATTCTAAGAGAGAAGGTTTGGAAAAAGTTAAAACTGAGTTGGAGTCTCTTCCATACAAAGAAGGCCAGATGGAAGCACTGCAAAAGGTTCTACTTCTCTCCCTTATCAGCAGATTGTCCATGAATTTTCTTTTGGCTAAATCTTTTTTAACGGACAAACTTTTCTAGGACCGTGCATCTGAGTTGGAGCTCGTCCAGAAGTTGAAAGATGAAGCACGCGATCTTTCAACACACTTAGCAAATGTTCAGTTCAATTATCGCGATCCTGTGAAAAATTTTGACCGGACAAAGGTGAAAGGAGTGGTTGCAAAACTAATAAAAGTGAAGGATAGCTCGGCAATGACAGCATTAGAGGTTGGCAACTTGTGAATGATATTTTTTTTCTTTGGCTACAATCAAATATATGGTAACACTTCAAATCAATTTATAGGTTACTGCAGGTGGAAAGTTATTTAATGTGGTTGTTGACAGTGAAAATACTGGAAAACAACTGCTTCAGAATGGTGATCTACGGAGAAGAGTAACAATTATACCTTTAAACAAAATCCAACCTAATAATGTACACCCTAGGGCACAGCAGGCTGCTACTAGATTGGTTAGTTGTTGCTTTTGCCTTTAATTATTCTTTGAAATCTATTATATTTTCAAATCTCTGCTCCGTTCTATGTTTTGATTTCATCAATATATAATATATTTGTAGGTTGGCAAGGAGAATGCAAAGCTGGCACTTTCTTTGGTTGGCTATGATAAGGAATTGGAGGTATTCAAATTTTACAATCTCAAACCTCACACAGCATGTTGCCTATTGACAATTTCTAGATGAGTTGATATGCTTTGAACCTCTATAGGCAGTCAAAGGCAATTATTGGTATTTTTTTTATTCGGTGCTGTCTTTTTCTAAAAGTTTTGAATGGTATTTCAGAGTGCTATGGAATATGTATTTGGTGGTACTTTTGTTTGTAAAACTACTGAAGCTGCAAAGGAGGTATGTCCATCTGAATATATCCACCTTTTTTTTCTTTGAACAATGTAAAACACTTTCACTTCTTTTGTTTGTTTTTTGGCCATAGTTCATGTCAAAAGTTTGCCTTTATCCTCTGCCACTTCCTAATTGCATGTACTGCAAATTCAGTTATGGTTTATTTTCTTTACTTTCCTTTTCAACTCAACGAGTTTTTTGCAGGTTGCTTTTAATCGAGAAATACGTACTCCTAGTGTCACCCTTGAAGGTGATATATTTCAACCTAGTGGTCTTTTGACTGGTGGAAGCCGCAGGTAAATTACTAGGCTATAAGCATTCCACGATTTTTGGTTCTCATAAAATGTGTATGATTTATCCGTTCTTTTTCTTCATCTTCTTGTTCTTTCGGAACTTGGTTTCGTTTTGCTTTTGGAGCGCGTTGGTGGGGAGCAATCAAATTTGTTAAATGAATAATTTCTCCTTTTAACTTCTTTCTCGAATAAATTGTTTCCAAGTAGTTATATATATGATATAGGGTTTAAAAATTGATATCATTCTCTACAGGGGTGGCGGTGATCTTCTAAGGCAACTTCATGATTTGGCAGAGGCTGAATCAAAACTTGCAGTGCATCAGAAGAGATTATCTGAAATTGAAGCAAAGGTATTACTTTAGCCAGCTTCTTCTCTTTCCCAAATGTGATTGCAAGGGCTAGATGAAAAATTGCTAATTGAATTAATAACGCTATAAATCAACTTTCCACTGGATTCGATTTTTTTATTATATTCAGTTTTCTGGTCTTGTAGATTGCAGACCTTCTGCCTCTTCAAAGAAAGTTCACAGACCTTAAAACACAGTTAGAGCTTAAAATGCATGACCTTTCCTTGTTCCAGAGCAGAGCAGAGAAAAATGAGCATCATAAGGTTTGCACTTCTCTATTTTTTATTTATTTTCTTTTTAACCAATCAATTTAACTCATTTAAGTCATCATCCTGACGCTTTTGGGAGTGATTGGTTTAATTTCTCTTCCCTCCCTATATTTTTGGATGCAAGTAGCTTGCAGAAATGGTAAAGAGCATTGAACAAGAACTTGAACTAGCAAGATCAGCTGTTAAAGAAAAGCAGATTTTGTATGAAAAACTTGTTACAACAGTTTCAGAACTTGAAAAATCAATTAAGGATAATGATAATAATAGAGAGGGCAGACTTAAAGACTTGGAGAGAAAGATTAAGGCCACAAAAGCTCAAATGCAGTCATCTTCAAAGGATCTCAAGGTAAAATCTGATACTGTTAGTTTTGTTGTTCCTGTAACAAATTTGAGGGAACAAAGGGTTAACTTATTTGAACTTATCATGCATTGTTCATGTCAGTTTTTTGCTTTATTTTTCTGTCCTGATTTATAATAAGTTTATTATGGCTCATTCATGCATTAAACCTGCTTTTGTGTATTTTAGGGGCATGAAAATGAACGAGAGAGACTTGTCATGGAACGGGAAGCATTCATACAAGAACAATCATCTTTAGAGAATCAGTTAGCTTCTGTGAGAACACAAATTAACAATCTCAATTTGGAAGTACAGGAACAAATGACCAAGGTATTGGCAGATTTCTGGTCTTGTTTATTTCTATGGTATAAAATTCATTTCCTCATACCGTGATGCAGGTTAATTCCCTAAAAAAGAGTCGTGACCAAATGCAATCTAAGTTGGATTCTGTTCGTTTAAAGATGAAGGAGTGTGATACTGAAATTAGCAGTATTCTTAAGCAGCAGCAAAAACTTCAGCACAAGCTTAGCAACATAAAGCTTGAGAGGAAAAAGTTGGAAAATGAGGTAATTTTATTTAGTCAGCCGTGTAGGTGTCCTATAACTTGAGGCATTAACGTACAATAATTTTTTCATACAGGTAAAGCAAATGGAGATGGAGCAGAAAGATTGCTCCACGAAAGTGGACAAACTGATTGAGAAGCATGCCTGGATTTCTACTGAAAGGCAACTTTTTGGCAGAGGTGGGACTGATTATGATTTTGCATCCTGTGATCCTCATAAAGCAAGGGAAGAACTTGACAAGCTTCAAACTGAACAATCAAGGTATGCAGAGTTAGACCAATTCTGTTTGCAAATATTTCATATTCATATACTTGAGAACAATTTCATACTTATCATCTTATACTATTATGAGATGTGATTACTCACTTGGTTTTATTGGATTTTCAATTTGCAACCCCCTTTAATGAAGTCTTGAAAAAAGAGTGAACAAGAAAGTGATGGCAATGTTTGAGAAAGCAGAAGATGAGTATAATGATTTGATGTCTAAGAAAAACACTGTGGAGGTTGGCTATTCTCAATCTGTATTAATGGTTTTTTTAGCATTTCACTCTTACTTATCCAATAGTTCCTCTGCCTAGAATGACAAATCTAAAATTAAGAAGACAATTGAAGAGCTAGATGAGAAGAAGAAAGAAACACTGAAGGTCACTTGGGTCAAAGTTAACCAGTAAGCATTGCTCTCTGATATGTTTGTTTTTTCTGCATTTTACTTGTTTGAATCTCATTTTCCAGATGTTATGTTCCATCTTTATGTTGTTTCTTTTTGTTTTGGGGCTTCTAAAAGATTTATGTCGGTCTGTCCTTTGTAATGCACTTTTCTTCAGAGACTTTGGCTCCATTTTTTCTACCCTGTTGCCGGGTACCATGGCAAAGCTTGAACCACCAGAAGGCTGCAGCTTCTTAGATGGTCTTGAGGTCCGTGTTGCATTTGGTGGTGTTTGGAAACAGTCCTTGTCTGAATTGAGTGGAGGTCAACGGTCTCTACTTGCGCTTTCTCTAATCTTGGCTCTGCTGCTGTTTAAACCGGCTCCACTCTATATACTTGACGAAGTATGTTTTTTTTCCCCTTCTTTTTCTTCCCATTTGCCTTTACTGCTCACACAACCATCTGCATTCATCCCAGATCACCTGACTTCATTTTTTAATGAAAGTGGATTCACTGAAGTACTTCAATTTGATTGCTTCTATTATGCTTTAGAAGTTTAGTTTTTCTTCTCCTTTTTGTTGATCTAGCTGAGTGTTTCTAGTTGCTTCTTCATATTAACCCTATGCAGGACCCTATACAAGGTTTTGGGTTGTTATGCTATACTTCAGATGATTACAAATAGCATAGTAACAGCATGGAACAAGAAATTAGGCGATTGTTTAGATAAGCAGGACTTCAAATAATTTCTGAATCTTTTATTTGATTAATAGATTTTAATTATTGCACGTATTTGCATCTAAAGACACTTGCAAATATGCAAACTTGCACAATCATTGTGTCCTTCCTTAGCTGTCTTCTCTTCTGAAATTGTACTCCTTGTTTTACCTTTTCATATTCTACCCTTTTTATTTGTTTTCTGCAAATTATTGCTCATTAAATGACGGTCAAAGTGATTAACCTCTTTATGGGATGGTTGCAACAGGTTGATGCAGCACTAGATCTAAGTCACACTCAGAATATAGGAAGAATGATTAAGGCTCACTTTCCACACTCTCAGGTTTGGTGATTCTTTGTTATTCCCTCTCTTCCAGGAAATTCTACTTTCTGTATCTGCAGTTGCTTCTGTTAATGAACTCTGAAAAGTGAAATAAAAACATGGGGCAGTATTTAAGAGTAATTTTATCAATAAGTAATTTACTCCGAGCAAGACAATCATTTTTGAGGTGTTGACTGATAGTTACTCTTTTCCTGATGCTAATGTTGCCTTGACAACAGAGACTACATATTAAGTCTAGTTTTTTTATTTGTTTATGAAACTATATCAACATGATTGTCCGATGAAAGATGCTTAGAGGTTTTATTAGGGAGTAGCGGATGCGTAAATGTGATCAGCTATAGGTAATGACAATGTGGTTCTTGGTACATTTTATGCTGGACGTACATTATGTGCCAACTTTGCATTGTATTATAGAGGTGTTAAAAATATATAAACCTTGTATCAATCTGGCCTGCCTCTCTATTGATCTTCATCTAATTCTCGAACCCTGTTTGTTTCTTGCAGTTTATTGTTGTTTCACTGAAAGAGGGCATGTTTAATAATGCCAATGTTCTTTTCCGAACAAAATTTGTGGACGGTGTTTCCACAGTCCAGAGGACCGTTGCATCTAAGCCTAGCAGGTGATTGCCGGTATGTCCAGTCCACCCACAAGTCAGAAAATAAGTGAAACCACTTTCTAGATGGTTGTGAATTCTGGCACCTGTGAAGCTGAACAATGAAAACTTTTAAGAACCGGAACCCTTATCAGTCCACATAATGTCGGTATGCTTGATTGTGTAAAATGTGCTGTAGTGGTCTAGAAATCCTTGACTCATATTTAAGAACCGTACTGCATGCCTAGTGTATGTTCAAGTTCTGTATTCATATTGACTCTGCACCTCGCAGAACTGGATGCGATTTTCAACTGAATTCTTCAAGTCTGATTTGTCTATACCCACATTTATGCATCGCAGACCTTATTGCATATAGATTCAACTATGGAAATCATGTAGCCCTTGGAATAAATAATCTTAACGAATACGATTTCTTAAATCTCAACTAATAATCCTACGAATGAAAATAAAGAGGGTGTTTATTGTTTGATTGAATTGAATAAACGGGATGATAGAAATTTAGTTTGGTTAATCAGTTGGTCGTTGAAATGTTGGATTGGTGTATGGCTAAAGTTTTTTTCTTCTTCAAAGTTTAGTTATAGGTTATTTAGGACCGAAATTTGTTAATTAATTGAATTAACCCAAATTTTAATATATAGCTAATATACTTTTGATTTTAAGCCTTAATCTAATCGATGACTCGTAATATTTAATATTCAATGTTTATATTTGAATCCCAATATTAAGTCTGATTTAAAAGAAAAAAAATAAAGACTATTAAAATTAGGAAAAATATTTGATGCACTATTAGTGTAAACTAGTTTACACAAATGGTCTTATTTTAGGAGTTAGAGGTTTAGAGATTTAGGTTTTAATATTTTGAATTTATGGTTGAAGGGTTAGAATTTAGGGTTTATAGTTTAAGATTTAGAGTTTTGGACTTTATAGCCTAAACTAGACATGCGTGCGGGGAGAAAAGTTTTTCATTGCTTGTGCATCAAATATTGGTTAATATTTGATGGACAAGTAGTGATTTTTTTTTCTACAAGCATGTCTAATTTAACTTTAAAAATTAAAATATAAATATCTAACCCTAAAACCCTAACCCTTAAATTTCAACACCTAAATTTAAAAAACTTATGTTTGATTTTGATATAACAAATATTTTAAGGATCAATTTGCAAAGTAAATAATTTTTAAGTAAAAGTCTCACTATTGACAAGGATTTTATGTCTAAATTATTTCCAAGTCAAAACTTAAACCCTACAAAATTTTCTAAGTGTTTTCAAATAGGGATGTCAATTTGTCCCGACCCGACCCGATAAGGGCGTTTTTTTTATTAAAAAACCAGGTTCAGGTCGGGTCAGGTTATTAGAGAAATAAAGTTAGGTCGGGGCGGGTTTAGGTTTGGGGTGAAAATTTCCCGACCCGACCCGACTCGATATATATATTTATTATATTTTTATATTATATTTAATATTTTTATTAATTTTTTTTTTGGGTGGGGAAGGTTTAGTCAGGTTGTTTAATTAAAATATCGGGGCCGGGTCGGGGTCAGGTTTATGTTTTTTATTATGTCGGGTCGGGGCGGATAGTTTAAGTTTCGAGTCGGGATCGAGCAGCCAAAAACCCGACTTGACCCGCCCCGTTGCCATCCCTATTTTCAGAGCTAAACTTTACAAAATCGTCAGGCGTATCGATACGCCCTATAACGGTTCAATACGAATTTTGGCTACTGAAATTTTCATTGAATACAACGTTTCGATACGACTTATCTCGTTTTAATACGATATTGCGAAGGCTTATCCATTTCGATACAACTTTCAAACTGTGCTTTATACAAATGAGTTTCGGTACAAGTGATGAGTGATTTAAATAATTATTATTTTGTTATTAATTACTCATTATTTGTCGATTTATGTTGTTGAGTTGGCCGTTTTTTCTTATTTTTTGTGCAGGACATTGGATTCCAGACATTGTGTTAAAAAGGGGCAAAATTTTGCTGTTTTTATTTTTTCTGGAGTCAAGGCCGGACTAGTGGGCATGAAAGGCTGACTGGACGCAATGTCAGCAATTTTAAAAGATGACACTAGCAGTGATGATAGCTTATCAACCTCATTTTTGATAGCTTATTAGACGGATTTAAAATTTAAACTTTGGATTATTTTTATATTTAATTTGAACATTTTTAGGATTTATCTTTTATCACTTCTAGGTTATTTTAGGATTTATTCTTCGATTAGCCAAATGCTAAAAGCAAAGCTTCGATTCATCTCGTAGAATTAAAAAGCACTTAACAATTTCGTTTTACATTCTCAATTTTTTGAAAACTTAGATCGACAATCGGCCTTTCTATTAAAATATTTTCGCTTTCACTTCAAAAAGCTAGCATTGACTTGATTGGTGTTAAGATTTATAGTTGGGAGGAAGGATCGACGATAGTCGTGGTTTCAACTTCCTATGAACACACTTATCGATAGATTCACTAAGGGAAATTGAGATGAGATCAGATTCGATTCTCATCGAGACAACATAGTCCGAGTCGGGTTTTTTCAAAACTTTTAAAACTGTTTTATTCTAACGACGATAGTCGTGGTTGGTCTATCCAGAAAATTGGAATCTAAAAATTGATTTTAGATTATCGATTTATTGGAGAGAAAAAAAAGTTATAAGGGTTGAGGCTTGTAGACTGTAACCGACATGTATTCGGAGTGAAAATTCTTTTTCAATGATCATTTTGAATTGAAGCGGAGCAAAAGCTTGAGGCTAATTAACTTAATCGATTTATTTTTTCTTCATTTATTCTCGCAGTCATTTTACACTTATTTTTTTAGTTTTCTCGATCAAAACCCCCGTTCACTAAATTACCTTGCAACAGTCAGAGTCATAACAACCGTATATCAGAAACTCCTTAGTCCCTATGGACCGACACCTTCTTGTCTATACTACGTCTTTATTTAATTTGAGATTAAGACTCAAATTATTTGACAAAAGACGACTCTTGTCAAATTGACGCCGTTGTCGGGGACTTCGTCAAAGTTACTAATATCGTTTGTTTTGATTTATGACTAAGGGGAATCTGGGCGAACTAGCAGATTTTATATAAGAGATCAAAGTATTAGCCTAAAGACTTCACGCACAAACACTTTGGGAAAAGGAACGAAGACAACGGCAACAACGATTCCAACAAGACCTAGAAACATCCTCCGAAGCTGAAACACACTTCGAGTACACCAACGCCGAGCAAATTCCAATGGCAGACGACGACCAAACCATTTGCCAACTTGTCACGGCACCAGACTATCAACAACCGTTGTGCATTACATTTCCGAATGATGAAACACCATTCACACTCAAGACATGCTTAATACATCTTCTACCAACTTATCATGGCTTGCCTAGTGAAAATCCTCACAAACACCTCAAAGAATTCCATATGGTTTGTTGAAGTACAAAACCACAGAGAGTGTCTGAAGACCAAATAAAACTTCACGTTTTCCTTTTTCTTTAGCTGATATTGCCAAAGATTGGTTATTTGACTTACCTTCCAACTCGGTTACAACTTGGACTAACACGACTCAGCTTTTTCTTGTCAGGTTCTTCCCTACGGCCAAGGCAAACGAACTAAGGCGGAGCATCTTGAGTAATTGACAAAAGGATACCGTGTTATATGACTACTGGGAGCGATTCAAGAAGCTGTGCGCAAATTGCCCACAACACAAGATATTAGAACAAACACTTCTTCAGTATTTTTACGAAGGCCTATCTCCGATGAAAATGAAGATGATCGATACAGCAAGCGGAGGGGCACTTGTGAACATGACCCCAACAACGACAAGAACTCTAATCTCTACGATGGCCGCTAACTCCCAGCAATTTTTCCCTTCAAGTGAACCCACTCGACGAGTTCACGAGGTAAGTACAATTTCCCCAGAGAATAAAATTGACAAACTAGCTGACATAGTTAAATCCCTTGTCGCAGACAAAAGAATTGCAGCTAGACTTTGTGGGATATGCACGAGTCCAGAACATCTAACATATTGCTTTCCGATGATATAAGAGGAGGATGCTGCGCAAGCAAATGCTATATGTAATTTTCTCGGACCTCCCTAGAGACAATACAATCTTAGTGCTAATACATACAACCCAGGATGGAAAGATTATCTGAACTTCAATTACGCACAAAACCAAAGACCAAATCAAACATACCAGCAGAGACAACCTTATCAACAGCCGAAGTCATCTTTAAAGTCCATCGTTGAACGTTTGGCGATATCTCAAGAGAAGTTTTAGAACTGCACCGAGGCCTATCTACAAGAGTTGGACAAGCAAATGAGCCAATTGGCTCAGATAGTAGGGTGACTCGAGACTCAAGGTAAACTACCCTCACAAACTGAACCAAACCCAAGAGAGAATGTCAACACCATCAAACTACGAAGTGGAACCATTGTCGAACCAAAATCCATGAAGGAAGATAGCCAAAAAGAAGATAAGGAAAAAGCACAGTATTCCACCCAACATGGTACATCGGGTTCGTCCTCTACTTGCTCTCCTTACGCCGTACCACCTCCTTTCCCATCGAGGTTGGTAAAGCCAGACAAACAAGATGAAGAGAAAAAGATCTTAGATGTGTTCTGGGAAGTGGAAATCAATATCCCACTCCTTGAAGTAATCCGAAAAGTACAAGGTATGTCAGGTTCCTAAAATATCTATGCACTAATATTAAATGGCTTACCAGAATCGAGAAAGTAAATATGGGAGAACACGTCTCCGCAGTTTTTCAGCGAAGGCTACCGCCAAAGTTGAAGGACCAAGGTATGTTTGCCATTCCCTGCAAAATTGGTAATGTTGGTATAAAATGTGCAATGTGCGATTTAGGGGCTTCTATTAACGTTATGCCCCTTTCTCTATGTAACTCATTGTCTGTTGTGCCCTTGAAGGATACAAAGGTGATTATATAGCTAACTGACTGATCCGTAATATACTCGGAAGAACTCCTCGAGAATGTTCTAGTAAAGGTAAATGACCTCATCTTTCCGGTAGATTTCAATGTAATAGACATGGAAAACGATCGGTCCAACACTTCTTCAGATATTCTTCTCGGCCATCCCTTTCTAAGCACAACACATACAAAAATTGATGTAAGAAGCAAAATTTTTGCAATGGAATTAGATGGTGAGGTTGTAAAATTTGATGTTTATAAAGCAATGAGATACCCTAATAATGTTGCTAGTTTAAACTTTGTTGATATTATTGAACCTGCCGTTGAAGAATTTTTTTAGTCTAATTTTATTAATGATATATGCAGAGTGTAGAGCGTTTGGGTGTTCTCTATTTATGAGCGCAAGTGCACACTCCTGTCAAGTTATAGTATATAAGATATCGTCTCCCACATGAATTGGACAGCTTGATTCGAATTGTTGTTCCTCCACAAGAAAAGTAAATGCACAAGTAAGTTGGTTGTTCAAGAAGGAAAGTAAAATAAAAACACAATTATTGAAGAGGAAGTGATCAAATTGATGGATATGGTAGGGTTATGCTGTTGCTTAGTGTGAAACTGCGTTGAATAGGTCAAGTTGTTTTGCGCTGCTAGACTCTGCTGCCTCGACGAATGATGGCAGGTAGACTGCTGAGACCCTCTCCCTGCCTCGGCAGGGGAATGGAATTATGTCTCGGCGACAAACTCGGCAGAACTACAAGGCTCGACATAACGCTTCGAAAGTAACCCCGCTTATGTCTAAGTCAGAGTTCTGTTGATGCCCACTGCAGATAATACCAGTCGCGGCGTGAATCATGAAAAGACAGCAAGGTTGATTCATCCTCTTTTAGCCGCCTTAAACCCTTAACCTATGTCTAGGCTGGATTGATCACATCGTCTGTAGATAAAATCGTACTTACTCCTTTCGTGAGTTCGACTCTATCGATACCGAACAAATGGATAGAATTCAACTAATCTTTCGCCTTAATTGAAAACTATGAAGAACATGGAATAAGTAAACCTTGTAATTTTATTTGCAAAAACAAATTTGAAAGCCTAAACAACCGTTCTCAAAACTAATTACAACATAACCCAAACCCAAAGAAAAATTTAAAACATGTCAGCGGCAAGAAAACCTAAACTATGCCTAAGGAAAACCTCTCTCTCTCTCTTTGAACTAGAATTACAATGGGTATATATAGGCATTAGCTAGGTCTAGTCCTTCTTGAAGTAGAAGTCTTCAAAGTAGCTTTTCACATTATATGTGACTTTAAACTTCGACTTCTTTGAGTTGAATGTGGACTTTATCACGTTGCCTTGTTTCGCAAGAAATCTCGAGATTCACCTTCGGCGGCTCTGCCTGCTGCTACAGACGTTAGAAAATTGAGTGAATAACATCAATAGAATCAAGATTTTCTGCTCTACATATCGCACTCCACTTCTCCAATTCCATAGTCTGCTGTCATGGGCGACACGGTGGGCGGCGATAACTACACGGCAGCTACTGTCTCTGTTTAGAATTGCATCAGTACAATTCCTCAAAGTACACTAAAACAGTACATTTTCTTTACCAAACAAAGGATAATCTAGAAAAAAAACATGGCAAAGTAAAGAAATACTGTAAAACGCAATGCATTGTCCCAATTATGCCTAAAATGTATTCAAAACAAAAATAATATGAGATGGAATGTGCATGAAATATAGAACTTGTGGACACTTTACACACCCCAAACTCGAACTATTGTTTGTCTTCAAGCAATGCAACCTAAACATACTTGCCCTTATATTATCAGAAAGAAAACTTGTTTTCAACTTGATTTCGTACCTCAATGCCGTGGCACCTATATTAGATTAGTGAAGGGAACTTAGCAAGAAAATAACTCATAATTAATTTCTAATGCAAGTGTGCAGGACTGTATACAGGCTGAATTATGCAGAATAACTAGATAAACAAAGATGCTGTTATGATATGTAAGGTTGCTGTCGAGACAACACAGTTAAGCACAATATTTAATCATGGCAATGAGGGCTTTAGCTTATCACAACTGCTCTTCCAGGTCTAAAATTAAGATAGGAGAAAACTACAAAACCCCAAACCCATAGAGTAGAGTCATCCCGTGAAGACTTTTATTCACTCATTCTAATTTGTCCGTCACTTCAAAACTTTCAAATTCATGGACTTTGATAGCAGCGGAGTGTCCTCGCACATGATTCTTCCTAGAGCCTGTTGTGGACACCTCTAGGGTAAAACAACAATGTTCTTTGTTTTTCTTTTGCTGCTGTGGTAGTGCTGTATTTTTCTATTTCTGTTTTCTGCCTCGGCGGCTACCTGCAACTATTGTTAGAACTTTGCAAAGATAAGTTATCAGCTAACTATCATAGGCACTAGTTATATAACAAATTTTTCTGTTCTGATTAACACTAAGACAAGTACAATGCAACCTATATACTACTAAATATGCCTAGACAAAAGAATCAAGAGCTACCCCCAAACTCGAGATGGGCATTGCCCTCAATGTAAAAAATAAAACAGAAAATAATAACAAAAAAATAAATACAAGTGATATAATAAAAAATAGAAAAATAAATTAAAGAAAAGAGAAAGAAAAAAAACTAGAAATTGACTGAGGGTTGAGAAGAGGCTTGAGTCTTTGCTGTTGAGGAGGAGGAAGAAGTTTGGATGATGAGGCGACGACCAACAGATGTCTTGGCGGCAGTCTTAGTAGGTGAGATTTTTGCTGTCCGCAGCGGCTGGACTCTCTTTGGCGTATAACGAGGCTCTTCTTGAGGTTCGACAGAGGGAGCGACATGAGGTGTTTCACTCTCTTCTGACTCTGTCTCGTCGTCCACAGGCTCGACAACTATGATGTGCCACTTTCCCTTCATAGTTCCTTCCTCCATTGGTGCCGTCGGAGGGTCTACTGCTATTGGGATGGCTGCTGCTGTTGTTGATTGTGCTGATACCGACGACTGTTGCTCAATCTCTTTTGATGAGGAAGTGTTAGCCACTGTTGCCGTTGTGTAGAGAGGTGAATGGTGTTGTTGATGCCTCTCGGGGGAGTCTGCCACTGTGCTGGAAGCGGAGGTGGCTGAGTATGACGGGTAGTGCATCAGAAATGACATATATCTACGGAAGGCGGCGTGGCGGGCAATAGCGGTTGATGGCGTTCTTTGTTCTAGGCATCCGCGGTAGCTAGATCTATCGGTTAAGGTGGCAAGTTGGGACTGTCATCGAAATACTTCTCCATGAAATAAGCCAAAAGGCTTCTTGAACCTCCCCCACATATTTCATGAAAGTCAGCTGCTTCTGCTCGATGCGCTTAGTGCTGTCGATAAGGGTGTGCAGCAACGTGAGGACTTCACTGGCTGGGGCAACTTCAGTACTACCAGGGGTGGCTGAAGTGTCAGGCTAGGAAACAGAGGGTTGGCTAGGCGTTATGGGCTATGTCTTTAGAGCCTACATAATCTGCACGCGGACTCTCCTGGTCCACCCTTTCTTTGATGTCGTCATCTCATCTTTGGGGTCCGTCGGAACATTGAAATTGGCACAAAGGCTGGAGATGAGTGACAAGAAGTATAGCCTGCCCTTCGTCTTTCGAAAGCAGACGTGGATCTCCTTGCAGATAATTTCCTCAACATTGATGGGCCGGTTTATCATGAAGCTGTGGATTAGGGCAAGGTGCGGCCGATCGACAGTAGAATTGTGGGATGTGGGCAGCAGACGTCTCTTGACGAACGTGTTCCACAGCATTGCCTCGGGCAGCAGGTGGCGGCGTTAGACATATCCTTCATGCTTTTCTGCCAACCACAACGTGTTGGGCTTGCATAGTTTGGCCTTGATTTTCTCATAATCGGCAGCTGTCAGTGACTGCCTCCACTCCTCGTGATGGTAGTCGTTTATATCCATGCAATAGAAACTGTTTATGACGGTAGCGTTGAGCTTGACACGTTCCCCTATGACGAACACGAATGGCATCTCCGGGCCGCTGTCATGTTCAGCTGCCGGGGTGGCTGGTGTTGATGCTGCCGCGACAGGCTGTTCTTTTTGTGCTGGCTGTGTTTCTGGTTGTTTTTCCACCATGGGTTCATCCAACTGCTTCCCACTTCTGGTAGATATTGCTTTGCACTGCTTGTAAGTGGGTTTGGCTGCTGCTTCTATTGTTCTGCTACTGAAGATCTCCGTGAACTGCCCAAATTGGGTCTCCAAGTTCTTTATAGCAACCTCCTAGTTGTTCATTTTCATCTCCGTCCTGTCCATGAAAGACTTAGTTTTATCAATGAATTTATTAGTGCGAACAATAAAATCACTAATTCTAGACATAAAAGTATGAAGAGTTGCTTCTAGTGAATATTGTTTTGCGGTTGCTGAGCCTGCTATTTGGACATGTTTTGTTGGTAGCCTCCTTGTTGCTGTTATGGGTTCGCAGCAGTCTTTGGGTTGCTCTAGGGGAAGTTTGGATGGTTCTTTCATCTAGGGTTGTAGGTGTTATGGGCAGGCATGCTGTTCCTCTCGTATCCTCCCATAAAGTTGGTAGATACAGTGCATTCAGAGGAACCATGGTTGCCCCAACACTTATCACAGAACGACTCTACAACCTTGACCTCGTTTACTTTTCCAGCAAGTTTCACGATGCTCATGACCAGCTCTATCAGCTTGTCAAGGCGAGCATTGACAGATTCTGAGGATTGTACTTCATTCACAGCAGCTGGCCGCCTAACGCCGCCTCGGCGGGCTGTTGGTTACTTGTAGTCGTTCTTAGAGGCTTGGTTCAGAATCCGCAGTGCCTCATCTGGTGGTCTATCAAGGATGATTCCATTGGCTGAGGCATCAATCATCATCCGTGTTGGGTATTTCACCCCGTTGTAAAACATTGATACATGTGTCCAAGCCGAAAAACCATGTAGCGGGCAGTTGTTTAGCATTTGTTGGTACCGCTCCCATGCTTCATACATCGGCTCGTCATCCCCTTGTCGGAAGGGTGTTATCGCGTTTCGCAGTCTGTCTGTGACATTGGACGGGCTAAATTGGTCCAGAAAATCCTTACACAACTCTGTCCATGTGTTGAACGACCCTACTAGCTGGTTGTTTAACCACTGTTTTGCCCTATCCCTATAGTGAATAGGGAAATAATCTCAGCCTCAATATGTCTTGATGAACCCCATGTATTTTGAATGCTCTGCAGATGTCCAAAAATCCTCTCAAGTGTTGCCGAGCATCTTCTGTGGCAGTCCCTCCAAATTGCCCTAACGTGTTGATCATGTTAAACATAACGAGCTTCAACTCAAAGTGACATGCCTCAATCTTAGGTTCTGTCACTGTCGGATTGAACCCTTTGAAATTATGTTCCAGATAATCTCTAGTGGTTCAAACATTCTGGGGCTGCCTGGGCGGAAGAGGGGGTTGCTGCCTTGGTGGATCTTGTTGTTCTCTGGGCAGCAGGTCTTGCTGCCCATCCCTGCCGTTCGCAGCATTGTTGGCATGGTCCATGTTTACCTTTGCTTTTTCTTTTCCTCTTTTGTTTTCCCTAGGGTTACTATGATTTCCTTATTGAGCTCTCTTGCTCTTCGTTCGATATCGTCGTAAAATAGGATTTCTCCTTTTGGATTCGCCCTTGTCATACACTAGCAAAGGAAATTGTAAAATTCTTTTTTTTTCCCGATTAAAAATAAAAATAAAATGGAAAGAAAAAAAAGTGCAGAAATTAAAGACAAATTTCGCTGTTACCAATCTCTGGCGACGACGCCAAAAACTTGTAGAGCGTTTGGGCGTTTCTTAATTTATGAGCTCAAGTGCACACTCTTGTCAAGTTATAGTATATAAGATATCATCTCCCACAGGAATTGGATAGCTTGATTCGAATCGTTGTTCCTGCACAAGAAAAGTAAATGCACAAGTAAGTTGGTTGTTCGAGAAGAAAAGTAAAATAAAAATACAATTATTGAAGAGGAAGTGATCAGATTGATAGAGAGGGCAGGGTTATGCTGCTGCTTAATGTGAAACTGTGTTGAATAGGTCAAGTTGTTTTGCGCTGCCAGACTCTGCTGCCTTGGTGGATGATGGCAAGTAGACTGCTAAGACCCTCTCGCTGCCTCGGTAGGGGAATGGAATTGTGTCTCGACGGAAAACTCGGCAGAACGCTTCGAAAGTGACTCCGCTTATGTCTAAGTCAGAGTTCTGTTGATGCCCACTGCAGATAATACTAGTCGCGACGTGAATAATGCAAAGACAACAAGGTTGATTCGTCCTCTTTTAGCCGCCTTAAACCCTTAACCTATGTCTAGGCCGGATTGATCGCACCGTCTATAGATGAAATCGTACTTACTCATTTCGTGAGTTCGACTCTCTTGATACCGAACAAATGGATAGAATTCAACTAATCTTTCGCCTTAATTGAAAACTACGAAGAACATGGAATAAGTAAACCTTGTAATTTTATTTGCAAAAACAAACTTGAAAACCTAAACAACCGTTCTCACAACTAATTACAACATAACCCAAACCCAAAGAGAAATTTAGAACATGTTGGCGGCAAGAAAACCTAAACTATGCCTAAGGAAAACCTCTATCTCTCTTTGAATTAGAATTACAATGGGTATATATAGGCATTAGCTAGGTTTAGTCCTTCTTGAAGTAGAAGTCTTCAAAGTAGCTTTTCACATTAAATGTGACTTTAAACTCTGACTTCTTTGAGTTGAATGTGGACTTTATCACGTTGCCTTGTTCCGCAAGCAATCTCGAGATTCACCTTCGGCGGCTCTGCCCGTTGCTGCAGACGTCAAAAAATTGAGTGGACAACTTTGATAGAATCATGATTTTCTGCTCTACAGATCACACTCTGGTTCTCCAATTCCATAGTTTGCTGTCATGGGCGGCACGATGGGCGGCGGCAACTACTCGGTAGCTACTGTCTCTGTCTGGAACTGCATCAGTACAACTCCTTGGTTCGCTACCTTAGCATCGCATCCTCAGCTCCTCTTTCCCTATGCCAGCCTCTAGTACCTAAAACCAAAAGTACACTAAAACAATACCATTTCTTTACCAAACAAAGGATAATTTAGAGAAAACATGGCAAAGTAAAATAATGCTGTAAAACGTAATGCATGGTCCTAATTATGCCTAAAATGTACTAAAAACAATAATAATATGAGATGGAATGTGCATGAAATATAGAACTTGTGGAAACTTTACACAAAGAAATTGGGGACTTTGAAGATGACACCAGGGAGTTCGAGAAATTTTTTTCAATCAATAATGAATTAAGCCCCACTCCATCAAAATCTAAACTTTTACCTTCAATTTTGCAGGCACCAGAAGTCGAACTTAAGCAGTTGCCGGATCACCTCAACTACACGTTTTTGAGAGAAAAAGGAACCTTGCCGGTAATTATCTCAAATAAGTTGTCAAATGAAGAGGAAGATGACCTAATGATAGTGTTACACGCACATAAAGAGGCCATCAGATGGACCATCACAAATATAATAGGACTTAGTCCCTTGACTTGTATGCACAAGGTAAAGATTGAAGAAGGGGCAAAACTATCACGACAAGGCCAACGCCGGTTAAAACAACCAATGATGGAGGTAGTGAAAGAGGAGATACAAAAACTCCTTAATGCAGATGTAATTTACCCAATCTCGGATAGTGACTGGGTAAGTCCAATCCACATGGTACCAAAGAAAACTGGAGTTACGATAATCAGAAATCCAGAAGGTGAGTTAGTACCGACACGAACACAGAATGGATGACGAGTTTGCATCGATTACAAGAAGTTGAACTCCCTAACTTGAAAAGACCATTTTAAACTACCTTTTATTGATCAAATGATAGAACGGTTAGCCGGAAAATCTCACTATTGTTGTCTTGATGGTTTTTAGGTTTCTTCCAAATTCCTGTAGCTCCTGAAGATCAAGAAAAAACTACTTATACGTGTCCGTTCGGCACATTCGCTTATCTTCGGATGCCGTTTGGGCTCTGTAACGCGCCAGCTACGTTCTAGAGGTGTATGGTAAGCATATTCTCCGATTATATCGAGAAAGGGATTGAGGTATTTATGGAAGACTTCACGGTTTACAGTAATTCTTTTGGAGAGTGTCTTTTGAATTTAACAAATGTTCTAAGACAATGTCTTGGAATTAATCTTGTGTTAAATTATGAAAAATGCCATTTTACGGTTGATAGAGGATTAATTTCAGGCCATATATTTTCGTCTGATTGTATTACTGTAGATAAAGCTAAAACCGATATTATTCGCTCACTTCCATACCCCACAACTCTGAGGGAAATTCACTTTTTTCTTGGCCATGCAGGATTTTACCGCATGTTCATCAAGGATTTTTCAAAGATAGCGCAACCATTATGCCGTTTACTTCAGAAGGATCAAGTCTTTGATTTGGCGAGAAATGCAATGATTCGTTCGATGTAATAAAAGAAAAACTTGTGACTGCACCAATTGTTCAACTACCGAACTGGGAATATCCATTTGAACTAATGTGTGACACGTCAGATACAAGTTTTGGAGCCGTTCTTGGCCAAAAAATCAGAAAAGAGCCACATATCATAATATACACATCTCACACTTTATATCCATCCCCAAAAAGATATTCAACAATAGAAAAAGAAATGTTTGCTATTATTTTTGCTCTAGAAAATTTTCGATCATATCTACTTGGGTCTAAAATTACTGTGTTTTCTGATCATGCAGCCTTGCGATATTTGATGATAAAAAAGGAGGCAAAACCGAGACTCATCCGATGGATCTCACTTCATATAGAGTTCAATCTGGATATTAAAGATAAAAATGGATGCAGAAACCTCGTAGCAGATCACTTGAGTCGCATTTCCTTTTCCACGACCGATCCACCAGTGAAAGATGAATTTCCCAAAGAAAGGTTTATGATGGTGCAAAAAACTACACCATGGTTCGTGGATATGGTCAATTACTTTGCTACAGATGAGTTACCACTAGATCTATCGAGAGCTGAAATTAATCGACTAAAACGAGAGTCTCGATTTTATATTTGGGATGATCTATATATTTGGAAGCATTGCTTGGATCAGGTAATAAGGCAATATATCGCCGAAGATGAGGTAAATTCAATCATGAACTTTTGTTATTCTTATTCTTGTGGTGGCCATTTTGGACCAAAACGAACTGCGCACAAAATCCTTGAATGTGGTTTCTTCTGACCTAACATTTTTTGCGACACATACTTATTTTGTAAATCCCGTGAAAGATGTCAAAGTTTAAGTCGTAAGAACGAAATGCCGCTCAACCCAATTTATATATGCGAAATATTTGATGTATGGAGAATTGATTATATGAGTCCTTTTGTTTCTTCGTTTGGAGATTTTTACATAATTCTTGCTATAGATTATGTATCTAGCTGTGTGGAAGCTAAGGCTACCTGGAATAATGATGCTAAAACTACAATTAATTTTCATAAAGATTTCATTTTTTCTAGGTTTGGAACACCGCGAGAGATAATAAGCGATGGGGGAAATCACTTTATTAATCGAGTAATTGATGCTCTCATGAAGAAATTTGGAGTGACTCAGCGAATAGCAATGTCCTACCATCCGTAAACCAACGGGAAAGCGAAATTATCGAACCTTGAGATTAAATCAATACTTGAGAAAATTGTGAAGTTGAGAGCTGAGAGGAAGCTTGGTTCTTTACGTCAGAGAAGGACAATGAAGATTGAATGACAAGGTGGCGGCCAACAGACTTGGCATGTGATATCTTTGCTGTCCGCGGCGGCTGAACTCTTTTAGGAGTGGGACGAGGTGCTTCACTCTTTTATGGCTCCGATTCAGATTCCTCTTCCTCTGGCTCGACAGAGATGATGTGCCACTTTCTTTTTCTGGTTGCCTTCTCCATTGGTTCTGCCGGATGGTCTGTCACCATGGGTGCTGCTGCTGCTGTCTGATGCTTGACCACATTGGATTTGGAGGTGTTTGCCATAGTTTCTACTATGCAGGCTGAAGAGAGATGTTGTTGATGCCTCTCGGGAGTGTCTGCCACTGTGTTAGAAGCGGAGGTGGCGGAGTATGATGAGTAGTGCGTTGGAGAAGGCATCTGGCGGTAGAAGGCGGCGTGGCGAGCAGCTACTTCTGATGGTGTTCCTTCTCGGGGTGCAGCTGCGACGACTAGGTTGGCAAGGTGGGGCCGTCATTGGGAAAATTTTGAAGGAGATAGGCCACAAAAGCCTCTTGGACCTCCCCCACATACCGCATGAATGTCAATTGATGCTGCTCTATCCTTTTGTTACTGTCGATAAGAGTGCGCAGAAGGGCAATGACTTCATTGGTTGGGGCAGCTTCAGTACTGCCTGGGGCGGCTGGTGTAGCTGGCTGGGCAGCGGAGGGCTAGCTTGGAGTGATTGGTTCTGTTTCTTGGGCCTACATCATCTGCAGGCGGACCTTTCTAGTCCAGCCTTCTTTGGCGGCTATTATCTCATCATTTAGATCAGAGGGAATGTTGAAGTTGGCATATAAGTCGGTGATGAGAGATGGGAAGTACAGCCGACCCTTTGATTTGCGGAAAACAATTGTAGATCTCCTTGCAAATTATTTCCCCAATGTTTATTGGCTTGTTTACCATGATGGAGTGAATGAGGGCGAGACGAGGCCTGTCCACGGTGGAGTTGTGGGAGGTGGGCAACAGACGCTGTTTGATGAAAGTGTTCCACAGCATCAGCTCGGGCAGTAGTCAGCGGCGTTGCACTGAGCCACCATGTTTTCCAACCAACCAAGGTGTATTGGGTTCGCACAGCCTAGCTTTGATCCTGTCATAGTCGGAAGCCGTCAGTGACTGCCTCCAGTCCTCGTGGGGGTTTCCGTCCATCTCGAGGCCATAAAAACTGTTGATCTCGGTGGCATTTAGCTTGACATGTTCCCCTCGCACAAACATGAACGACAACTCAAGGCGAGGGTTGTGGGCATAGATTTCTCTAACCAACGTGATGTTTGCTGCCTCCAGCTATCGTGTGAACATCTCCCAACCTTTGTTGTGTATCTTCTCGAACAGGCAGGCTCTAGGCCAAGATCCCATGTCAGTTGGGAGTAATAGAACCCTTGTTCCTCCCATATAGCTTGTTTGGCGAACTGGGTTATGTATCTCTTTTCATCATCATGGGAGAAGAACCTTTGGAAAGTGGGTTTGGATTGTGATGTTGATGCCATGTGTGAGACAGTTTTGTTGTAATCTAAAACTAAAGAGAAGATTCTGAGAAAGAGAGCAGTGGATTAAAGAAGAGTTAACAAGGAGATGAAAGTAAAGTAAATGAATGGGAGAAGTGGGGTTTATATAGATGGTGCCGAGAGGTGTCGTGGCAGCATTAAATGTCCAACGGGCAGATTGCTTCGCGTACGTTACGAGATTTCTGCCCATTACTTCTGTAGCCGATGGCAACTACCCGTTAGCGGTCAACTAACCATTACAGGATATTTACGCTAGGACTGCCCTCAACTGTCTCGGCGGGATGGTGGGCGGGCTCCTTGTTGGACCTTCTTCTTGGTCCGACTCTTTTATTCCTAAAACCTGAATTAAAAATAAAAATAATTAAATAATAAATTCTGAAAAATAAAAACATGGAAAAATTTTAGCTAATTTAAAATCTAATCCTAAAAGAAAGAAAATAATTGCAATACATCAAATTTTATTCCTAAAATAAGAAATTAAATAAAATAAAAAAATTAAAATTAACTAATCACTTCCTGAGGTGCTGTGCTATTCTCCCGCCTGGGGGTCATCTTGTTCTGTAAGGTGGTGTGCTGTTGCATCCTTCAGTCTGGCCTTTGGTCTACCATGATAGCTGCTGTCTTGCCCTGTCTTAGTGTTGATTTTGGAGGCCTGAGTGTCCGGTCATCAGTCCTTTTCCTTTACATTTAACTTGATGCTTTGATTGTTTACCCTCATTATCAACTCCCCATGTTCCACATCAATTAGTGTTCTGCATGTGGCTAGAAATGGTCGCCCAAGGATGATAGGGCATTTTCATCGGCCTCACAGTCTAATATAAGGAAGTCTGCTAGAAAAATAAGGCTGCCCACTCGAACTAAGATGTCTTCGATCTTACCCTCTGGTTGTACGAATGAGTAATCAGCAAGTTTCAGCATAATGGAGGTGGGTTTGGCTTGCCCAATACCTAGCTTGTCGAAAAATGCCTTGGGCATCAGGTTGATGCTGGCTCCTAAGTCACACAGGGCTTTCATTGTATGGTTGCTGCTGATTCTGCATGGTATAACAAAGCTGCCTGGATTTTCTTACTTTGGCGACAACTTGTTGTGAAGCATAGCCATGCACTCGTCTGTCACAACTATAGTTTCGAACTCCCCAATTATTTTTCTCTTGGAAACCATGTCCCTTAGGTTATTTTTCATAGTTGGGCATGTTCTGGATGGCTTCAATGAGAGGGATATTTATGTGCACCTGTTTCAAAATATCTAAGAATTTTCGGAATCAATACTTCTACTTCTGTTGCTTTAATCGTTAGGGGAAAGGTGGTGGCAAGCGGATGTTCTCTATACGCTCCTTACATGGGAACTTGATCCGTGGAGGATCATCTGCCTCAAGGCTGCTGTCAATCTCATCTACCGGGGCAGCTGGTGTTGATGCTGCCGCGACAGGTAGTTCTGTTTGTGCTGGCTGTTCATCTGCTGACTTTTCCATTATGGGTTCATCAAACTGTTTCCCACTTCTGGTTGATATGGCTTTGCACTGCTCATACGTGAGTTTAGCTGCTACCTCTGTGCTGCTGAATGTTGCATCCATTACCCTGCTGCTTATGATCTCCGTGAATTGCTCAAACTGGGTTTCCAGGTTCTTTATTGCAACTTCTTGGTTGTTCATCCTCATCTCAATCCTGTCCATAAACGACTCAGTTTTATCAATAAACTTATTAGTATGAACAATAAAATCTCTGGTTCTAGACATAAAAGTATGTAAAGTTGCTTCTAGTGAATTATTGTTCTGTGGTTGCTGAGCTTGCTGTATGGGCTGGTTCTGTTGGTAGCCTCCCTGTTGTTGTTTCCGATTGGCAACAGATTTCATATTGTTCTAGGAGAAGTTTGGGTGATTCCTCCATCCAGGGTTGTACGTGTTCGTGTCGGGCCTGTTGTTCCTCTTGTATCCTCCCATGAAATTGGCAGATGCAATACATTCAGAGGAATCGTGGTTGCCCCCACACTCATTACAGAACGGCTCTACAGCCTTGGTCTCATAGACTTTTCCAGTGGGTATTGCCATGTTTATAACCAGCTCTGTTAGTTTGTCGAGGAAGGAATTGATAGATCCTAAGGCTTCCACTTCGTTTACAACATCTAGCTACCTAATGCCGCCTCAGCGGGCTGTTGGGAACTTATAGTCATTTTTGGCGGCTTGGTTCAAGATCTGTAGTGCCTCTTCTGGTGGTCGTTCGAGGATGATTCTATTGGCGGACGTGTCGAGCATCATTTGAGTTGGGTAGTTCACCCTGTTGTAAAACATCGACACCTGCGTTCAAGCCGGAAAACCATGAAGCGGGCAATTATTGAGCATCTGTTGGAACCGTTCCCATGCTTCATACATTGGCTCGTCATCCCCTTGTCGAAAAGTTGTGATCTTGTTTCTCAATCTGCCTGTGACGTTAGATGGGCTGAAAGAATCCAAAATTTCCTTGCACAGCTCTATCTAAGTATTGAATGACCCTGCCGGCTGGTTGTTTAACCACTACTTCACCTTATTCTTTAGTGAATAGGGGAATAGCCTCAGCTTTAGCACATCTTGGTGGACTCCATGTATTTTGAAAGCTCTGCATATGTCCAGGAATCCTCTCAAGTGCTACCTAGCATCTTCTGTGGCAGTTCCTCCAAATTGCCTCAATGTGTTGATCATGTTGAACATTACGATCATTAACTCAAAGTGATCCGCCTCAATTTTAGGCTCTGCAACAGTTGGGTCAAACCCTCTGAAATCTTGCTCCAAGTAGTTCCCGGTGGTTCGTACATATTGTTGCTGCCTGGGCAGAATTAGAGGTTGATGCCTAGGTGGAACCTGCTACTGCTCAAAGGGCGGTAGATCTTGCTTCCTATCCCTGCCAATACGAGCATCGATGCAAAGGTTGTCGTCTTGGTCGTTAACCATTGTTGCTTTTGCTTTTCCCTTTTCTTTGGCTTTCCCTAGGGCTTCTCCGACTTCTTTCTTAAGTTCTCTTGCTCTTCGTTCTATGTCGTCAAAGAAAACAATTTCGCCTTTTGGATTTTCTTTGGTCATGCACTAGCAAAAGAATCTATAAAATTCTTTTTTTCGAGTACAATAGACTTTGGAAGTTACACCAATCCCTGTGGAGATGATACTCAATACTCATCCCTTTATTACTTGAGACGTGTACACTTGCACAATTTTGGGGTACTTTACACACGCAACATCTAACTATCCTTTCTTGACCCTTTAGAGCCTCTTAAGTTAAAAAACTTGCTTGGATTTGATTGATGTATGTGCTTATGTGTTTTTGCTCCTATATGCATCTATGCTTGTTACTAGGAGGAGTATGTATCTATTTTAGTTCATACATGTTGTTCATATGCCATATACATGCATTTAGGTTCGATTAAAGTTGAACCTTTGAGCTCCTTGTTGTCCAAAATGTAATAGGGTATCGATACAACCCTTCGCGTATCGATACTGGTTCAAGAAAGCGCTTTGGTGCAGGCAAGCGTGTATCGGTACGATCACATGTTTTAGTACAGCTTAAAAAGCTATCGATACGTTGTTCCGATACACCACGTGGCGTTTCGGTACGCGTAGCCACTGGAGTGTTTAAATGAGCATTGAAGACCAAATTTAACTTTAATTCAAACACCTCTCTTTTTCTCTCAAACCCTAACTGATTTCCCCTATAAAAACCCCTGAATTCCTTTAGTTTTTCACACAATTCTTTGAGGGCTTTTGTTTTTCAAATCAAGACTAGGCAATATCATCAAGTTTGGTGCATCATCATCCTTTCATTCATCCATAATCTCAAATTCAAGGTATAAACTCTTTTTCATTTTCCTTTTAATTTTATTGTGATTTAAATATTATTTTCAATCAAAATTTATATTTTTAGTTTGTATATATTATGAGTTTCAATAGTTTTGTAACAACTTTTTCAAAACTGAATTTTCTTTATTCGAATATAAAATTATATCGTATAATTTTCTAAACTGTTTTCAAAATTCTTTTTACAAAATTTTTTATACTTGTTTATATTTTTAAACTATATTGTATACGTTTTCTCTCTAAATACCTTGATTATTAGATTAGTTATTTGGATCGAATATGATGATTTATGCATACACGTGTTTTTGGTTTGATTTTAATTTTAGGATTTTTATATGGCACCTAAAAAGTGACCAAAAATTAATGAGGTTGGAGAATCCTCCAAGAACAATGGTACAAAACCAAAACTCACCCTTATCATCCAAAAGTGTTTTCAATCACCCGCCGAAATGGCTCACTACAAGCAATACCAAAACTATAAGATCCGTCGTGAGCATGTTACCTCTATCCCTTTTCTTAATTTCGAGTGTTTTAAATTCAAATACCTTGGTTTATTGCATCAATGGAAGTTTATGTCCATTTTTGGGTATACCCGATGTTTTGTGCCACAACCTTGTTATCATCTTTTACGCCAATGCCCAATGTATCTATAGTCTAGACCGAACCGATGTTATAGCCATAGAATCCTATCTCATGGGGAAGAAGTTTAGGATTGAACAAACCATTTTAACCAATGTTTTCGGGTTTGAAAATGTGGGGATAGATGATGAAAACTCCTTAGGCCATGTACTTAGCGGCTCTGTAATCGTCTTTGATGCCCATGATCGCATCCTTCACCTAATGATCACTTGGTGGTTTTGTCCATCCGGTGGCAAGTTCTCTACAATTCGTCAAGTCGATGATTTTTGGCTCTGATGTTTTCGTGAGGAGAAGCGCCCAGATTTAGCTCAAATCATGTTTGTGGAGATTGTCTACCTCGTACAACATTGCCATACCATGCTTGTCTCATCCTTCCCAAATGGTACTACTTTGAGTTACTTGTTCTCGAAGTTGGAGATTAATTACTTGCAAGACTATGACGAGCCCCTCAACGATCATATCGACGAGAGTTCCTTAGGTCGTGCCAAGTTTTATTATATTAATGTAGGTTGGGTCTGTCTCGAGGTACCTCCTCAAAATGTGGAAGCAGATCCGGTGGCCCCTCAAGAAGTTCCTCAAGCTCCGGTGGCCCAACCTTCTATGGATACTCTCATGGCCTATCATAATGAGCAATTTACTTCCTTGGGCACCAACATTGCGTCTTTGGATACATCCATATCTTCCGGGTTTGCTGCCATTGACACTCAATTCACATATTTGGAGGAAAGGATGGCCACCATTGAGAATCGAGTTACTTCTACTAAGACTTAACAAAACTCAATAGACGTCTCTCTTACCGCTTTTCATGGTACATATTGTAAAGTGCTCATAAGTTCTATATTTTGTGCGCATTCCATCTTATATTTTTGTTGTTCTTAAGTACATTTTAGGCATATTTAGGTTCATGTATTGCATTTTACAGTATTCTTTACTTTGCCATGCTTTTATTGATTATCTTTTATTTGGTAAGTAAAAGATGTTGTTTTAGTTTAGTTTTAAGTGCTCATAAGTTTAGTTTTAGTTTAGTTTTAAGGAGAGAGAAGCTGATGCTGAGGCAGTAGACCATAGAGCTCTATTGATACAATTCCAAGCAGAGAAAGCCGTTGTCGAGTAGCTGCCGCCCAAGGCAGCAAGCTGAGGAATTGGAGAATTGGAGTGCGATCTGTAGAGCAGAAAATCCTGATTCTAACAATGCTATCCACTCAATTTTCTGATGCCTGAAGCAGCAGACAGAGCCGCTGAAAGAGGAGTTCAAGATAACTTGCGGAGCAAGGCAACGAGAAGAAGTCCACATTCAACTCAAAGGAGTCAGAATTAAAGGTTGCATTTAATGCAAAAGCTAGTTTGAAGACTTCTACTCTAAGAAGGACTTGTCCTAGCTAATGCCTATATGTACTTGACATATTTTGTAATTCAAGACAACTTAGGTTTTCCTTAGGCATAGTTTAGGTTTTCTTGCCGCCATTATGTTCTAAATTCTCTTTTGGGTTTGGGTTATGTTGTAAACTAGTGTGAGAACGGTTGTTTAGGAATTAAGTTTGTTTTTGCAATAAAACTTAAAGGTTTGCTTATTCCATGCACTTCATAGTTTTCAATTAAGTTCGAAAGATTAGTTGTATACTATCCATTTGTTCGGTATCGAGAGAGTCAAACTCACGAAAGGAGTAAGTACGGTCCTCACTCGAATCAAGTGTTGATCAATTCGGCCTAGACATAGATATGAGTTTAAGGTGGCTAAAGGAGAGCGAACCAACGTTGCTATCTTTGCAAGATTCACGTCGTGACAAGTATCATATGCAGTGGGCAACAACAATATTCTGACTTAGACATAAGCGGAATCAATATCGAAGCGTTCTGCCGAGCCTTAAAGGTCTGCCGAGTTTGTCGCCGGGCCAATTGTTCGTTCCACTGTCGAGGCAGTGAAAGCGTCAAAGCAGCCAATCTGCCATCTCACGTCGAGGTAACAAAGTCTGGCAGCGCAAACGAAATTAACCTATTCAACGTAGTTTCACACTAGGGAGCAGCATAATCTAACTCATTCTATCACCTTGATCTCGTTTATCTATTACTTGTGTTTTATTTACTTTTCATTCTTTACAAAACTAAAACTTATTTGTGCATTTAATTTTCTTTGTGCATGAATCACAATTCGAGTTAAGCTTTCCAATCCATGTGGGAGACGATATCTTTTATACTATAACTTGTCAGGAGTGTGCACTTGCGCTCATATTTAGAGAACACTTAAATGCTCTACAAGTTTTTGGCGCCGCTGTTGGGGATTGGCAACAGTAAATTCGTGTTTATATTTCTGCACTTTTATTTTAATTTGCATTTAAATTTTAGTTTTTATTTTTCTACTGTACTCGAAAAAAAAGAATTTTATAGATTCTTTTGCTAGTGCATGACCAAAGCAAATCCAAAGGGCGAAATTGTTTTTTTTTACGACATCGAACGAAGAGCAAGAGAACTTAAGAAAGAAGTTAGAGAAGCCCTAAGGAAAGCCAAAGAAAAGGGAAAAAGCAAAAGCAACAATGGTTAACAGCCAAGATGGCAACCTTGCCATCGATGCTTGTATCGGCAGGGATAGGAAGCAAGATCTGCCGCCCATTGAGCAGCAGCAGGTTCCACCTAGGCAGTAATCTCCAATTTTGCCCAGGCAACAACAATATGTACGAACCACCAGGGACTACTTAGAGCATGATTTCAGAGGGTTTGACCCAACTGTTGCAGAGCCTGAAATCGAGGCGGATCACTTTGAGTTAATGCTCGTAATGTTCAACATGATAAACACATTGGGGCAATTTGGAGGAACTGCTACAGAAGATGCTAGGCATCACTTGAGAGGATTCATGGACATATGCAGAGCTTTCAAAATACACGGAGTCCACCAAGACGTGTTAAAGCTAAGGTTATTCCCCTATTCACTAAGGGATAGGGCGAAGAAGTGGTTAAACAACCAGCTGACTGAGTCATTCAATACTTGAACAAAGTTGTGCAAGGATTTTCTAGATCATTTCAGTCCATCTAACGTTACAGACAGGCTACGAAACGAGATAACAACTTTCCGACAAGGGGATGACAAGCCAAAGTATGAAGCATGGGAGCGGTACCAACATATGCTCAATAACTGCCCGCTTCATGGTTTTCCGACTTGGACGCAGGTGTCGATGTTTTACAATGGGGTGAACTACCCAACTAGAATGATGCTCGACGCGTCCGCCAACAGGATAATCCTCGACCGACCACCTGAAGAGGCACTACAGATCCTGAACAGAATTGCTAAAAACAACTACAAGTTCTCTACAGCCCGCTGCGACGACATAAGGTGGCCAGCTGTTGTGAATGAAGTAGATGCCACAGAATCTGTAAATGTCTGCCTGGACAAGCTGACACAGCTGCTGATGAGTACGGCTAAAGGAAAGACATACTAGGCCAAGGCTGTGGAACCGTTTTGTGATGAGTGTGGGGGCAACCACGATTCCTCTGAATGTAGTGAATCTGCCAACTTCATGGGAACCTATGAGAGGAATAGCAGGCCCAACACCAACACTTTTAATCATGGCTGGAAGAAGCATCCAAACTTCTCCTGGAGTTATCCAAACACAATTGCCAACCCAACTCGGCAACCAGGAGGATACCAACAGAACCTGTCCAGATAGCCGCCTCGGCAGCAACAGAATACGTGCAATAACTCACTCAAAAATACTTTACATACTTTTATGTCTAGAACCAGTGATTTTATTGTTCATTCTAATAAATTTATTGATAAAACTGAGTCGTTTATGGACAGAACGAAGATGAGGATGAACAACCAGGAAGCTGCAAAAAAGAACCTAGAGACCCAGTTTGGGCAATTCACGAAAATCATCAGTAACAGGGCAATAGGTGCAGCATCCAGTAGCATAGAGGCCACAGCGAAACCCACGTATGAGCAGTGCAAAGCCATATCAACCAAAAGTGGGAAACAGTTAGGACAAACCCAGAATGGAAAAGCCGGCAGAGGAACAACCAGCACATAAAGAATTGCATGTTGTGGCAGCATCAACACCATCCGCCCCGATGGATGAGACTGATAGCATCCCTGAGGCAGATGATCCTCCAGAGATCAAGTTCCCATGCAAGGAGCGCATAGAGGACATCCGCCTGCCACCACCTTTCCTCCATAGGTTTAAGCAACAGAAGCAGAAGCACCAGTTCTGGATATTCTTAGATATTTTGAAGCAGGTGCCCATAAATATCTCTCTCATCAAAGCCATCTAGAACATGCCCAACTATGCATTATATCTAATGGATATGGTTTCTAAGAGGAAGAGAATTGGGGAGTTCAAAACCGTAGCTGTGACAGAGGAATGTATGGCTATGTTGCACAACAAGTCGCTGCCCAAGCAAACAAATCCATGCAATTTCGTTATACCATGCAAAATCGGCAGCAACCATGCAACGAAAGCCCTATGCGACTTAGGAGCCAACATCAACCTGATGCCAAAGACAATTTTTGACAAGCTAGGTATTGGGCAAGCCAAACCTACCTCCATTATGCTGAAACTTTTTGATCACTCATTCGTACAACCGGAGGGTAAGATTGAAGACATCTTAGTTCGAGTGGGCAGCCTTATTTTTCCAGCAGACTTCCTCATCTTAGACTGTGAGGCCGGTGAAAATGCCCCTATCATCCTTGAGCGGCCATTCTTGGCCACGGGCAGAACAATAATAGATGTAGAGCATAGGGAGCTTATCATGAGGGTGGAGAATCAAAGCATTAAGCTAAATGTGCTACAACCCTGAGTAAAGGAAAATGAAGGATGCTTGAACACTCAGGCCTCCAAAATCAGCACTAAGACAGGGCAAGACAACAGCTGTCACGTCAGTCCTAAGGACAAATTGAAAGACCCAACAACACATCACATTACAGAACATGAGGACCCCCTAGGAGGGAAAGACAAGAAACACCACCTCAGGAAGTGGTTATGTCGGGGAGATGCACCCAAATGCACTCCCAACATAACTTAATTAATTTAATTTTATTTTCTTTATTTTTATGTTTTAGGAATAGAATTTAATTTATTGCAATTTATTTTCTATCTTTTAGGATTAGATTTTAAATTAGTTAAATTTATTTTCCACTTTTTTATTTTTTAGAATTTTATTTAATTATTTTTATTTTTATTTCAGGCTTTAGGAGTAAAAGAGCCAGACCAAGAAGGAGCCCGCCCACCATCCCGCCAAGACAGCCAAGGGCGGCCTAGCGCAAAAAACCGCGTAACGGCTAGTTGCCAACGGTTACATGAGTAAAGAGCAGAAATCTCGTAACATGCGCGAGACAACTTTCCCGTTGGACATTTAATGTCGCCATGGCATCTCTCGGCACCATCTATTTAAGCCGCACTTCTTTCATTCATTTACTTTACTTTCATCTCCTTGATTACCTGTTCTTGAGTCCATTGATATCTTTCTAATAACTTTCTTTTTAAGTTTCAGTTTATAACAACACCCGTCTAACACATGGCATCAACATCAGCATTGAAACCCATCTTCCAACGTTTCTACTCTAAGGCAGATGAAAAGCGGTATATGACCCAGTTCATAAAACAAGCAATATGGGAAGAATAAGGGTTCCACTACTCAAAGCAGACATGGGACCTCGACCTCGAGCCTGCCTTATTCAAAACAATCCACAACAAGGGGTGGGAGATGTTTGCATTACAGCCAGAGATAGCCAACATCACGATGGCCGGAGAATTTTATGCCCACCACCCCCGCCTCGAGCTGCCGTATGTATATGTCCGAGGGGAACCTGTTAAGCTCAATGCGGCCGTCATCAACAACTTCTATGGGCTCGATATGGAAGACAACCCTCACGAAGAATGGAGGCAGTCACTGACGGCTGCCGACTACGACAGAATAAAGGCCAGGCTGTGCGAGCCCAACACGCCGTGGTTGGCAGGAAAACATGGCAGCTCAGTACAATGCCACCGATTATTGACCGAGCCGATGCTGTGGAACACTTTCATAAAACGACGTTTGCTACCCACCTCCCACAATTCCACAGTGGACATGCCTCGTCTCGCCATCATCCACTCCATCATGGTGAACAAGTCCATCAATGTTGGAGACATCATTAGCAAGGAGATCCATAACTGCTTCCGCAAGTCAAAGGGCTGGATGTACTTCCCGTCTCTCATCACCGACTTATGTGCCAACTTCAATGTGCCCTCAGACCCAAACGATAAGATGACAGCTGCCAAGGAGGGTTGGACCAAAAAAGTCCACCTGCAGATGATGCAAGCCCAAAAGACATATCCCATCACTCTCAGCCAGCCCTCCGCTGCCCAGCCAGCCACACCATCCACCCCAAGTAGTACTAAAGTTGTCGAGAACACTGAAGTCATTGCCCTGCTGCGCACTCTCATCGACAGCAATAAAAGAATAGAGCAGCATCAATTGACCTTTATGAAGTACGTGGGGGAGGTCCAAGAGGCTTTTGTGGCCTATCTCATTCAAAAATTTCCCAATGATGGCTCCACATTTCCAACCTTCCCCGCCGACCTAGCTGCCGCAGCTGCACCCCGCGAAGGAACACCATCAGAAACAGCTGCCCGCCACCCCGCCTTCCGCCGCTAGATGCTGTCTCAAACACACTACCCGTCATACTCCGCCACCTCTGCCTCCAACACGGTGGCAGACACTCTCGAGAGGCATCAGCAACATATTTCCCCCGCTTGCACATCGGCAACGGTGCCCAACAGCTCCTCATCCAATAAGGTCGAGCAACAGCCCCAATGGCGATAGACCCTCCGACAGAACCAATGGAGGAGGCAACTAGGAAGAGGAAGCGGCACATCATCTCCTCCGATTCGGAGGACGAGGAGTCAGAATTCGAGCTAGAAAAGAGTGAAACACCTCGCCCCACTCCTAAAAGAGTCCAGCCGCCACGAACAACAAAAGTATCACCTGCCAAGTCTGCCGCCCGGACATCTGCCGGCCACCACCTTGTTATTCAATCTTCATCTCCCTTCTCTGTCGCAAAGACCCAAGCCTCCTCTCAGCCCTTAGCCAGCTTTTAAAGTTTTTTTTTTTTCATTTCTTTTCTTTATTTAATTGTTTATTTTTATGTTTTAATTCTCATAATTGTATTTATCTTTATGTTTCTATTTTTCTTTTGTATTTTGTGCTTTGAGGGCAATGGCTGTCTCGAGTTTGGGGGGGTTAACACTCATTTTTAGGCATAAATAGTGCATAGTAGGTTGCATAATGTACTTGTATTAAAAATTAATCAAAAGAAAAATTTTGTTAGAACTTGTGCCTATGATAAGATAGCCGACTTTAAATTTTTTGCACCAATTAAAAAGACCTTATTTTTGGGGAAAGCATGAAGTAAACTTGGAATTTTTCTATAATTACCAAAAATTAAAAACACTACTATTACTTGCTGGATTTGTTAGAATTTCTTATAAACATTGCCTGCTTGAATTATTTGCAATATTCTAACATGATTGCAAGAAGCCGTCAATGCAGGCAACAAACAGAAAAAGAAGCACTGCCACGACAAATTTTTATGATGTCTTATTTTTCCAGCAGACTTCCTATCAAACCGGCTCTAGGAAGAATCATGTGCAAGGACACTCCGTTGCTATCAAAGCCCATGAATCTAAAAATCCTTGAAGTGACAAACAAATTAGCATGAGTGAATGAAAGTCTTCACAGGATGACTCAGCTCAAAGGGTTCGAGGTTTTGTAGTTTGCTCCTATCTTAATTTCAGACCTAGAGAGTAGTTGTGATGAGCTGAAGCCCTTACTGCCATGATTAAATAACTATGCTTAAATATGTTTCCTCGGCAGCAACCTTATATACCATGACAACATCTTTGTTTATTTAGAATGTTTTGCATATTCAGCTTGTACACAGTCCTGCACACACTACACTAGCATTATAGATTACTTCTGAGTTATTTCTTGATGTTTCCCTTATCAACAATATAATGTAGGTGCCACGACCTTGAGGTGTTAAATCAAGTTTAAAACATATTTTTCTTTCTGATTGGTTCTAAGGGCAAGTATGTTTAGGTTTGCATTGCTTGAGCACGACCTCAAGCTCCGGTGGCCCAACCTTCTATGGATACTCTCATGGCCTATCATAATGAGCAATTTACTTCCTTGGGCACCAACATTGCGTCTTTGGATACATCCATATCTTCCGAGTTTGCTGCCATTGACACTCAATTCACATATTTGGAGGAAAGGATGGCCACCATTGAGAATCGAGTTACTTCTACTGAGACTTAACAAAACTCAATAGACGTCTCTCTTACCGCTTTTCATGGTACATATTGTAAAGTGCTCATAAGTTCTATATTTTGTGCGCATTCCATCTTATATTTTTGTTGTTCTTAAGTACATTTTAGGCATATTTAGGTTCATGTATTGCATTTTACAGTATTCTTTACTTTGCCATGCTTTTATTGATTATCTTTTATTTGGTAAGGAAAATATGTTGTTTTAGTTTAGTTTTGGTTTCAGGTACTAGAAGCTGGCAGAAGGAGAGAGGAGATGAGAAGTTGATGCTGAGGTAGAAGACTAGGGAGTTGTACTGATGCAGTTCCGAGCAAAGAAAGCCACCGCCGAGTAGTTGCTGCCGCCATACCTGGCGCCTAGGGCAGCAAGCTGAGGATTTGGAGAATTGGAGTGCGATCTGTAGAGCAGAAAATCCTGATTCTAGAAATGCCATCCACTCAATTTTCTGATGCCTGGAGCAGCGGACAGAGCCGCCGAAGGAGGAGTTCGAGATATATTGCAGAGCAAGGCAACGAGATAAAGTCCACATTCAACTCAAAGAAGTCAGAATTAAATGTTGCATTTAATGCAAAAGCTACTTTGAAGACTTCTACTCCAAGAAGGACTTGTCCTAGCTAATGCCTATATATACTTGATATATTTTGTATTTCAAGACAACTTAGGTTTTCCTTAGGCATAGTTTAGGTTTTCTTGCCGCCATCATGTTCTAAATTCTCTTTTGGGTTTGGGTTATGTTGTAAACTAGTGTGGGAACGGTTGTTTAGGAATTAAGTTTGTTTTTGCAATAAAACATCAAGGTTTGCTTATTCACTACAAAAAAAAATGACATATACCGACAGACACAAATCCGTCGGTAAAACACTAAAAATTCGTCGGTATATAGTCTAAATCCTTTTACCGACAGAAAAAAGGGAAATTCCGACAGACAACGAGCCGTCGGTAATATGCTTGTCGGTACAGAGCTATACCGACGGACAAAACCGTTGGTATAGGTATTCCGACCCTTTACCGACGGACAAAACCGTAGGTATAGATTCGAACTACCCCGACAAATTAGAACATATATTCCGATGGATTTTATCCGTCGGTATATTCTACGACCTTTACTGACGGTTTTATCCGTCGCTATAGTTGTATCTTTACCGACGACGTGTCCGTTGGTATAGTTGTTATCTTTACCGACGACATGTTCGTTGGTATAGCTTTCTTCTTTACCGACGGCGTGTCCGTTGGTATAGCTGTTATCTGTAACCTATACCGACGGCGTGTCCGTCGGTATATGTTTCATGTAATATCTGTATAAAATATGTATACCGACGGTTTTGTCCGTCGGTATAGGTCCAGTTGGTATTTATTTGTTTTTTTAATATTAATAACTATTAATACATTCAATTATTTTTTTAATATTTTTTATTTTAAATATTAAAATTACTAAAACTATTATAACAAATTTGATTTTATTTTTTGAAGGGAAAATATTCGATCTAATGTTCGATTAAAAAAAGTATGTAATACATAACCAGTAAAACATGTACGTACGAGTCTAGTACAGGCAAAAGAAATATGTAAGCAAATATTTTTGTGATTTGACAAAGCAACAGCCGATGGGGGTCTGTCCGCTACGGCTGATCCAAAACTGAAGCCGGTCTTCAGCAATATCCTCTTCTATACCATGTACTCTGGCTCTTCTCCAGAAATATGTTAACCAAGCCTATAAGAATAACAAGTGTTATAAGAACAAAGAATTTGTGACATAAATCAAGCATTCTACATCAAGAGAAGAGGTAGTGCAAACCTACTATGATGCAAAAAACACTAAAACTCGATGTGGTGTTTAAATATGAGCCGGTAACCCTGCTTATAGAGGTTTTTTTATTCCACTACTAGGGCATAGAATAATAATCCACACATGTATACATACACTAGATTTTGTAATAATCACAAAGTGGATGAAAGTAAATAATATATATATATATATATATATATATATATATATATATATATATATATATTTACTTAACAAACGATTATAGGTGGAGTGGGAAAGGAGATGTATGCAAATCTTTATCAAATACAAAGACAGGTTTGATTCTCGGATATGTTGTTTTTATTTGCTTTATTTAAAGATTATGTAAAAGTATAAGAGTAATTTTTTGATACACATCATGTTTAGCTTACACAACCCTGCATATTTGAACCCTAAAACCTAAAATTTAAACCCTACATTCTAAACCTAAACCCTAAAAATTTCAACTCTAAACATGAATCCATACACTCTAAACCCAGAAAACCTGAAATAAATAGTATTGTTATAATAATATTTATTCTCATTTGAAAAAGGTTTTGTAGCAACATAATAGAAGGCAAAGTGACCAAGATAGCTAAAATTTTAATCAAGAATGCGAAAAGAGACATTTCTTGGAAGGCTCAATTATGATTAGTATGTAAAATATTTTAATTAAAAGAGTAACTAACCTCTTTGAAAAGAACATCTTCTCCCTCCTCTTCACTTAATTCTGCAGATAAAAGGCAAAAAAGAAACCCTATTTAAATAAAACCAAAAATATAAAAGCAGCAAATCTTTCCAAACTAGGAAAAATATTTGATGCACTGCCAATGTAAACTAAAATTTTAGTTTACACGAGCAAAATTGTTTTATGGCTTAGGGGTTTAGTTTAAGGTTTAGATGTTAAGAGTTTATGTAATAGGTATTGAATTTAGGGTTTAAGATTATAATTTAGAGTTTAGGGTTTTAAATTTTAGGTTTTAGGTGAACCGTGCTATCAGATATGATAGTGCATGATGACATAAAAATAGTGCATCTCTTACCAAATGCATCTATCCACTTTGGGTTATCGGGTGGTTTCAAATCTGAAAATCAAATACAAGTAAAAGGATAAATACTAGAGCATAATATTTCACTCATGTCAGAATATGATTTCCAGCAGATGCAACCAAAAAGAATAAGAGACTTTCTTCGGGAAGAAAAGATGGATAGAACAATCACTAGTTTCACTCCATATTACTGAACATCAACTAAATTGAAGCTAAAGTGAATAAGAGCTAGGGTTGCCTGACAAAAACAGAAAACATTGGCATACTTAAAAATATTAAGAAATCAAGTCATCTGACTAGGTTGATTCAGAAGACAGGGGGTGGAAGTTGACTTGGACGTAATGTAGATCAAACCTGAGACAGATCGATGAAGCAAACTCTGCCGTCTCTGTCTAACAGAAGCACAGAGACTAAAAATGACCAAATTAGAGTGTAGAGATTAAATCTACAACTTAAGCATAGTACATGAACTAACAGAAGAATTGACTTTTCTTTTTCCAAGTTAATGTGCAGCATAAACCACCATGGCTGTAGCATATATAAATTACGATAGAATAATTAATGTATAACATCCGAGCAAAAAAAAGAAGTTTAAATCTTTTATCTTTATTTGTGACAAAAAAGAATCAACCTTTAAAGATGCTAATTCCCTTAGGCCCATTTCAACTGAAAGCATGCTCTCAATATTTCCTTCTCCTGTCAGATCACCACCGCCTGTATCATTTCTACAAATTTAATAATAAAAAACAACGAAAGAGGGAGGGAGTAAATGGGAGATGGTTAGAAATTCAACTAGCCTCTATCCCAGGCCTCCTCTTTAGCCTTTTGTCCAGCAGAAACAACAACTTCAAATGGAAGAGGAGCAAATGCTGACCAATATTCATGCTTTGACACTGCTATATCTGCACATATGCCTGCAGAATCCAGTTGTAATAACAAGAAAAACAAATCCTTTCAGGTAATAAAAATACGACGACTACAAAACAACATGATAAATCAACTCTATAGGAGTGAAGAATGAAAATTCCACCAACAAAACATCAAAATCTTAGCCCAAAAAAGAACACTAGCAAAGTTCGTACCCAAAGCCTACAACAAATATATACATTAGCAACACTGACCAAGTCATACACATTAGAAGATTCCTGAACTTCATCAATCTTAGGGAAGGTCAAAATTTCATGCTATCTCACAAATCACACACCATTACTATCTCACAAATCACACACCATTACTATCTCACCAATATTTGAGCAGAATATAAAAAATTAAAGCAGATATGATGAAGATAGAGGAATACATGGCTTCTATACTAAGAAATTATTTTGAAGCTGTCATATATGGTTCATAGGTGGCTTTAACATTACCAATTTTGGTACTGTGAGAAACGAGAAAACTATCACAAATATTGTAAAGAAGTTGATTCAACTATCTAGATTCTAGAGAATTAACAAAAAATAAAATGTAAAGAAGATGGACATCATACAACTATGGTAAATCGAAGAACATACATTTCAGACGATAAGATCACATGCAAATTAACTATAAACAACAATTAGAATGTAACAGCAAATTATACCACTGCTGCTGCCACCAAAAGGCCAAAGTAAACAGTCATGATCAATTGCAAGGTTAAACTTGGGTGATTACAGATAGATACAATAACCACAAGGGAACTTATATCATAGAATCCGTTATGGGAACTTATTAGCCTTATGTACCAGGTACCTTTTGGGCTTCTTTGACTTCTGTCTTTCCCACAAAGGCAACTGTAACACTTCACAACAAAATAGAAATGACTATAATTTAATTGTCTGCCTTCTTTTTTCTAGGATTTAATATTTCAACCAGAAATGCCCGAGAAAGAAAACCAAAGATAATATGTTTAAACAGTATGCCAACAAATTCTACATTATTCATTGATATCCAATTACAATCTGTAATATGGTATTTATATACAAATCAATACAGCTAACTAATAAAGAAAACTAATTAACTGCTAAGCTAACAACATAACAAACTCATAACTAATCTCAACACATAATTTTACGTTAGGTGAAGAATCTATAAAATTTTAGAAGGTGAAAATAGAAAATTTCTAAACCATATACGAATATCAAATTTGACAAACAGCGATCAGTTTCGAGGGAGAATATTATCACCAGAATTCGAAGAGGAAACAGTGAGGGCTTTGAATTGAGACTCCACCCTTTGAAGAAAAAGCATGGTTTCCTTAAAAGGTTTCGACAGCTCTTGCTCGTATTTAGTCAACATCTCACAATAAGCCTCCATGAACTGGTCCAGTGCTGGATCTTCACCTATGTTGCCGCTGCCAGTAGCACCACCAGCGGTGGCCATCGCCGAAGCGCATGCCTCTTCCAATCTCGCCACCACTTCCGGCGGTGCTCCTACCTGCTTAAGTTCAAACACCACCACATGAAAAACCAGGCGTTTCTGAAGTAAAAGTGTAGAATAAAAGTAAAACCACCATGGTTTTGTTTCTTTGTTACCTTTTGACAATTGGCATAGGCGGCCAGGAGACGGTGGTAGTGAGGATGAGCCATGATCTTGGCCTTGAGCAGAGAACAACGGTGAAGGAGCAGAGAAGAAGCGATTGAGCAAAGGGGAGAGAATGTGGATTAGGGATTTTTTTTTTATTTTTTATTTGGTATTTTATGTTTCGTTCGTTTTTTTTTTATTATTTTTAAATAAATCCAAAATTTTAAACATACCTATACCGACGGCACGATATTTCGTTGGTATATAATTTACTTACACTCCATACCGACATATAATATTTATCGTCGGTAAACCCTATATCTATACCGACGCATAGAACGAAATCGTCGCTATATGGTTAACCTATACCGACGCACAGAACAGAACCGTTGCTATATGGCTAACCTATACCGACAGCTCATATTATTTGTCGGTATATTTTAAACCTATACCGACAGTGCTATATTCCGTCAGTATATGATGTTTATACCGACGTTTTTTGTCCGTCAGTATAAATTGGCGTCGGTATATGTACATTTTTTTGTAGTGTTCCACGTTGTTCATAGTTTTCATTTAAGTTTGAAAGATTAGTTGTTTACTATCCATTTGTTCGGTATCGAGATAGTCGAACTCACGAAAAAAGTGAGTACGGTCCTCACTCTAATCAAGTGTTGATCAATTCGGCCTAGACATAGGTACGAGTTTAAGGCAGCTAAAAGAGAGCGAACCAATGTTGTTGTCTTTGCAAGATTCACGTCGTGACGGGTATCATCTGCAGTGGGCAACAACAATATTCTGACTTATACATAAGCGGAATCCATATCGAATCGTTCTGCCGAGCCTTGAAGGTATGCCGAATTTGTCGCCATGCTAATTGTTCGTTCCACTGCCGAGGCAGCGAAAGCGTCAAAGCAGCCAATCTGCCATCTCTCGCCGAGGCAGCAATGTCTGGAAGCACAAAGCAACTTAACCTATTCAACGTAGTTTCACACTAGGGAGCAGCATAATCTAACCCATTCTATCATCCTGATCTCTTTTATCTATTACTTATGTTTTATTTACTTTTCATTCTTTACAAAACTAAAACTTATTTGTGCATTTAATTTTCTTTGTGCAAGAATCACAATTTGAGTTAAGCTATCTAATCCTAGTGGGAGACGATATCTTTTATATTATAACTTGACAGGAGTGTGCACTTGTGCTCATATTTAGAGAACACCTAAATGCTCTACACATGTCTCCAATCTCAATTAAGACACACCAATGATGAAGATGAAGAGGATGACGACAATGGAAACGAGTCTTAAGCTCATGCATCTCATATCATAGTATGATTTCATTTTTTATGCACCTGTGTTATTTGATTTTGAACCTATGCTTTAATTTATGTTTTTAGGATTTGAGTTTGGATTTTATGTTTGCTTTGAATTGTTATGTTTTAAGCTTTTAATGAAGTTTATGTTGTTTGCTTAATCTTATTTATATTATCTTGCTTCTATCATAGATTTTGATCTAACAAAGAAAGAGAGAAGGGTTATAAGCAATGTTTTTCAAAAACCTAGCTTGAACTAAGGGGGAGTACTTAAATTTTTTTTTCGTTTTGTTACATCAAAAAGGGGGAGATTGTAAAACCTATGTTTGGTTTTGATATAACAAATATTTTAAAGATCAATTTCCAAAGTAAATGATTTTTTAAGTACTTGAAAGTCTCACTATTGACAAGGATTTTAAGCCTAAATTATTTCCAAGTGAAAACTTGAACCCCACAAAATTTTCTAAGTGTTTTCAAAGTCAAACTTTACAAAATCGCTCAAGCGTATCGGTACGCCCTATAGCATTTCGATAGGGATTTTGGCTATTGGAATTTTAATTGAGCACAACGTTTCGATACAACTTACCCCATTTCGATACGGTGTTGCGATACGGGCTTATTCGTTTATATATGATCTTCAAACTGGGCTTTATACAAATGACTTTCGGCTCAAGCCTTAAGTGTACTAATCCTCAATTTCGGCACAACACGTCAACGTACCAATATGGGGTCTTATGATTTTAAAATCTTTGCAATAAAATTTTCGATCGTTGAGTGTCAGTTAAAGCTTCAAATTTCAGTTATATCGTACCGATACGAGTGACGTTCGTTTCGATACGCTTTTGTAAAAACAAGCTTTACATATCAATACTCCCTTGAAGCGTACCGATACCTTTTTCTCAAGACTTTTTCATCAGATTCTAGTGAGCAAAAATCGTACCAATACGGTCCAACCGTTTCGATACGACCCCCATTTTACACTAAGATTGTTTCGATACTCCCTTCTCGCGTACTGATACGCCCTTTCTATTACCTGCAATGACTCTTTCTATTTTGAGACAGATATTGATACATGTACCTCATGTACCAATACGTTAGGTTGCATAAGTGCATTTATGGTGGAAAAATGAGAGCTCAACGACTCTATTGATGATGCCAACCACCCAAACGGCTAGAATTCAATGAGAATGTGTAAAAGCAAGCCTACAAAGCTACAACAATAACTATTCATCAAGTCAAGCACAATTAAGCAAAAATCCAATCTCTTTGAGCCTTTTAGAGTCAAAACCTTACACCCAACTTGTGTAATTCATTTGTAATCTTTCATTTCAAGTTTGGGGAGTGTGCTATTGTAACTGGGCAAATATTTTACCTATTGAGAGGTTTATTTTCAATTTGCCAACTTCTTCTTATAAAAGAGTGATTTCAATCAAGCTTTGGGTAGAAAGCTTTGATCTTTGTAACGGTTTCCTCCTAATCCTAGAAAAGGGGAAGAATTCAGTAGTGAATTGGTTGAAATCCTTAGTGAGAGCTAAGGTAGTGGATGTAGAGCTTGTTAGAAGCTTGAACCACTCTAAATCTCTTTGTCTTCAATTTTTATCTTACCATTTTGCTCCCTTTCATTTTAAAAAGTCAATTCACCCCATATTGGCAAATTCGACATTGTTTGATCATCTCAACAAAATTCTAACCATAAACCTTAAATTCTAAACGATACAATCTAACCCCTAAAGCCTAAATTGAACTTGCTTGCGGAAAACAAGTTTTCCCACCACTAGTGCATGAAATATTTTCTCTAACAATATGAGTTATTATTTACGGTTATTATTTTATAGACAAACAACGAAAAATATATTCCACAAGCATACTTATTTTCACTTTAAAAACTAAACTCTAACCCTAAAACCCTAATTTATACCATAAATCATAGAGCCTAAACTCTTAAACTCCAAATCCTAAATTAAAACTCTAAACCCTACATTAAACCCGCTTGTGAAAAAACAAAATTTCTACCCCTGGTGCATGAAATATTCTTCCTAACAAGAAAATAAATTTTCCAAAAGCATGCATAATTTCACTTTAAAAACTAAAATTCAAATCCCTAATCAATCCCCAACCCTAAAACTCTAAATCATAAACATTATCATCTAAATTAAACCCCTAAACTTTAAATTAAATCCACTTATATTTTTTTCTAATGTAAGTGCATGAAATATTTTCTCCAAAAATATCTAACAAAAGAAATTTATTTTTAATTTATCGTTATTTTGAATCAAAACAAAAATATAAAAAGATTTATGTGAAACTGATAAACTAATTTTGATATAGCTAAAGAATTAAGGACTAATTTGAAAAAGATAAAACAAATTTTTAAGTCCTAAAACCTCTCTATACATTTCAAGGAAAATGGTTAAGTTAAAAACTCAAGTTGTCAAAACTTTTCTAAGTGTTTTTGAAGCCAAAACAGTGATTTTCGAGTCACCGTTTCGGAAGGGCCTTGGGCGTTCCGGAACACTTTTGAAACTGTGAACCCTTGTTTCGGAACGAGTGAAGAACATCGGAACGATTTGACCCGTTTCGATACGGTAGTATCGAAACGACTTCAAACGTTTCGAAACGGCATTCAAACCGTGTTTTAAAAATATGACCGTTGAAGTTTTTAACCGTTTTTATATTGGTCGTTAAGGCGTATCGAAACACCTTCAATCTGTTTCAATACGAGCTTTGAAAGTAGGTAAGTGTTTCGAAACGAGTTTTAAAACGACTCTTAATCGTATCGAAACGATCGTGCCCATTTCGGTACGATCTATTTAATACACTCCAACGGCTCTTTCTTTTTTGTCTGTTTCAAAACAGGATCGGGCGTTTCGAAACGGGTGGTTGCAGACTGCATTTATGGAGGGAAGATAACATCCCAACGGCTCTACTGATAAATGCAACAATCCCAACGGCTAGAATTCAATGATAAGGTATAAAAGAGACCTCTAAAAGCTTCAACAACAACTATTGATCTCAAAGAAAACATCCAAACATCAAATCCAAGCAATTGAGCCTAAATCCCATTATTTCTTGTAAACCCCAATTGTGAAATTGTAATTTCCATTCTTATCCTTTCAATTGGGTTGAGTGCTTGTAATTGGGCTACATTTTTGTATTGAGAGATACTTGTTTAGCCATCATCTTCTTTGTAATTCTTGTGTGAGAATTGGGTCAAATTTTGGGTAGAAAATTTGACTGATATTGTAACGGTTACCTCCTTAGCCTAGAAAAGGGGAAGAGCAATTAGTGGAATTGTTGGAAAATCCTTAGTGAAGCTAAGGTTATGGATGTAGAGCTCGATTGGAACTTGAACCACTATAAATCCTCTTGCCTATCTTTTTATTTGTCAATTCCACTACCAAAAAATTCTAAAATTCCAATTCACCCCCCTTTTGGTTTATATCGATCATTTGATCCATTCAACAATTGGTATCAGAGCCCACCTCTTTGAAGGATTAACAACCACAAGAGGAGTTCCTAGGAAGAGTGTGATCATCCATAAATCAAGCCATGACATCTACCTCCAGGTCAAGCATGTATGAGTCCCAATCAACCACAAAACCATCATTCTTCAACGGTGACAACTATCCATTTTGGAAGAACCAGATGCGCCTCTTCATCAAATCCAACAATTACCTAGTTTGGGATGTCATTGAAGATGGTCCCTATATTCCTTTGAAGAGGGATGATGAATGAAAATTGGTTCTAAAGAAGAAGATTGAGATGAGTGGAGATGAGAGGAAGAAGATCCAAATCAATGACAAAGCTCTTCACATGCTATTTTTCTCTTTCAGTCCCAACATCTACTCCAAAGTCTTCTCCATTGAAAGTGCCAAGGAAGTATGTGATACACTAGAGACCACCTATGAAGGAACTAGTGATGTGAAGGAGACCAAGATTGGAATTCTCAATCTTAGTTATGAGAATTTCAAGATGGAGCCCGACGAAACCGTGTCCAAGATGTCCGATCGCTTCTCAACTATCGTCAACGAGCTTAAGGGTTTTGGAGAGACAATCCCGGAAGACAAACTTGTCCGGAAGCTACTCTACTCACTTCCCGAATCTTAGGATGGGAAGAGAACTGCCATCATCGAGGCCAAAAACTTGAAAACACTAAAACTTGATGAGCTAGTGGGTTCTCTCCTTACTCATGAGATAATGAAGCAAGGAAGGGAAGATGAAAAGAAGAAGGAAGAGAAAAGAGTGGAGAAGCTAGAAGTAGAAAAGAAGAAGAAGATAGGAGTGGCTCTCAAAGCTTCATTACATGAGGAAAGCACTTCTAGTGAGGAGGATGATTTAGAAGAATTGGCTATGATAGCCAAAAGATTCTCACGATTCATGAGGTCCAATCGAGGAAGGAAGATTCAAAGAAAAATAGACTTCAAGAGAAAAAACAAAGAAGAAGAGAGGGATCAAATCATTTGCTACGAGTGCAAAAAGCCTGGTCACATTCGTTCGGAGTGCCCTCAATTCAAGAAGAAGGGCTTTGAGAAGAAGAAGAAGCTCAAAGCCAAGCTTGCTACTTGGAGTGACGAGGAGTCACCCGAGGACGACGAACAAGAAGTGGCCAACCTTTGCCTCATGGCACTTGAGGAGGATTCCTCCATGGTAACCTCTAACTCATCATCATTTGACTTTACATTTGATGAATTACATGATGCACATGATGAGTTGCAAGAGGTTTATGATGAGTTAGTTGTGAAGTACAAAGAGTCGGTCATTAGAAATAAGAAAATTATTTCTGAATTAAATGATAAAAATGACTCTCTTTTTCAAGCTAACTTAAAATTTGAGAAAAATATTTTAGGTTTGAAAGATGAACTTAAATTCTTCCAAGATGAAAATGTAGACCTAAATAATCTTCTTTCTCAATGCAATAGTGAACACCAAAAGGTGTTAGATGAGCTTAACAAGCTCAAAGAGTCTTTCAAAAATGTTGGTAATGTGAAGCATGAAAAAGGTGAATCATCTAAAACAAACCAACCTAAGAGAAAGACTAATGACTACAAACAAAGTGGTTTCTCTAGACATAATAGAACTAAAAAAGATTAGGAGTGTATGGGTTCCTAAGGAACTTGTCAAATCTAATAATATTGTTGCTATGTCACCTTGGATTCCTAAGGGAACCAAGCTATTGAGAGCTAACACTCGTGGACCCAAAATGATTTGGGTACCAAAAACAAAAGTTTAATATCTTTGTTTGTAGGGGGAGCATTGCTACAAGGCCAAAGCACAAAGTCAAAATTCATGGTACCTTGATAGTGGATGCTCAAGGCATATGACCAGAGACGAGAGTAGATTCATGGACTTAAAGCAAAAAGTGAGGGAGTAGTGACATTTGGTGACAACTCCAAAGGCCACATTAAATGTATTGGCTCCATATGTAATCACTCTACCATTCTTATTGAAAATGTTTTATATGTCGATGGTTTTAAACATAATTTGTTGAGCATAAGTCAATTATGTGATAAAGGGTTTAATGTCTTATTTAATAAGAATGGGTGCAAAATTGTTGACATTAAATCAAATAATATTATGCTCATAGGTCATCGCATAGGTAATATTTACATGGTGCATTTAGATGACATACATACATCCCATGCATGTTTAGTAGCTCAAAATGAAAATGATGCATGACTATGGCATAGAAAACTAGGACATGCTAGCATTAGCGCTTTAGAAAAATTAGTTTCCCTAGATCTAGTTAGAGGTTTACCCAAGATTAAGTTCTCAAATGACAAAATTTGTGATGCATGCTCTAAGGGTAAACAACATAAGTCATCCTTTAAATCCATTAATGATGTTTCTACAAGTAGGTGTTTACAACTTATTCACATGGATTTATTTGGGCCTATTAGGACTATGAGTTTGGGTGGTAAATCTTATGCATTTGTACTTGTTGATGATCTTTCTAGATTTACTTGGGTTCTATTTTTAAGTACTAAAGACGAGGCTTTAGAAAAATTCATCACATTTTCAAAATTAACCCAAAATGATCTTGAACTTAGAATTTCTCATATTAGAAGTGATCATGGAACCGAATTTCAAAATCTAGGGTTTGAAGAGTTTTAAAATGAAAATGGTATTAGCCACAAATTTTCTGCTCCTCGAACTCCTCAACAAAATGGGGGTAGTTGAGAGGAAAAATAGAACTTTACAAGAAATGGCTAGAACCATGCTTTGTGAAAACAATTTACCTAAATATTTTTGGGCGGAAGCCACAAACACCGCTTGCTACATTGTAAACCGAGTAATGATTAGGCCACTTTTAAAGAAAACACCATATGAGATTTTAAAATCTAAAAAGCCTAACATTAGCTATTTTCATCCATTTGGTTGCAAGTGTTTTGTTTTAAATAATGGAAAAGATAACTTAGGTAAATTTGATGCAAAAAGTGATGAAGCTATTTTCATAGGATATTCCTTAAACTCTAAAGCCTATCGTGTATTTAACAAGAGAACTTTAGTACTAGAAGAGTCTATACATGTTGTATTTGATGATAACCTCATTCCAAGGAAGGATTCTTGTGATGACGATGATGTAGGAATCATTAATGCCTTTGATGGAGGACAAACTTCAAAGGAGGATGAGATTCCAACAAAAGAAGAGGATACACAAGATCCACCTCTTGAAGCCTTGAAGGACTTGGCTCTTGAGGAAAAGGAAGTGAGCTACCCAAGGGAGTTCAACTATGTCAAAGGTGGTGAAATCTTGGGTGATCCATCCAAGGGGGTATCTACTAGATCTTCTCTTGCACTTATGAACCATGTTGCATTTATATCATGCATAGAGCCTAAGAATATAAAAGAAGCATTAAAATATGACTTCTGGATTATGGCTATGCAAGAAGAGTTAAATCAATTTGAGAGAAGTACTGTTTGGACATTAGTTGATAGGCCTAGTAATCAATCTACTATAGGAACTAAATGGGTCTTTAGGAACAAACTAGATGAGAGTGTTAACATTGTGAGAAATAAAGCTAGATTAGTAGCACAAGGTTACACTCAAGAAGAGGGAATAGATTTTGATGAAGCCTATGCACCCGTAGCTAGAATGGAGACTATTAGGATGTTGCTTGCATATGCATGTTATCATGATTTCAAGCTTTTTCAAATGGATGTTAAAAGCGCATTTTTAAACGGTTTTATAAATGAGGAAGTGTATGTGAAACAACCAGCGGGTTTTGAAGACTCAAAATTTCCAAATCATGTTTATAAACTTACTAAAGCACTGTATGGTTTAAAACAAGCTCCTAGAGCTTGGTATGAAAGACTTTCAAATTTTTTGATTGAAAAATGTTTTGAAAAAGGTAAGGTGGACACTATTTTTTTCATAAAAAGGTATAAAAATGACATCTTAGTAGTACAAATATATGTTGATGATATTATTTTTGGATCTACTAACGAGTTTCATTGTAAGGAGTTTGCTAAGTTAATGCAAGGTGAATTCGAGATGAGCATGATGGGGGAGCTCTCATTCTTTTTGGGACTCCAAATCAAGAAAAGAAAGGATGTCACCTTCGTAAATCAAGCAAAGCACATCAAGGATATGCTAAAGAAGTTTGGCTTGGAGAATGCAAAGCCTTTGTTGAGTTGAGAGGTGCTCGATTCGTTCAACCGATGTGGCTCACCAAGTGGTGGAGAGATGGAATTTTGGGTGGATTTGGTGTGGAAGCTTGAATATAAAGAACACAATGATTTTAGAGTGGTTCAACCTTCTAACCAAGGTCTACATCCACTACCTTAGCTTCCCACTAAGGATTTCCAATCAATCCACTTTTGATTCGTCCCCTTTTCTAGGCTTAGGAGGAAACCCTTTTACACCGATCAAGCTTTCTACCCAAAGCCTTGATCAAACCCTCTTTTACAAAGAGATAAATAAAGCAAACACAAATCCCTCTAATAGGTATTTGTTTGCACAATTAAAGCACTCACCCGAAACCTAAAACACTTGAGCAAATTTTACAATTTTGGCTCACTAGTGTTTGTCTATACAAGAATTGACAATTTAAGCACTAAGACAATGTTTGATCATTTGTTGATTGACAATATGAGCATTAATCATATCTTTATGCTTGGAGGTCCCTTTTATACTCCTTGATGAGTTTATAGCCGTTACTGGTCGTTGGGGATGAATTGGAGCCGTTGAGGACTTTATTCCCACCATAAATGCAGTTTTGCTGCTACCCATATCAAAACGCTCAAACCCGTTTCGATAAACTCTTTAAGTAGAAAGAGCCGTTGAGCATCCGTATCGAAACGCTAGGCACCGTATCGAAACGCTCTGCATTTAAAACTTAGTTGGAAAATAGTCGTTGGGGTTTATGACCGTTGTGGTCGATGCCACGTAGGCGTATCGAAACGGCATAGCCTGTTTCGAAACGCTGGGCAAAATTCACATCCAGGGAAGGCTCGTTTCGATACCCGTATCGAAACACTTTTGCTACTGGAATACACCGTATCGAAACGCCTGAAAGGTTTTGTGTATTTTGTCTTTTGAAAACATGCAAAACCCTTTAGAAAATATCCCTAAACATAGTTTCAAGTTATTTGGACTTTTGAAAAAGTTTTGAATTCTTTTTAAATTATTCCAAAACATTTTTCTATTATTATATCAAAACATTAGTTCTACAATCTCCCCATTTTTGATATAATAAAACTATGTTGAAAAATTGTTTGGGATTCTCCCTCTTTAACTTTAAAAATGTGAATAAGAGATTAAAGATATGAAATCAAATAAAGTTCCCTCTTATTCATTTCTCCCCCTTTTTGTTATATCAAAAAGAATTTAAAACATTAAGTTCAAAATAACTAGAGGAAAAATTTTGACAAAAAATAAGAATTTGGTTTTAAAATGGCTCCCCTTACTCAAAGCATCATTAAAGATGTTAGTCCAACATATATGATCATCTAGTTGAAATAGAAAGAAATATATCAAATGAAATAAAAAACAACTAGATTTTTACCAACACTTGAACCCAAGGGAGGATGTGAAGCCTTCCTTCTTCAAGTGTTCTTCCTTGTGTGCATGGAGCTCCCCCTCAATGTTTGACTTGTTGAACATCTCCATCACACCTAGCAAAAGAAAATCAAGTGATTTTTGGTATCCAAATTGCTTTAGATCCATAAACGTTAGTAGCACAAATTTTAGTCCCCTTAGGAATCCATTTTTCAATGTCATCATTTTTAATTGAAGTGGTTAGTCCTTTTGGGACCCAAACACTTCTAAAACATTTTCCTTTTACAAATCTAGGGGGACTAGATTGCCTTACATAGAAATTTGATTTTCTAAAATTGTTTTTCTTTTCTAGCTCTTTGGAAATCAAATTCTTTTCTTCTTGAACTTTTTGAAGCAAATTTTGTAAATCAAAACATTTTAATTCAAACTCTTCGAGTTTTGCTTCAAGTTCAAGTTTGGTTTTAGAAATCAAATCATTTTGAACTTTTAACTTTGAAATTAATTTATTGTTTTTCAAAATGTGATTTTTAAACTCTAAAACCAAATCATCATAGACATCTTGTAATTCATCAAAAGAGTAAGAACATGAAGTAGATGAATTAGAAGTTACCCTTGAATCTTCTTCGATGGCCATAAGGCAAAGGTTGGCTTGTTCATCGTCGGTGGAGTCATCATCACTCCAAGTAGCCACATATGCCTTCTTCTTATGGCTTGAAGTGCTTGCCCTCTCCTTTTTCTTGGATTCTCGTTCAAGCTCTTTCAAAGCTTTCTTCATGAACGGGGCACACTTCTTGAAGAGATGAACTATCTCTTCTTCTTCATCCTTCTCTTCACTTGAATAGATATGATTGCAAGTGGAGGACTTGAGAGCCATGACATTGGTGTTGATGCCAAGCCCCTTGAGCTTCTTCTCTCCCATAGCTCTAATTTCTTCCCTCTTCTTCTCATCCTCTTTGTTCTTCTTCATGATTTGATGAGTAAGGAGTGACCCCATGAGTTTATCAAGCTTCAAGGTCTTCAAATTCTTTGCATCGATGATGGCGGTCCTCTTTGAGTCCCAAGACTCGGGAAGTGAGTAGATGAGCTTTCGGACAAGTTTTTCCTCCGGAATGGCTTCTCCATAACCCTTGAGACCATTGGTGATAGTGGAGAACCTATCAAACATCTTCTCGATGTTTTCTTCCAGATCCATCTTGAAGTTCTCATACTCCAAAGTGAGGAGCCCAATCTTGGTCTCCTTGACTTCATCGGTTCCCTCGTATGTGACTTCAAGCTTGTCTCATACCTCCTTGGCACTCTCACAAGAAGACATCTTCTCATAGATGGATGAGCCAAATGCACAAAAGAGAATGTGCAAGGCTTTGCAATTTAGCTCCATCTTCTTACGATCGTCGGCACTCCACTCCGCTTTGCTTCGTTGAGGCACGAACAGACCGTCTTCAACTATATCCCATAGCTTGTAGTCTCTAGACTTGATGAAGAACTTCATCTTTATCTTCCAATGGGTATAGTAGGTTCCGTCAAAGAAAGGCGGTTTGTCTATGGATAGCGCCATTTGAGTCGGTTGGTGAAATCATGATCGAGCTTGCCGGATCTTCTCAAAAGGATGTGAATCCTCTTCGATTGAGCCATGCTCTGATACCAATTGTTGAGTTGAGAGGTGCTCGATTCAATCAACCGATGTGGCTCACCAAGTGGTGGAGAGATGGAATTTTGGGTGGATTTGGTGTGGAAGCTAGAATATAAAGAACACAATGATTTTAGAGTGGTTCAACCTTCTAACCAAGGTCTACATCCACTACCTTAGCTTCCCACTAAGGATTTCCAATATATCCACTATTGATTCGTCCCATTTTCTAGGCTTAGGAGGAAACTATTATACACCGATCAAGCTTTCTACCCAAAGCCTTGATCAAACCCTCTTTTACAAAGAGATAAATAAAGCAAACACAAATCCCTCTAATAGGTGTTTGTTTGCACAATTAAAGCACTCACCCAAAACCTAAAACACTTGAGCAAATTTGACAATTTTGGCTCACTAGTGTTTGTCTATACAAGAATTGACAATTTAAGCACTAAGACAATGTTTGATCATTTGTTGATTGACAATATGAGCATTAACCATATCTTTATGCTTGGAGGTCCCTTTTATACTTCGTGATGAATTTATAGCCGTTACTAGTCGTTGGGGATGAATTGGAGCCGTTGAGGACTTTATTTCCCACCATAAATGTAGTTCTGCTGCTACCCGTATCGAAACGCTCGAACCCATTTCGATACGCTCTTAAAGTAGAAAGATCCGTTGAGCATCCGTATCGAAACGCCATGGGCCGTATCGAAACGCTAGGCACCGTATCGAAACGCTCTGCATTTAGAAGTTAGTTGGAAAATAGCCGTTGGGGTTTATGACCGTTGTGGTCGATGCCACGTAGGCGTATTGAAACGGCATAGCCCGTTTCGATACCCGTATCGAAACACTTTTGCTACTGGAATACACCGTATCAAAACGCCTGGAAGGTTTTGTGTATTTTGACTTTTGAAAACATGCAAAACCCTTTAGAAAATATCCCTAAACATAGTTTCAAGTTATTTGGACTTTTGAAAAAAATTTGAATTCTTTTTAAATTAGTCCAAAACATTTTTCAATTATTATATCAAAACATTAGTTCTACAGCCTCAAGCCACACCAATGAGCTCATCTACAAAGCTTGACAAAGATGAAGGAGGTAAGTGTGTTGGCTCTAAGCTTTACTGTTCTATGATTGGGTCTTTGCTTTACCTTACCGCTAGTAGACCAAATATTTTGTTTAGTGTTTGCTTGTGTGCTAGGTTTCAAGCTAGTCCTAGAGAGTCTCACCTTATAGCCATTAAGAGAATCTTTAGGTACCTTAGAGATACCCCTTGTTTAGGTCTTTGGTACCCTAAAGACTCAACCTTCAACCTTCATGCTTATTCGGATGCGGATTATGGGGGGTGTAAAATCGATAGGAAGAGTACTTCGGGAACATGTCAATTCTTAGGTAGTATGCTAATATCTTGGTTCTCTAAGAAACAAAATAGTGTAGCTCTTTCTACCACCGAAGCCGAGTACATATCCTTAGGGAGTTGTTGTGCTCAAGTCCATTGGATGAAGCAACAACTCTTAGATTATGGTATTAAAGTTGAAACCATATCCCTTAAGTGTGATAACACTAGTGTCATAGGCTTAACAAAAAATCCCATCCAACACTCTAGAACCAAACATATATAGATAAGGCATCATTTCATTAGAGATCATGTCCTTAAGGAATATGTTGTTATAGAGTACGTTGACACCTTAAACCAACTAGCAGACATCTTTACAAAGCTTTTAGATAAAGAGCGTTTTTGGTCCCTTAGGAGAGAGTTAGGTCTAACTAGCCTTTCTTGACCTTTTAGGACCCTTTTTGTGCTTAAATTGCTTGAATTCTTGAAAATGTCATGTTTATGTGTTTTTACTCCTAATTTCATCCATGCTAATAGTTAGGGGGAGTATGTTTTTGTTTGTACATGTCTTTCCTGCTCATTCATGCCATTCATGCAAATTAGGACTTCATAAAATCCATTTTTCTGCAAAATTAAAGCCTCATCTGCACTTCTAGGCCTAGGTGTATCGAAACGGGTCCAACTGTTTCGATACGGGTGCCTTAAAAGATCTGTCTGTGAGAAGAGTGTTTCGAAACGCCTTAAAAGGGTTTCGAAATGATTTTGCCACTGCCAATGGGTGTATCGAAACGAGTTTCGATATGGGTCAACGAGGATTCAATACGGTCAAAGCCGTAGCGAAGCAGTCAGGTGGACTTGAAACGTCAGCCAACGTTTTGATACCCGCGTTTCGGAACGATTGAGCCTGTTCCGAAACGGGTTTGCGGACAGCTTTAAAGAAGGCTTTTAATGTTAAAAATCACTTTAATTAAAACTCTTTCAAAACCCTAAAAACCCTAAATCGATTTTCCCTATAAAAACCCTCTAAACCTCATTGTTTTTCATCAAATCTTGAGGGCTTTTTCACACAAACACAAGTCTAGGCTAGCCTCATCAATATTGTGCAAGATTTTCAACTCATTCATCCAAAATCCCCTTTCTAAGGTATATTTTCTATTTTTTTCTTTTTCCTTTGATTTAATTTGATTCTTAGGTTAGAAAATTTTAATTTTGTATAGATTATATTTTTTTAAACTTGGGTTTTTCAAAACTTGTAATTTTTTTTAAATCTTAATTTTTTGGTTCGAATATATTATTTTTCACTCATATTTTTTTGGGTTTTTCAAAAGTTGTTTTTCTCTTAAAAAAATTTTCTAAAATCTTTTTTAAACCTAAATGGGATTTATTATTGGATTGAATTTAGGATATTCATGCATACACTTTAATTTCAAAATTGCTTGCTTTATGTTTTTAGGAGTTTTTCAATGGAGAACGTTAACAAGAAACGTAAGACGTGTCAAGCAAGTGATGTCGGTATCTGCCCTAATCTCACCCAGTTGTTTCTCAAAAGTCTTCGGACTCCAGAGACGAGGGACCGTTTCACTTATGTTAGGGAGATTGTCGTTCGTCGTGAACGTGTGGTTGATGTTTCGTTCCTTGATTCGGAGCGTTTTGCCTTCTGTTATCTAGAGCGTCTACGAGAATGGAACTTCATGGCTCTCTTGAACATACCAGATGTGGTCTACAAGCACATGGTTCTCATCTTCTACTCGAATGCTCAGCTTGTTGATAATGAGGATCATTCCGAAGTTGTTGGCATTGAGTCCTTTCTCTTGGGGAAGAGTTTCGTCATAGACATACCCTTTTTAGAGACTACTCTTGGCCTTAAGAACGAAGGCATCGAGAATGAGACTCATTTTGGTTCTCACACCGGTTCCGTGCTTTCCTTGGATGCTCATGGTAGGTTCCTCCATTTGATCATCTCGTGGTTTATTCGCCCATCTGGAGGTAAATTCTCTCACATTCGTCAAGTTGATTATTTTTGGCTTGAGTGTTTTCGCCGTAGAGAGCGCCCAAATCTTGTTAAGATTATGTTTGTCGAGATGCTCAACAATGTGAAGCTTCGTGAAACCGATGCTCTCAAATCCTTCACATATGGGACTGTTTTGAGCTATATCTTTGGAATGCTCAACTTTGATTGCACTTATGACTCTCCGGAACCCCGTAAGCAAAAGATTGGTGAAGCTTCTCTCCACAAATCCGGGTTCCATTACAACATTAATGGCCAATGGAAACGAGTTGATAGGCATGCTCCTCCACCACAAGTTGAACCACAACCTCAAGCTCCGGGTCCCAACAATGAAGGTCTTATGGCTTTTCTCACCGAGCGGTTCAACACAATGGAGGCAGGTCTTGGTACTATTAATAATCGCTTGCAATCCGTGGAAAATCATCTCACATCCCTTGAGAATCAACATCAATCAATGGACTCATCATTCTCCACCTTTTATGGTTAATGGATGACCTTTCGTCGCTCTCAAGCTAGGAACAATGATGACTCCTATGATGTTGATGGTGACGATGACGAGGCTAAAGATCTTTTTTATTGCATCGCATATTAGACTATCATATTAGGATTAAGTTTGCACCTTTATTTCTTTATGTTTCATGAACCTATGCTTTGATTACTTTGTTTGGGATTGAGCTTTGAACCTTATTGTTTAAGTTTTATGTTTGGATTTGAATTATATGAATCTATATTATGTTGCTTATTGCTTTTAACCTTGTTATTCTCTTTGAGCCTTGCTTATTATTCTTTTTTATCTAACAAAAAGGGGGAGAAAATATAAGAGCCAAAAATTTGTTTTAAGTGGTTTTGAGTTTTAAAAATTAAATTTTAAATCTTTTCAAACTTTAAAACTCATCTTAAATTGAGGGGGAGTTAGAATGTATTCAAAAGTTCAAAACTTTTAAAAATTATAACTTTAGTTTTGTTATATCAAAAAGGGGGAGTTTGTGAAAATGATAAACTAATTTTGATATAACTAAAGAATTAAGGACTAATTTGAAAAAGATAAAACAAATTTTTAAGTCCTAAAACCTCTCTATATATTTCAAGGAAAATGGTTAAGTTAAAAACTCAAGTTTTCAAAACTTTTCTAAGTGTTTTTGAAGCCAAAACAATGATTTTCGAGTCACCGTTTCGGAACGACCTTGGGCGTTCTGGAACACTTTTGAAACTATGAACCCTTGTTTCGGAACGAGTTTCGAAACGATTTTGAAACGGGTGAAGAACATCGAAACGGGTTGACCCATTCCGATCCGGTAGTATCAAAACGACTTCAAACGTTTTGAAACGACATTCAAACTGTGTTTTAAAAATATGACCGTTGAAGTTTTTAACCGTTTTTATATTGGTCGTTAAGGCGTATCGAAACATCTTCAATCCGTTTCGATATGGGCTTTGATAGTAGCTAAGTGTTTCGAAACGGGTTTCGAAACGACTCTTAATCATATCGAAATGATCGTGCCCGTTTCGGTACGGTCTATTTAATACACCCCAATGGCTCTTTCTTTTTTGGTCTGTTTCGAAACGGGTGGTTGCAGACTACATTTATAGAGGGAAGATAACATCCCAACGGCTCTATTGGTGAATGCAGCAACCCCAACGGCTAGAATTCAATGAGAAGGTATAAAAGGGACCTCTAAAAGCTTCAGCAACAACTATTGATCTCAAAGAAAACATCTAAACATCAAATCCAAGGAATTGAGCCTAAATCTCATTATTTCTTGTAAACCCCAATTGTGAAATTGTAATTTTCATTCTTATCCTTTCAATTGGGTTGAGTGTTTGTAATTGGGCTATATTTTTGTATTGAGAGATACTTGTTTAGCCATCATCTTCTTTGTAATTCTTGTGTGAGGATTGGGTCAAATTTTGGGTAGAAAATTTGACCGATATTGTAACGGTTACCTTCTTAGCCTAGAAAAGGGGAAGAGCAATTAGTGGAATTGTTGGAAAATCCTTAGTGAAGCTAAGCTAGTGGATGTAGAGTTCGACTGGAACCACTCTAAATTTTCTTGTCTAAAAATCCAATTCATCCCAAAAAGTCTAAAAATCCAATTCACCCCTCTTAGTTTATATCGATCATTTGATCCACTCACAATTTATTAATTTAAATATTGACCAAATTATATTCGGTTAACGATTAGAAATTTTAAAGGTGAAGATATAACTCTTAGAAATAAGAATAAATAGTGAATGAGAGAGAGAGAAACGTTTGTAATTTTATTCTTTTAGAAATTACAAAATATTTGTGGATATATTTGGTAGCTTTTTTCGGTGCAGAAACACAGAACGTAATGTTTTATTAGGATGATACTTTATTTAGGGACGAAAATATAATCTGAACTTGATTCGATGGGGAAAAAAGTTTTAATTTAAATTCAATCAAAAAAAGTTTGAATTCGAATCTAAAAAAGTTTAAGTCCTAATAGAAGATGGATTATATATGGACATTACTATTATCTTATTCAAATCCGATCTATTCAATCTGAGTCCGATATATATATATATAAGGATATGATCAAATTACACCGTGTAAAACTCTCTAAGTTTTACACCTTTTTTGGATCGTTGGATGAGTGAAACGGATGGATAAGATTAACAGTAAAATATGTGAAGATTATCACTTGGGAATTAAAAACACGGAGTTAATCTCAACCATTCATTTCCCCCATCCAACGATCCAAAAAAGGTGTAAAACTTAAAGAGTTTTACACGGTGTAAGTTGATCCTAACCCATATATATATATATATATGAATATGAATAAAAACATATAAAATCTTTAAATTTAAAGAATATAGATATATCTTGAAATCCTAATTAAGTTAATTGGAATTATATTATAATATATATATATATATATTTGAAATACTAATTAAATTAAATTGGAATTATATATATATATTTTGAAATCCTAATTAAAGTTAAATTAAGATTATATATATATTAATATACATATTAAAATCTTAATATAAGTTGAATTAGGATTACAAAGGCTATATAAAGGCACAAGAGATCTAACAATCATTAATACTTTTTGAAAAACTTACTAAATAGTTTAAAGAGTTTTATGTTATCATTTCAACTAGATGAACTATGTAGAGGTCGGAGCGTTATCGTTGTGGCTTGAGAATTGATATCGTAAAATCGTGATGAGGTATCTTTCTTCTCCAAAATCAGAATTCCAGTTTTTAAACAAGTAATTCTTCACCTTTAATCACCAGGATTCGTTTGATGAAAATTATTTGTTATTTTTATTTAAAGATATTTGTTTGAGTTGTTACTTTAAAAAGAAAAAATTAATTAGATTCAAAATTTTGAATTTAAATTTGAATTTTAGATATTTTATTGGACCAGACTCAGATTTATGTAATCGAACTTGAATTCAGACTTAAATTTTTTAAAGGTCCGATTATTAATTAGATTAAACTTTATAAAGTCTGATCCAAGTCTGATCTATTACTATTCTTACTTTTATCTTTCGGATTGGGGTGTGGTGTTTATTGCACTTCTACTCTCTAATTTTGTTAAGATAAAAATTTTAATATAACAAATTAAAAAATATTTTTTGACTTAATTCAAATATTGTAAAATTATTTAAAGTTCAAATAACTTGAAAAAGATGTTTGAAATATTTTTAAAGAGTTATTAACTTGAATAAATATTTTCAAAAGTCTTTAAAAGTCAAAAAATAGGCTTTCAATATCGATACCCTATCCCTGGTACAATACGCAATGGCATGTATTGGTACAACTAAGTCGAGTATCGATACATTGTGTTTTAAGGAAATCCCAGTGAACACTTTTTGTACTTGTACTGACCCTCAGTACCGATACGCAAGGGTGAGTATTGGTACTTTGATATCGAGTACCGACACACCATACTTTATTGTGTCTAACGTCTCTTTTTATTTAAGACATGTACCGATACTCAATCACGAGTACTGATATCTTTTGCTTTAAAAAAACATTTAATGCTGAAAATTAATTTTTTAACGGCTCTAATCAACCCAATAGTTAAGAACGGTCAAGAACTCATTAGAAGATTTGAAAGATCTTCAAGCAGTCGTGAAACAAAAATAAACCAACTACCAACCTTCAATGCCAAAAAAAAGATTTTGGATGAAAACTTAAATATATTAACATAGCAACCTTTCGAGGCTTTTCTTATTTGCTTATTTGTATTTTTTCTTTGGGAGAGAATAATTTAAAGCTTTAAAGTACAAGTTCTAAGGAACTCGTAAAGGTTACTCTTAAGTCGTGAAAAAAATTAATGAATTTGTAAAAGTTCTTTAGTGAAAAGCTAAGGAAATAGAGGTAGACTTAATTTAAAAGTCAACCACAAAAATCCTGTATCCAAAATTTTAATTTCCATTTGCTTCCCACCACAGTCATTGCATCTCGATTGATGGAATTCAAGCCCAACAAATTCCAGGATTGCTTGATTAAAATATCTCCAACTGGGAGAAATCCTGCTGGAATTATTATGATCAAATTCTGACAAATTAGAGAGGCTGACTATTCGATTTTATATTAATAATTAGACCTTTTAAAAATAGTATAAAAACCAATAAATATAGGGTTTGCCAAAAGAGGTTGTAAAATGATAATTTGGTTACTGCAGAGAGGGAGGCAATCTTCTCCAACACGACGTTATCCGATACATATTTCAGCTAATTATTTGCAAGAATCTCTTCTTTAATTTGATTTCTAAAATTCCATCGCATAAAGTTCAGCAGCTTAATCCATGAATGTGCTTCATTCAGCCCTGAAAAACATCATATCAAAGAGAAAGCACCATCCAGGCATGGGTTGAGGATAATCAGATTCTCTACCTTCTACGTCTATAGTACACAAGTATCAAAAGTATTGAAGGCGGCATTCTTACCTCTGACTGCTCAACCTAATGACACCGCGTAACCTATTTTTCGGCTGAACTCCTACTGTTTTCATTGGACGCCGAGGAAATGCCTTGCTCAATGCGCTAGAAAAAAGAAGAGTGTATAGCACATCAGTTTATGCTGAAAAAGAAATATGGGAAATGCACCTAATGCTGAAGTTATGCAACAATATTTCAAGATACTGTATGACAAGCTATGTCAGTAGATGCTTGTTAATTACATGAAGAAAGCTAAATATGAAATACAAGAAGAGGAGTAACCTTGAGGCGGGGAAATCAATAAAATATATCACAAGTTTTGGCCAATAATATCATCTGTTTCCTTTTTCAGATATTTAACTTATCAACAAACTCCACAGTGAAGTTTATGGATGTTAAAAACACTTTATAGCCTGTCATTTTGAATGGTTGTTTTACATTGCCACAAACTTAAAAGGATGACAATTGCCATGTACTGCCTTCTTGTATGTTTTAATGGTACTAAATTTTTTTACTAGTACCCTCAGTACCTGCGGTGTGTTTTCACATTACAAAACCTGGTGCAGACTTTGCCATTTACGAACTTATTGCACAATAGTTAGCTCACTGTCAATATAAACAACAGAAAACAAGTTTTAATCTATTTCCATAGCTTAATTGCAGAAACAAATTTCACATTTGTCTCATTTTCCAACTAAACTCATCCCCAGGTGAAAACAAAACTGAAGTATCGGTACTATGTTTTACTGCAACTTGGAAAATCATTGAAGATAACATGTATACCTGAAGAAGGTACCCATGCAGCCAATCCAATGTCTGTGGAAATGTGGTTGCCGATACATTGACAACTGTTAAACCCTGAACCAAGGGACAAAGATGAATGAAAATCAGCAAAAAGTTAAAACACTAACATTTTCAAAGGACCTGAGAGTGGAGTCAAAGTAAGCCTCTAAAATTCTGACAAGAGTACAAAATGCCTGTTGGTTTGTTTAAAATGTAAGGTGGCTCATTATTGCACACTCTTCACACCATACTAAAATTTTAAAATACCTAAAATGATAGGGCAATCCAACTATCTAACTAAGAATCTTGAAGCACAAGCATAAAACATCAGACTGTAATTTCAACAAAAGTAAACCCATGAGGTCATCTTGGAGAGTGTTTGATGAGACAATCAAGAAGCTCCTTTTATAAATGCCAAGGGACATCTTACATATGTCTCACTTTCTTTGCCAGCAATCTAACCGAATGTTTGCCCAAAATATGATGCATATAATGGTTAGCTCCTTCCCAACTAAATCTGCTTTTATATTAAATCTAAGAAACCTTAATATGATGTTACAATGAAAATAGACATTACATATTGACTGAAAATAGCACTGAAAACACGAGAAAAGTATGGAGTAGATGTTACAGCCTGACAATCAAAGAAAGGATCATGAAATGTCATACCTGTGACTCAAAGGAGCAAAGATAGTTTTGAATGGTCTTCAAGTTGGTTATCAGCTTATCTGTATCCTGCAATAAAAAATAACAAAATGAATTTTTTTTTTTTTATAAATTCATCAAACAATGAAATATAGAAGTCAATTGAGTAAACATTTTACCAAAGCCCAAAGGACCAAACAATGAAAACATCACTGAAGAAGAAAATGAACTGAGAGCGGGCAAAAGAAAAAACAAGGTATCACCATGCCCACTTTTGACCAGAAACAACGATGAAAAGTTTTGCACACATGAACATGGTTGGAAGGCATCATCTCACACCAGAACACCTCTCCAGCATAAGAGAATTCTGGAAAATTTTACCATGTGCTAAAAATTCAAGTAATTGTATTTGAGATTCCACAATGCTCTAGGCAAGCTAAAAGTAAAAGCTTTAAGAAAACTACTTAAAGAAAGTACATGAATATGACTTCTTGAATTTTCCAAGGATCCACTTTCCAAACACCAAATGAAGCCAATGGTTACTCCATATTCATAGAATCATACTGTATAACTCAGTACTTAATCATAGTCCTCGATTAGAGAGGACAACTATTAATATTCAAAATTGAGAAAGAGAGCTTCAAATCAACCTAACTATTCAGTTAGAGATTCTTATGATACAAGACAATCCCCTCTAAGCTTTTTGTCAAATTGTATTATTTTTCTGTCATGATAATAGGCTACTTCACCTTCAGCGATAGCAGTAGTTTATAATAGAATGAGAACCCAGAAGTACTATTAATACCTGGACAAGACATTTACCACTTAATGTCCGAGTAGTGATCCTCTCCTCCAGTAAAGCCTGCATACAGTATGGTTAGAACTTAGGAAATCATACAGAATTGAGAAGAGACATTACAAGGGAACAGTTGAGATACAGTCCTAATTAACGAGAGCCACCTTCATACCGTTAAGAATAATTTTGCGTGAACCTGATTACATCTTTTTAACATCAAGAACAAACTGCAGCAGTATCATTTCTATTTATAAATTTATGTTCAGAATAGCCTATCCAACAAATGACATCACACACAAGAATAGTAAACTAAATGAAACATCCACAAACTGAAGGATATAACCATTAAAAGAACCCATCTTTGTATAACTTTATGCTCAGAATAGCCTATCCAACAAATGATATCACACACAAGAATAGTGGACTAAATGAAGCATCCATATTGTTGAGAGTTCAGATCCTTAGACGGGCTTTTCTATCTGTACAAATAAAGGTTTCTGATAGCACAGGTTCCATCAAAAGAGAGATCAAGAAACGGACATGAAAACAGCACCAATATTTGCAGCTATGCCAAATGTGAATTAGAACTGGTGTCTCCTCCATATGGTAAGTTTAGCAATGTGCACCACATTATTAACCAAACCAAATTTACAGTCATCAACAAGCTTCTCACATACTTCACTTTTAAAGCGGAATATACAAAAGTGAACAGATAAAGCAACCATACCTTATGATCAAATTCAGCCATCTTCAGAACTATGGGTATAATTACTGCTTCAGGACCATGTTTTTCTTTTCTATTGGTACTTCCATTTACTTCTGCAGCCGTAACAGTTTCACCTACTCGAACACAAAATCCTTTAATAAGCTGTCATATTGCAAGCACTTAGACTAATACTGAACACATACATAAAACAAAGCTAGATGCTATACCAAATAATACAAGTTGAGAGCAGAAATCTACCTTTATTCTCAGAAGCAGTTGCTAGAGCAATAGACTCTAAAGCTTCCGAGATTTTGTTCACTTGACCAGCAGGGGCATCATGCACAAGATGGTTTTGGCTATTTTCCGCTTTATTTCCAGATGAACTTGTGCAATTATTTTCCATTTGCACTGCAGAATTACCGTCTGATGCCACAGACTCTGTGGTTGGTTGATGCCCTTCAGTCACAGAGGAGGTAGTTTTACACTCATCATCCATTAAATAAATGCTTGGATCCAAATGTATTCCCTGTTATTGTCGTAAGAAATGAGGAAACCCCACTAACTTCAAACTCACAGACATTAAAGTGACATGGAAAAGCCAAAAATCATGCAATGAGCAGGGACAGAAAAAATACAATACTTAAGCATATTATAACCTCTCAATTTTTGCATCCAAAAAGAATTATTTCTTTCTTAGGTTTATTGATTATGTTCTTCATTTCAGTTGATTTATTTTCCTTTTAAGAATAGTCTTCTAAGGTTTCAATCTCCCTTCGACGAGCTGAATCATTAATCCGAAACACAAGATTGTAACATTTGGTATTCAAAGCCAATGATCCTTAATAATGAAATAACAGTGTTTGACAGAGCAACAAGTAGAAGTATGTAAGAAGATACAACAAACAATGCATAGTATGTCGCACCAGATTGATGAAGTCAAAACCCAACTATCAGAACCCCTACATGAAGTAATTGCAGCTAAACAGGTTAGTGAAACCATGGTTAATACGAAGGTACACCCTTTACCTGAACAAAACCAAATCATGATGGCCTCTACCAATGCCTTCTCCTTGTCTTATGCACTGAATCATCCAAAACCCATCTCAACAAAAACCGTGACAGTCAACCAACTTCGCTTCATTATCTTCTTCATTAACCCTTTCTAAATTCATATCTAAAAGCCCATCTTTTTCTATAAACACGAACTAAAAAACCTTCAATTGGTCTAAACTTATTCAGATATATTTGAAAATTCTGAATGTTAATAAGAAGCTTGAATATTTTTATTCAATGGTGCTAATAAATTTGGGGAGGTGCACGACCCCTAGCGGTTTCAGTTATTACTAATGGAATGGACATTTTATCAAGTTTATACTGACTTTGAGTTTGAGGACAAATACTTTTCCCAAGAGAGGATTAATGTTACAGGCCAAATCTATGTTAGGAAAATGTCCTTAATTAAGGCTTAGGTTACGACAAATTTATTTCTTTCCTTAGGTTTATTGATTATTGTAGTTGATTTATTTTCCTTTTAAGAAAAAAATTCCTACTGGTCATTATTTAAAAAGGACGAATGAATTAATAAAAACCTAAGACTGAATTTTATCAAAAAACTCCAAAGATCGTGATCTCTTTTTTTAGGAGTTTTTTGATAAAATTTAGAATCAGAATTTTATTATTTCACGTGTCCTTTTGAATAAGGACCAATCTCATTACATAAAGAGGAAAGCTATTCTTAAAAGGAAAATAAATCAACTGAAATAAAAAACATAATCAATCAAGGGTTACATTTTAATACACAAGTTGTGTAAAAAAATTACACAACCCTTCATATTTAAACTATAAAATATAAATCATTAACCCTAACCCCTGAAACCATAAACCTTAAATTCTAAACTCTAAAACTTAACCCCTAAAATTAACAAGCTTGTGTCAGTTTGTGTATCAAAATATTTTCCAATCAATGAACCTAAGAAAAGAACCTAACCCTTATTAAATAAGCCAAATTAAGGGTCTTTCCAAACATAGATTTGGCTCATAACATTACCCCCCTCCCGGAAAAAGAGCTTGTCCTCAAGCTCAAAGTCGAGATAAATTTGGTGAAAGGTCCCTTCCATTAGTAACAGTCGAAATTGGCAGTGGTCGTGCATCCACAAATTTATTTCCATTCATCATCTCCATTGAATAAAAATCTTCAAACTTCTTACTAGCATTCAAAATTTTCAAACATACTCTAACAATTTTTCGGATTTTATTATTTCATGTGACCTAAATAAGGATCAATACCATTGCATAAAGAGAAAAGTTGCTATTAAAAGAAAAGTAAATCAACTGAAATAAAAACACATAATCAATAAATCTAAAGAAAGAAATAAAAGTGTAATCTAAGGCTTAATTAAACAGCCTAAATTAAGGACCTTTTCCTAACATAGATTTGGCCAGTAACAAAAAAATAGTACAAAAAATTCTAGAAATTACAACAATCTGCAGGGTAAGACGATAAAAGATCAAACTTGAAACTTCATAACTATGAACATGTGACATGAAGGTGTTCAAAGAGTCATGCTCAACTAAAACCCACTTTGGCTAAATCATGTTACTTTAACTATTACATCCATCAAATCACAGACAAGAATAACCACGGGAATCAACAGAAATCTAAGGGTGGAAGTTTAAATTGAGCCAAAATAGCTGAAAATAAAATAGAAACAAGTAATGGATATCTTGGTGTGTACAATCTAAACAATCTATTCATTCATGGAACGAAGCTCATTGCCAACTAGACTCTGCTTATTCGAATGTGCAAGTTGTGTGACACCCTTTCATGACCGATGCTACAAAACAGACAACACCAGCGAGACTACTTCCCAAACAAATTATACAACCTTATGGAACCGTTTGATTATATTTCCAAGATAGCACCAAAATATTTTATTAAAGTAGTAAATGGATTAAGGCAAAGAAATAATTAATATGAATCACAAACAATCAAAACATAATGTACTCTACATGCATGCACATATCACAGTGCTAATTCTTGAGCACATAAGGGTGAAATGGAATCAATATCCGTTGCAAAGATTAAAGAGAGAGGGAGGGAAATGGAAGAATGTGTTGGGCGTCACAAGAATGGAGGTTGAGGATATCGTTAAAAGAAAGTAATCAGCAATCATGTGTCTCACCTCTATTATAATTGGCTTTCCATCTTTCATTGCCTTTTTTAAATCCCCATTCAATCCTAGGAAACAAACAGAATATAAAATCAATGATGAATATACTTTAAGAAAACAATAACATGATATTCAGGTTTTATATGTCCCTAGGCAGTTCCTGCTTTTACATTTATGAGAGAGGTTCATCATAGCTATAAATGGAAATTTCAGAAACTACCTTTACGAACTATCCTGCATTCTCGACAAAATTCTGTAATTAACTCCTCAGAGGAGTTGAAATCCCGTTCCCATACAGGAGTGGATCCCAATGGTGCACTGAAACAAATAAGTGATGTAAGCATTTTTACAATCTATTAAAGAGATGTCCCGTGTCCGCAAAATCAGCTGCACAGGATGAACTTTCTACTGAGGGAAATCTACATTTTCTAAGACACATGAATTGAGAGTGACAATATTAAGAAAATAATTATAATAATTTTTTAAATCCAATGCATTATTCAATTTAAGGTAGTGTCTTTTCTTCTACATTTATCTGAAATTGTAAGTGATTAGTGAAATTAACTTCTTATCGTGCAATCAAATACATAGCTTCTGTGACACTTCTCAAATTCGAAAACCAAAAAGACCCGTTCTAAATGCAAAATCAACATCTTCCTACCATGTATAGAACAAATCCATACTAGAGTGAACTATTACTGGTGATCCCAAATATTCTCCTTTGGTTGAAGCCAAAACCGATAACCATCATTTTATTTAATTTGTTGAACTGGTTTGATATAATCAGAAAAATTCTACATTGGAACAGAAAGCTGTATGATTAAAGAAGAGATACAAAAACAAATTGATTCCGGACGTACTCTGTTGCTGTGCGTAGCAATTCATAAACCATATCCGTCTGCCACAAGTCAAAAAAGATGTGTAAATACACCAGAAAAAACAATAAGCAGATTTAACCAACAAATATGAAGAAGGAAATATAAAATTTCTGTAGAAAAAACAGAATGTTGAACCTGCAAGACATTTGGCAAGTTTAGCCTCTGCGCGAGTTGTGTAGCTATTGTAGACTTCCCAACACAGGCAGTCCCACAAACAAGAATCACCAAAGGAACCCTTTGATGGTGAAATCTAAAAATAAGAAACAAGAACATTATTAGAAAATGAAGCAACTCTGAGAAGTTCCTTAGATATTTTTGGTTTGCAACTTCATGTCAAGAGAATAAAAAAAGTTTCACACATAATCCAACTTAAACCTATGCCAATATTACTTGTGCCTTTATGATATCATCAAGTTAGGGTGAAAACATAAATTGGACCTAGACCAGGAATACGAGTAAAATTATATAGCATAACAAAAGGAAGATAGTTACCCAAAAGGGGGGAAATATTATACAAAAGGAAGCAACCACCATTATCACACAGTTAGTACAGTTTTTTAGCTCAATTAGCTTTGATCGTCTAAACATGCAATAAAGTTGAAAATGAAAATTTAATTCCACAAGCAGCACCATAAAATTATGTTGCATCATCTTGAAAAGCTAGCTGACCTTGTCATCATTTTGTACCGACTTATGTACTCTTCCCCATATCCTCGCCGCTCCATTAGCTGCACAGAGTATGATTAGAGCACTCAGAAAAATAACAATCTCCAATAAGACAGACAATGCTCAACTTCTTCATCCATACGGAAAATTCACAAATGTTATGAGCACATACCTTAAAAAGATTAGCTTCCAAATCAGACTGCGAGCTGCATAAGAATTTGACGAATAGAAATATTGGAACAAATGATATAAGTCGCAAAATGAAACTAAAATAAAAAGAAAGAGAAAGAAATCATACACATCCAAAAGGCTGTTGTCTATAAGCAGCTTCTTGAGCTCAAGAGCGATCTTAATAGCTACATGATTTGGAATCTGAAACCGCCATGTTATAGCGATAAACATAGAATAAATAAACCAAAACATATTCCAGTAAAAGCCACATAAATAACAAAACAGTGAAGAAAATAAAGAAATTCAAGCAAGCATATTCTAAGAAAATTCTTTAAAACTTAAAAAGAGAATTGAGACCTTTGTGACAGTTAACATTCTGCTAAGCAAGAACCTGGATAAAACATAATAGTGATCTGCGTTATTACCCAACCAGACTTTCACCTAGCAAGGAAAAGAAGATAAAATAGATGAAAATCGGAAGATTTAATTTAAACTTAATTAGTTTAAACGGGATTTGGAGAGAACCTTGACGAAGTCGTATTTGGAGGAAGCGTTGCGAGGACTGGATTTGACTGAGGGAAAAGAGAGACCGGTAATCTTGTCATCGTCGTCGTCTTCGCCACTGTAATTGCGGTTAGCTCTTGTTCGCTCTGCGACTCCCTTGCCCTTGAAGTTGTTCATCGTCCTCTCATTTTCTCCCATTTTCTTCTTTCTCTTTTCCTTTTCAGATTTCAATGTTACTTTATACCTTCAATTTCCTTCGACTTCAAATTCGACCTGTCGGCTAACGCCGTCCCCATCTTTGCCACTTCAGCAATCAACCCCTCTCTGTTTTATTTATGGTTGAGCAACACAAATGTTCCCTCATATTTAAGTACATTTACGTTTTAGTCATTAATGTTTAAAAGAAAATATAGGGGACAACATCATAAGAGCAATCGATCCCAAACTTATGAAACAAATAGCTTAAAGCGGTACCATAAGTGAAGGATAAAACAAGGGTATTATGACGATGTTGTACAAGATAGATAATCTCCGCGAACATAATTTGAAAAAGATTTAGACTCTTACCCTCATGGAAGCAACGAATTCAAAAATCATCAACTTGCTGGATCGTTGAAAATTTTTCACCTGATGGGCGAAACTAAGTGATAAGCAAGTGGAGGATACGATCATGAGCATCAAGCATGGTTACGGAGCCACAAAAAACATGTCCCAAAGAGTTTTCATCATCAATCCCCATACCTCGAAACCCAAAAATTTTGCTAAAACTGAAGAATTAATTTAAAAAGTTTTTCCCATGAGGTAAGATTCAATAGCAACAACTTTGGTTCTTCCTCCATTATAAATACACCATGCATTTGAGTAAAAAATAAGGACAAGGCTTCAGTATAAAATCCTGGGTAATCCTAAAAATTGCATGAATTTTCAATGTTGCATCGACTCAAGATATCAAAATTAAAAACGTTCGAAAGAAAAGAAAGGGATTGAACCAATTCGCTCACGATGAATTTTATAGTTTTGGTAATGTTTAAAACGATTCATAGTATTTGCAAAACCAGGTTCATTAAAACAATGTTGAAAAATATGGCTTAGATTGGGTTTTGTATCATTGTTGTAGGGATTAGGATTGGAATATTGACCCAACTCTTTTCTTTGTCTTTCCTTAGGAGCCATTATAAAAACCTGAAATCAAAATTAAACAATATAATGTAGTTGAAAAACATATACAAGTATAAAAATAATTTTTGGTAAAATAAAATTGGAAAAACAATGTTAAAAAATATACAATATAATTTTATATACGAACAAAAAAATTTCAGTTATGATTTTTTTTTACAAAATCTGCGAAAAACATGTTATATACATATTAAATATATAATTTTTAATAAAAAAAAAGTATATAAATATGAATGAAATTGAAAAGAAATGAAAGTAAGTTTATACATTTAGAATGAGATTATGGATGAATGAGAAGATGATGATGCACCAAACTTGATAATTTTGTTAGGGTTTGATGTGAAACCCAAAAGCCTTCAAAGGATTTGAAGAATTGTATGAAAAATAGAGGGATTTGAGAGGTTTTTATAGACAAAAATTGTATTGAGAATTTTGGAAAAAAGTTATAATTTTATTTAAAGTTGAAAACCCTCTTTTAATGAGATTTAAAGTCTCCAGCGGCAATGCGTACCGATAGAAACCGCGTACCAGTACAGTTTTTAAGTTGTACCAATCCTCGACCCATACCGGTACAAGCTTGCATGTATCGTAACTTTGTTCATGAACCCGTATCGATACGCGATGAGTCGTATCTACACGCATGCGCCAGAAATGTCAATTTTGGCAGCAAGGTGCTCAAAAATTCAATTTTACTCGAATCGAAATGCATGAAGATGATTTGTAAACATCATGTATGAGCTAAAACATATGCACACACCCATAGCAACAAGAATAGATGCATATAGGATCAAAACACATAAGCAATGAAATCAAATAAATTTAAGCAATATTTTTCACCAAAAAGGTTCTAAAGGTCAAGAAAGGCTAGTTAAACCTAACACTCTCCCAAGAGAACCAAAAAAGCTCTTTGTCTAAAGGTTTGGTGAAGATATCCGCAAGTTGGTTCAATGTGTCTACATATTCTAGAACAACATCACATGATCTATAATGAAATGGTGTCTTATCGATGTGTGCTTGGTTCTAGAATGTTGGATGTGAACTTAGTGAGAAATATAGCACTAGTGTTGTCACACCTAAGAGGGATGATACCTACATCAATTCCATAATCTAAAAGTTGTTGCTTCATCCAAAGGACTTGAGCACAACAATTTCCGTATGATATGTATTCCGTTTCGGTGGTAGATAATGCTACACTATTTTGCTTCTTAGAAAACCATGATACGAGCATACTACCTAGGAATTCACAAGTACCGGAGGTATTTTTTCTATCTATCTTACAACCTCCATAATACGCATCTGAATAAGCATGCAAATCAAATGAGGAATCTCTAGGGTACCAAAGACCTAAACAAGGTGTGTTTCTAATGTATCTAAATATTCTCTTAACCTCTATAAGGTGTGATTATTTTGGACTAGCTTGAAATCTAGCACGAAAGAAAACACTAAACATAATATCGAGTCTACTTGCGGTAAGAGAAAGCAAAGATCCAATCATAGAGCGATAAAGCTTTAAATCAACACACTTACCTATTTCATCTTTGTCAAGCTCTGTAGAAGAGCTCATTGGTGTGACTTGAGGTTTCACATTTCCAAGCCAAACTTCTTGAGCATGTCCTTGATGTACTTAGCTTGATTGATGAAGATGCCATCTTTCCTTAGTTTGATTTGGAGTCCCCAAAAGAATGAGAGCTCCCCCATCATGCTCATCTCAAATTCAGCTTGCATTAACTTATCAAAATCTTGGCAAAACAATTCATTAGTAGAACCAAAAATTTTATCATCAACATATATTTGAACTACTAAAATGTCTTTTCCATTTCTTTTTAATAAAGAGTGTAGTATTCACCTTTCCTTTTTCAAAACCTTTTTCGATTAGAAAACTTGACAATCTTTCATACCAAGCTCTATGAGCTTGTTTCAAACCATATAAAGCTTTAGAAAGTTAAAAAAATATGGTTTGGGTATTTTAGATCTTCAAAATTGGGTGGTTGTTCTACATACAATTCTTCATTAATAAAACCATTTAGAAAAGCCTTTTTTACATCCATTTGAAAGAGCTTGAATTAATGATAACATGCAAATACAAGAAGCATCCTAATAGCTTTCATTCTAGCTACGATTGCAAAAGTTTCATCAAAATCGATTCTTTTTTCTTGAGTGTAACCTTGGGCAACAATTCTAGCCTTATTCCTCACTATGTTACCACTCTCATCTAATTTGTTTCTAAAAACCATTTAGTTCTTATGGCAGACTTATTACTAGGCCTATTTGTTGAGATTTAAGAGGCTCGATTCGATCAACCGTTCTTGCTCGCCAAGTGTGGAGAAGTTGGATAATTGGGTGTTTTAGTGGGAGGTGAAAATTTGGCAATTTGACACAAGCATTTATAGTGGTTCAACCTTCTAACCAAGGTCTACATCCACTACCTTAGCTCCCCACTAAGGATTTCCAAACAAATTCACTAAGAATTTTGTCCCCTTTTCTTGGATTAGGAGGAAACCGTTACAACCCTCAAAGCTTTCTACCCAAAGCTTGAAGGAACACTCTCTTTACAAAGAAAGACTTAGCAAACTAGAAATCCCTCTAAAAGGTGTTTGTTTGCAATTCTAAGCTCTCACCCAAAACCTAAACACTTGAGCAAATTTAACAATGTAAGCTCACAAGTGTTGTCTAAGCAAGAAATAAACAATTAAAGCTCTAGACAAATTTTGACATTATAATGTTGTAACAATTGAAGCATTAACCATATCTTGATGCTTGGAGGTCCCTTTTATACTCCTTGATGAGTTTATAGCCGTTACTAGCCGTTGGGGATGATTTGGAGCCGTTGAAGACTTTATTTCCCTTCATAAATGTTGTTCTGCAGCCATCCGTATCGAAACGCTCGAACTCGTTTCGAAACGCCCTTGTTCAGAACTAGCCGTTGGAGTTTGAAAAAGTCAGACTAGTTTCGATACCAACTAGGTGGTTTCGATACCTCTAGCCCTGCATCTATACGAGCCTTGTAAAAATGATATTTTGGCCATTTAAAAAGCATTTTAGACATGTTAAAAACCTATGAAACCATTTCAAACATATTTTCAAGTTGTTTGGACTTTAAATAAGTTTTCAAAATATTCAAACAAGTCCAAAAACATTTTTCAATTATTATATCAAAACATTAGTTCTACACTATTAACTAATGTCTATACTTGACTTCTCTCAAATTGATTTAATTCCTATTGCATAGCCAATATCCAATAATCATCTTTTAATGTTTCTTTGATATTCTTAGGCTCAATGCATGAGATAAATGCAACATTACAAGCATTGTAAGAGAAATTCTAGTGGTTACCCCTTTGGATGGATCACCCAAAATTTCACCACCTTTGACATAGTTGAAATCCCTTATGTAGCTTACTTTTTTCCCTCTAGAGTCATGTCCTTCAAGGCTTCAAGAGGTGGTTCTTGTTTTTCTTCTTTTTTGGAATGAACTTCATCTACCTTTGAAGATTGCCCACCATCATTGGCTTCAAAAATTCCTACATCATCATCATCACAAGAATCCTTCCTCAGAAGGAGGTTATCATCGAAAACCACATGTATAGACTCTTCAACAACCAAAATTCTTTTATTAAATACACGATAGACTTTAGAGTTTAAAGAATAACCTAAGAAAATAGCTTCATCACTTTTAGCATCAAATTTGGCTAAATTGTCTTTTCCATTATTTAAAACAAAACATTTGCAACCAAATGGATGAAAATAGCTAATGTTAGGCTTTTGGGGTTTTAAAATCTCATAAGATGTTTTCTTTAAAATTGGCCTAATCATTACTCGATTTATAAGTTGTTACCTCCCCAAAAGTATTGTTTTTAATGCCAATTTTATAATGCTCTTAATTGTTTTTAGGTACATTTAGTTGCATTTGGTTGTCAGAATCATGCATTTGCATAAGGAGTTTAGTTTTCTGTCTATACCAGGGTGAATGGTTGTTTTTGTGGTTATTATGCAGGTTTATCATAGGATTCGACACCAGAACATAACACAGTTAGGTTTGCCAAGAAGAATGCCAAGAGCTGTTGGCATAGAAGGACCATATAGTGTCAAGCACTTGTTGGCAGAGAAGTGCACTTGATGTCATGCCAAGAGATTGTTGAACCCCCCAAAAATAGGAAAAGACCAGGCTCCTAAAAGATCGCTAATAGACCAATCACCGAAAAAATAGCTGATAAGGTGATGCCAAGCTATGTTGGCAAATACATGCCAAGCTTGTGTACCAAGGCAACATCGACATGATGACGTCAGCCATAGCTTGATAAGCTATCACACTGATCGGATGAGGCTTACCTCTTATCCTTGGAGCATTTTGAAATTCAAATGAGGAAGCTATCATGTCCCCTTCCCTTGCACGCCTATTAGACCTGGCAAACTTAACCGAGACCCGAGAACCGAAAAAATTTACCCAAACCGAGACACGAAACCGACCGAAACATGATGACTCAAAATTTGATCCAAAACTGAAACCAAACCGAAATGGACACAAACCGAATGGACCTGAACCGAATACAACCCGAAATAAATAAAAGATATTAATAAAATAAAGAAAGATGAGATATGAACAGTCGCACAACTTACCAAAAAGTCAAATATATTGGCTTTATAAAGTCATATGTAGGGTGTAAAAAACTAACCAACCTAAAAACTTGATTAAAACCGACTGATCTCCTATTGACCCAAACCAAAATAACCAAACTGAAAATCAATCAAACTGAAATGACCCAAAGCACAATAGAACCGAACTAGAACCGAAACTGAATCGAAACTAAATCGAAACCGAATGATATTAGACCCAAAATAAACGAAACCGAAATGACCCGAACCAAACCCAAACTGATTGACCCGTTTGCCATCTCTAACGCCTATATATACACCAACCGATCAAGCATTTAAGGAGGATCAATAGTGTGAAGGTTTGGAGTGATCAGAGTGATGTGTTGAAAGCTCGACGAGTGATAGTCGGTTGCACCGAGGAAGGGTGGTTCAACTACTTGGCCGAGAGCCTAGATTTGAGGGCTGCATCGAGAGACCCCTCTTGCCCATTATTTTGGTTTTAAGTTGTTTTATTTTTATTTTAATGATGATGTCTTTGAAAAAGATTATGGTTTTGTTGGATAACTCCCTCGCCATGAACTAATTTCATAGTTGGTGGGGGATGTTTTGGTTTAAACGTTAAGTTTATGTTTTAGTTCTTGGTAATGAAGCTGTTTCGACAAAGTTTTTCTATCTGACATGCTTATTGTTTTTAACTGTTTTTCTAAATACTTTGCCAAGCGAAAGATGGCATAGTTGGCCCATAGTTGGGATAGATTGGTTCTTAAACAACTTGATTCATTTAAAAACATTCACTATAGAGACTTAGGTGTTTTTACATAATCGTTTTAGGGCAATGAACATCGAGAGAGGCATTGCTAATTTTTAATGTGCTCGGCAAACAATGCCAAGATAGTTGCCAACAATGGCTGGCATGAACATCGTTAAAACCAGGGACTCCCTGCCAACACTCATTATTCAATAAAAGCACCATCCTTGCCAACGATTTACTTCATTGTTTTCTTTTCTTTTTAGTAAATTCAAAACATTATTCAAAGCAGCAACTTTCCTCCAAAGCATGTAACAATCAAGCAATTGAATTCAAGTTAATCCATGTGGGATCGATAACTCAGCTTACCAAATTGTATTACTTGCAGACCGTGTATACTTGCACGCAAAATACTTTTGGCATAACTTGTTCAAAACTATATATTTTAAACATTTTGCCAGCATTTACTTTACACATCTCCCAGAAGAGTTTACAAGTTTTTGGCGCCGTTGCCGGGGATTTCAACGAATTTGATTATTTTTAGATGTTTACTTGTTTTGTTTTTGTTTTTATTTTATTTTTGTTATTATCAGTATATGACCAGAAACCACCCTATGGTGGATAAGTGGCCATACGATTCGAAAATTGAGAAAACCTTGTGGAGGTTAAAAAGGAGATACCGAGAGATGAATCAAGGCACTCACAGGAATGGTGAGGTGAACAATGATCCACCTAATAATAATGAACCACCACCTCTTAATGCCCCAAATATTAATGAAGAGGAAGAGAGGCCAATCCGAGAACATTCAACACTTGACATTGCAAATTTAATGCCAAGACTTGTTGGCATTGAAGCTGACGAGCCAAATTTTGAACTTAAACCTGTAATGATTCAAACCCTTTTGAATGTAGGCCAATTCGATGCAACACTTACTAGAGACCCGAGGCAACATCTTAAGCAATTTATGGAGATATGTCAACTATTTTAGCAAACTGGAGTATTTGGAGATACTGCAAAGCTGAAGTTATTTACTTTTTCCTTGAGAGACAGAGCCAAGGCGTGACTTAATTCTTTGACACCAGGTTTAGTTACTTCTTGGGCAGACATGTGCCAGAAGTTTTTGACACGATTTCAGCCACCAACACTTACTGCCAAACTGTATGGTGAGATCATTACATTCAAACAAGCTGAGGATGAAACTCTCTATGAAGCATGGGAAAGATTTAAAGATCTGTTGAGAAGGTGTCCAATGCATGTATTTCTAAATTGGACCCAAATAAAAACCTTTTACAACGGATTGAATGCACAAACAAGGAATGTTATTGATGCTTCAACAGACGGCTCATTGCTAGACAAGAAGTATACAAAGGCTGTTGATATACTTGAGAGGCCTCGATCAATGACTTTGATATACTTTGGGTTCTTCTTGGACAGTTTTGGGGTTGGAATCTTCAGCCTTCTTCCCCCCAAACTTATCTTCTTTGTTAAGTTGGGTGCCACTTTTTAAAATAAGTGCACTACATTGCTCCTTGCCATGAGGTTTAGTGACTTCAGTATTACTAGGCAAACTGCCATGAGGTCGAACTTGTAGAGCTTGTGCTATTTGACCTACTTGGGTTTCTAAAGCTCTCGAGGATAAGCTATGACTTTGCATAAATTCTCATTGGCTCTTGATGGATGAAGCATGATCCTGAAGTAGAGCCTTCGTAGACGTCATAAAGTCTCAGAGAGTGGCTTCCAAAGATTTTTTTGTTCGACGAAGAGGCTGAACCCTTGTTATCATTTTGCCCTAGCATATTCTGCTGGAAACCTTGGGGTTCAGTCTGATTTTGTTGCCGATTCGAGCCTTCGGTATTGTTATTTCCTTGATTTCCCCAAGAAAGATTTGGATCTGACGCCATCCTGGGTTATAGGTTTTTGAATAGGGGTTGTATTTTTCCTTGTAATTCCCCAAATAGTTGGTAGACTCGTGGTTTTTTAGACACTCGCTCACATGGTAACTTCCATCACAACGAACACAAGTTGTTGCAACCTTGACTTCCTTCACCTCATTTGGACGTTGGAGATTCTTGTTTGTAATGGCCGACAACTGAGCTGAAATAGAGTCATTGGCCTCAAGCTCAAGTGTCCCATTAGTCTTCCTCCCCGTTCCAAGTCTAGTAGTGGGAAATTGGTAGTCATTGTTTGCTATCCTATCAAGGATATCAAATGCTTCTCCGTGTGACTTGTCAAGCAAAGTTCAATTTGCTGAAGCATCTAGCATCATCATTGTGGGAGCATTAACACCATTGTAGAACATCACAACTTGCGTCCAATCTTGAAATCTGTTGTTGGTACACTTGTGAAGTAATCCCTTATATCTATCCCAACACTCATACATTGATTTGTCATCAAGTTGACGAAAGGAAGCTATTTCTTTCCACAATTGAGTGTTCATGTTGGGTGGGTTATACCGTAGCAAGAAACTCTTGCACAGGTCTATCCATGACTCCATAGAAACAGCGGGTACTCCACTCAACGAAGCTCGTGCTCGGTCACGCAATGAGTAAGGAAATAACTTAAGCTTCAACACATCTTCATGCACACCTTGTTGTTTAAAGGAGTCACACACTTCCAAGAATGCACGAATGTGTTGCCTTGCATCTTCATGAGGCAATCCACCAAATTGACCAATTGAGTTCAACATGTTGAACATCACGTGTTTGAGTTCAAAGTGGGCTGCCTGATCTTTAATATCTCGTGGATGAACTACAGCTCTGCCATTTGCTGCAACATCAGGATCTTTAGGATTATCACATGGTTGACCTCCTTGGTTATGACCTCTATACATGACTTCTGAAGCTTGTTGTATATGCCTTCTTACACGAAAAAAGATGTTCAATCTCATGAACTAATGGTAGTATGGGTTCGTTTGGTCTTCCTCGAGTCATGCAACGACACAACACCTGAAAAATATATATAAAAACAACTAGTTAGTCTATACAAAAAGAAGAAATAAAATGGTGCAAAATCTAAACTTAAAATAACCAATTGCCAATCCCCGACAACGGCGCCAAAAACTTGATGCGTGTAGTGGTGTACTATAAATGATACGCAAATAGTGCAAGTATACACATCGAACAAGTAGTAAAGTGATGAGTGAGTATCGTCTCCACAGGGATTGGAGATATTTCAAGTCAAGTTTAAGCACGCAAACAAAGACTAAAATATAAATGAAATAGCAAGTGGAAATAGGTGAATAAATGTGATAGCAAACAATAGGAATAAAGTTGAACTAAAGCAAGAATACTTCAAGGGTCCTCTCACTTGTACGAAGCTCTCTAATGGAATGATAGGCTAGGCTTGTTAAGGACTTCTATGTCTAAACCTGAAGACTGTCTAGAATTACATTACCCACAACATGCTCGACAGAGTCTACGTAGGTGCTCCTAAACTATCTCTAGCAAGGAACCTGGCAGCCAAAATGCTACAGCAATACCTCTTAGCGAGAACCCTAGCAAGCTACTTATCGATGAAGTTCTACTCATTTTAGTCGTTGAAACTCTATCCTTATCTCTAAGGTGAGATAGGGTTTTACTTCTCAACATCAAACCCCATTTGCCCACATGTATCTAATCCTAACTCTCTCGAATATTAAGCTATAAAACACCTAAGCTACGGCTAACTCTCGAAAGCTCTTACAAGCTTAGGGAAAGTAAACAATGGACAAAGCATGTAAAGAGTGAGAAAGCAAACCAAACATTCATTCAAACTTAAACATAAACATCCATAACAAGCCCAAGCCACCTAAAATCAATTCATGGCTGGGCAAATATCAACCATAATCATCCATTTAAAACAACCCATCAGAATAATAAGAAATGAAACAACAAAAGCAACTAGAGAAAAGAAAACTCCCAAGCCGTCTTGGACTGTCATGAACCGCTCTAAGCTTGTTGCTTCTCTCAAAGGCCAGCAAGAACACTCCTTGGAGCTTCAACAATGGAGAACACCGCAATGAAGAAGATGAAGGAAATGAGTCGCCTTTCTTTCTTTCTTAGCTCACCAAATATCCTCTTTTTCGGCTCTCCCTTTAATGTGGGTGTCTTGTCCTTTGTATAGCGGGGGGCTTCTAGGGTTTTATGCCCTAAATTCCAAGGAAATATTCCCTTCACATGTGGGCTCACGCTGGCTTATTGGTTTACGTGTAAGGCTGCAAAATGTCCTCGTCTCCTTGTCTTCTAGTGCACTCGGAAATGTTATCCAAAATGCTAAAGCATTTTGCTCTTGCCCTGCACTACTCCTCATTTCCCTACACATCACCACAAAAACCAAAATCTTCCCAAGCAGCATCATTCGAGCAAATAATCAAAGAAAACATAACCAACAACACCACATGCAACTACATGAGCTAAATGCACCTATATGCTATAAAATGAGATGAAATGGGCTTGATTTCATACAACAGCCTAAGTAAAAAGGCACAAAATGTTAACCTTTTACAAGGTTAACAAAGAGCATCAAGTTTCCTCCGCTCATATTGTATTTAAGAGCGTCGAGTTACCTCCGCTCCATTTATATTTATGCTTGTTTCTCCAAGGGCGTCAAGATGAGCTATGCCCATAATATAATTGTTTCTCCAACGACATCGTGATCAACTCTGCCCATATTATGACTGTTTCTCCAAGGGCATCGAGATAAGGTTCGCCCATATTATGTTTGTTTCTCTAAGAGCGTTGAGATAAACTCCGCTCATATTATGACTATTTCTCAAAGGGTTTCGAGATAAGCTCCGCCTATATTATGATTATTTCTCCAAGGGCGTCATGATAAGCTTCACCCATATTACGTTTGTTTCTCAAAAGGCGTCAAGATAAGCTCCACTCATATTATGATAAATTCTCTAAGGGCGTCGAGATAACTTCGCCCGTACTATGCCTGATCCTTCAAGGGCGTCAAGATGCCTTCGCCTATATTATGTCTGTGTCTCCAAGAGTGCGTAGATACTCTTACTCAATTTGCTCACGTTTCTCCAAAAGTGAAGAAATACCTCCGCCTCACTCATGGTTGAAACATCAAAGGCATGGCATGAGATCATTTTTGCAAGTTTAAACACGAAATGTCCCCACACCTTGTGTATGTTTTGAGCAATTTCCGCAATTACTCCAAAATGTTGGGATAATTTCAAAGATTTGCTTGAGTTATTCTCATCATAATACTGTGATGAGATTTTTTTTCTTTGGAAAACATAAAAGCTTTTAGGTGTTCAACTTTTTGAAACATTTATTTTAAAAGGGAAAATTCGAATTTTGGAAAAAAAAAACTTTTTGGTTGGAGTCGCCACCGACCACTGAGGTAGGCCGGACACCGTAAAAACTAAAACCAGAGATTCGTTTGAAAGGGTTCGAGAGTTGGTTACGTGTGGGGAAGGGTTAGCACCCCATCACGCTCGGAAATCAGTACCAAAATAATTGTTGCTTTTAACTGATGGAAAATGTCTGAAATTTAAAATGAATTTAATTAGGGGTTCTTAATTGAAAATTGGACTTTAATCGTACGAGCCTTATTAAATTGGCGCTTTCAAATTAATTCGTCACTTAATTAAAAAGGATGACGGTACACCGGACCAAAGACTAAACCGACATCATATAAGTCTGACTGTTGTGTTAGTTTAGGGTTCGAATCTCGTACGTCACCTTTATGCATGATGCAAGCAAATAAAATATGGTGTTATGGTCTTGTTCGTTTTAATTACGAATTTACCTTTAGACCGAATATCAGAAGAATATCCAATAAGCTAGGATATTTCGACTCGAATACACGAATTAATAAGTATCTCCTTTTTATGAATTAAAATTAATTATCATGCAAATCTAAACATTAAAGAGTCACATGAATGACAATTAAAATGCATGTCACAAATATATATATATATATTCGAACAAAGATAAGAAAATACAAAATATGCACATATTAAAAAACCGCATATAACGTACATAACAAAACTATGACATACATCATAAAACCATATATAAAAATACATGCTTTAACAAGATCTCAAGAAAGACATACAATCGCATATTTAATAACATACACATGTCACATATTATAATCCACATATTATGTATGCACATTAAACAAACATAAACAAAATGCAAATTAATATATTCGATATCAACATATAAAAAAGGGAAAATGCATAAATAACAACATATAATGTAACTAAAATAAAAATGCTAAGTAAGTAATTACAATGCAAATTGACAGGGACCTAATCGATAATAAATCCATTAAAAAAGATTAATTAAAATGCCAAACGGGACTAAATTGAAAAATCGTGGAAAGCCTAAGGGATCAAAAGGGTAATTCGACCCCTGGAAAATAGATTACAACGAAAGTAGTGACGAAATTGAAAACACTTTAAAACATTAGGGGACTGCGGGCGTGATTTAAAAAAGTGGAAGCCCTGCGCGCGTAATTACGTCGATGCGGAGGGACTTAAAACATGTTTAAACTAATTTTAAAACGGAAAAATGTTATAAAAACCAGCCTGAAAAACATTTGACCCCTTTTGAAAACCCTAAAAATTCTAAGACTCTCTCGTCTCCTTTGTTTCTTTTTCGGCGATGTCACCGTTTCGGTCGTCGTTGCCAACGTCGGAACCCTAAAATCTTCAAAACCTTTTTTGACTCTCTGACCCCCTCCCCCCCCCCCCCCCCGAAAAAAAAATCTCCTTCCCACTGTTTTGTAAACCCAAAAGAAAACCCCTAACTCATTTTTTTTCGTTTTTGTGAACTCGGAAACCCAAAAAACAGTTAAAAAAACTTTTCGAAGCCCGCTTTCTCCACTGAATCACCATGCATGGTCTCGGGAGAGACCACGAGGCTTGTCACCGGCGAGGAAAGGCGATAAGGCACGGAGACGACTAATCGTCGCGAAGGTAAAAAACATATACCCTTTCGTTTATTTTTTTTTGCTTCGAAAATGAGAAATTGAAATAGATGTTGCGATATACCTCTGAAACTTTTTTCTTGCTTGTATTGATCTCTCTGAAATTTTTTGGTTACAACTTGTTCTCTCCTATTTTTTCTCCCCTCTCTTACATTGCTGGTTTCGGCTTTTATAGCCTCTGAAATTACATATTTTGGGTTACATAAATCGCTCGAAATATTTTATTGGCTGCCCCTTTTATGTTCTTATTCACCTTTGCAATTGTTGTTTGTTGCCTCTGATTTTCTGTTGTATTTGCGTTTTTCTGCCTTTTGACGATTCGGTTATCTTGTGTGTATGTGAGGGCTCGTACGAGGGGACCAGAGGACGTGGACGGTCGACGCTGGGATCCGGAGAGGCTCGGGACGATCTGGACGGCTGTGAGAAAGCTGGAGGGGCTCGAGCGTGCTTCGTACGCGCGCGTGGAGGAGGTGGACGGTCACGCATGGATCTCGCGCGCATGGGGGATTGATCCTGGCCATCCGATTTTGTATCCCGATCTAACGGCTGATACCTTGCGGCGCCAAGACTCGGGGAGAGGCTTCTAGAGTTTCCGCTGAGATTAGATCTGGACCGTCAAATCTCCATCCAGATCTGACGGTTGGGGTTGGGCGGCTGCAAGACAAAGATGGACAAATTAGACTAAGTTTTTAGTCAATTAGGCCAACATGCCTTGTAATATTTTTTTGGTTTTTTAGTTGTAAATGAACTTTCTTATATTAATGAACTTTGGGCTTAATTTTTATTAACATCGGGCTTTATTTATGTATATGTATTAATTTTTTTATTCTTTTAAGTTTTCAAATCTGTTTCATAATAATGATAATGAGAAGAAAATAATATTAAATTTAACACTTATAATAATTATAATTGATAGTAATAATAATAGATAACAATAATAATAATAGTAGGTAATAATAATATACGATAATAACATAATAACAAATAGTAATAATAATTAATAATGATAATGGATAATAGGTAATAATGATAATAATAGATAACAATATATTAATAATATAGTAATAACATTAATAATAGTATTATTGATAACTCTAATAGAAATAATAATATAAAAATATGTATTCAACATTAATATATATATATATACTGTTTTTTTTTTAATTATTCGATATACATATTAACAAAGCCCATTAGTTAAAAAAAATAGGGTGAGACCCCGGATAAAATAGGTGATTACAACTACCATCACTTAAAAACACATCAGCTCCTATAATGCTTCTGGAAAGGCGTCGGACACTTGTATGCTTCCAGACCCATTAGCTTTAGAGACCACTGCGCTGAGACAAGACAACCATCAAATTCGACTAAGCTTGCAGCCCGACAACCGAGCTACCATATGCTTCTAATGGTCTTCGTCTGAAATCCACACCTTAGAGAAGCAAACACACGAGGAAGTGAAAAACAAAGTGGATGTGTCTTTTGATTTCTGCATATAAACAAATTTATTCAATGAGATTTCATCAGATAAGTAAAATGCATGATCAATTTAAAGACGAGTCTTATGATTTGAGAGGAATCGGGTATTAGTGTTTAGTAAATGTAAGGTTTGAGAAATAATCAGGTCAGGTGTTATAATCCACCTAAGCAATTTTAATGCGTGTATACATCACGCACATAATAGGCTCAAGGTTCAAATCCTGGGGTAATGAATGAAGCAGATTGAATTGGATAACGGACATTATGAATGAATCATACCAATATAAATGACCGATTCGCGAATGAATCCTACACATATAGGAACCAAAGTGTTCAAAATACAGGAACTTTGCAGATAAAAAGGAGTAATGCTAATCTAATGCTCTCTACACGCATTCAACTATCATAATAGGATATAAGGAAATGTTTTACATAGTAAATTACACCAATATTATGATAATCCCTAGTCTCTGTTTGCTAACCTAGTTAGTCTTACAGAAAGGGAAGCGAAGAATTGGATCCTTGATGCCTAGAAATTCCGCATCTCATGACCTCTTGAAAAATTTCCCACCTCTTTTTCCCATGCCACTTCCTACAAGACTGGACGAAAACAAAGATTTCGCCTCTGGCCTCCACCGCAACTCTTTAAGCTTACAGAATAAGGTTGCAAGTGCGGGGGATATGCCACTTTCCTTTATGTTCTTGCACGATACCACTATCAGAGTTTCGAGATCCTGCCATGAGAGAATTGCAGCTTCCAGACCTTCGGTTGTCAATAATGAGCAGCCTTGTAAAGATAAGAACTTTACTCTCCTGTGAGAAGAAGAAATGGCAGTTAGTTTTGCAATTAAAGACAACGTTGGTTTTCTAGTTCCGAGATCTAGTATTCTTCCATGTGATTGTAAGTAACATAATTGATGCTCATCATATTGCTACCTAACGTACATTATGATCACATATTTCTGCAAATAATCTAACCATGTCTCATCAAACATTTTACAAACTACTTAGCCGGTATATTTATACACAATTACAAAAGTAGGTAGAACTCGTAATTGCATTTATCAGAGTCCAGCCGACCAATCGAATCCCATCTATCTGCACACCTGCACAATATATAGACACACACACAAAATAAAAGCAGATACAACAATGTTTCACAATCATTTGAGCTTTATCACATGGCTTAACATTTCGAAATAAATGTCCAAAGGTTCTCATCATTGCAACAGAATCTGACCCTTTTATCTCTTTCAGGCAAGGCAACATCAATGGTACGAAAGGAGTACGGAAGTGAAATATAAACTAAACAAAATCCTGGCCATCTCTAGATTAGTTCCTAATCCAAAACATCTTCTATGAAACCACAAGTCATGGTAATGAAAATGAGAACAATTCATTATTACCTGCAAACACTTGCAAAGCTGAACATATCATTATCCAATCCCCAGCAGTCCACAACAACGACCTCTCTTACGGTCTCACATACTCGAAACAATGCTCTTACGCTCTTCTTATTCCGCAGCTGACATTTCTGCAAATGCAACCGCTCGAGAGCCGGACAAAACCCCAAGTACTCATCTGGACCAGGATTCCAATCAATCCTCTTACAAGACAGCAACTTCAAAGTCTTCAAATTCTCACAATAATACAATGCAGCCAACCATCCGTCTTCCATTCTATGATCACAAATAGACAATTCTTCAAGCATTAAGCAGCATTGGCCGATCGCTTTGATCCCATCGAAACTCCCTTCACATCCACTAAGCTCAAGCTTAACTAACCTCTTGCATCCTTGAGCTAAGATAGTTAACCCGACATCGGAAACCAATGAACTATAAAGACCATCAACTGTTCCGACAAGTTTCAGGATTTGCAAATTCCCACACGCTGCAATCCCGCGTAAGACGTTGTCGTTACACTTGTGTAACTCCAACTCTTGCAGGGTCAAACATTCTTCAGCCAACGTTAACAATCCCAACTCGCTGGCGTTAATTACCACAAGTCTTCGAAGATTCGGGCAGCCATTGGCAAGTACTTGAAGACCTCTATCAACAACTTCAACAGGCAATAGATTTTCTTCCAAAAGATCCCAATTTGAACAGAACCCAGAACTGGTTTGCGTCGAAACCACCCGATGAGTTAACAGAATCTCAGAATTCCGTGGCGAAAACAAGCAGCCATTGAGCAAATCTACGTGTGCTAAGTTAGGGAATCTTGTGACTAGCCGACTTGATACGAGAAAGTTCCAATCTAGGATCTTCAAGGACCGAACCAAACGGCCTTGGAGATTGAGCCAGCGTTTGCAGACGAGAGAGTTAGGGTTCCGTTGCGAAAGGGGTAGCTTCGAGAGGATTTTCAAGAGGAGCTCGTCGGATAAGAGGAGGGTTCGGTCGATGTTAGCGAAATGGGGGATAAGGGTTTGGGATTTAGGGTCTTTTGAAGCTAAGGACTGAAGCTGCATAGCGAACACCACATGCTTCAATGGCTTTGTGTTTTTGAGCCAAATGTCTGACCACCTCGGCGGCCTCTTCTTCAATGGCGAATCTGGGCTTTCTTCCAGAGCTGACATCGTTTCAACCAATGCCTTCTCTTTCTCTTCTGTCACTGACTCCTCCACCCTTTTTCTGCAACCTACACTAAGGTAAAGTCTTTGGATTTCCGGCAATTACAAATGGATTTCACATTTCTGTGGGAAAAAAAGGTGTAAGATTTTGTGTTTTTTATCTTTTATTTTCAAAGACACAGATGAAATGGGGAGTTTTCTTTCTTGTACTTCAGTTCAGTCTATGACTTTGATGCGGCTAACGGATTCCTTGAAGCGGTGGGGTCGGGATTTTGAATCTAAACATTTGTTTTTCAAATTTATTCGCGTGGCACTTTTGGACGTTTCAATTTGAGATTTTGAAAGAAAAAAATTGTTATCCACTTTTTTATATATAATGTTAGGTAATTTTACCGGTGTTCCTTTTTGTTTAGGGTGTGTTTTATTTTGGTCACCAAAATTAAAAAAAGAGTATTATGGTCACTTACGTTTAGAATCGTTTTTATTTTGGTCCCTTAGCCGTTAGTCTCCGTTACTTTAAAATATAGTTTCTAATTTAACCCCTAAACTTTCAAAATTTTATTTTTCACCATCTTCCCCAAAAATTATAAAATTAAAACCCCACAAAATTAAATCAATGGCTATAACTCACAACTACAACCCATTCCCCCAAGATTAAAATTAAATCAATGGCTAAGGGATTGAATGTTTAAACAATTTTTCAAAATGCAGAGGACACCAACTTGGAAAACACCGATTAACGAGAGTAATTTCTCTTTCAAAATAAATTTAGCTTGCAACTCAACGAAATTCATGAACAGCCGTTGTCGGCATCTGAACCCAAATCGAAACTTACCATGAAATATAATAAATTATCATGAAATATTACATCATCAAATCTGTTTGGTCGACAAAGAACAGAGGAGCAAGCAAGGGGATTTTTCCAGCCAATGAAAAATAGTCATTTTAGGAAAAGAACGATTGTATTTGGTGTGACAGAGAGTATAACAATGGAACCAAACCCTTTCAAATATTTCCAGGTTAGCTTTTGTTGTAATACTAAGTATTTTATTACTACTGCATGTTTTTCTCTTCTTCTTTTATGGAGTATTTAGTTCTTCTTCAAAAGCATGGCTCTGAGCTCGGCCACATCGATCTCCTTGGCAGAGTTCTCTGGTCTGTAGCATCCGGTAACCGGGTCGGGTACCCATGAAACCTTCTCTTTAGCTCCGCCTACAGCCATCTCTTCCTTCACCGCCGCCGCAGCAGTACTCCCCGCTCCTCCTCTTATTCCAGTCGACACAACCCCTTGTGAAGCTGCCACATATCTTCGTCTGAACAAACAAAAAAACAACAATAAATCTTTATTCGTCTTTCATTAAAAGACAACGAAAACCATAGCCATGGAAATGAAAAAAAGAAAGAAAGAACTTGGGGGTACCTGGAGATAACGTTAGAGATTCCATCGACGACGAAAGCAGAGAAAAGCCTGGCGTTCGAGAAAGAGCGAGCCATTTCTTTTCTTCCCTATTCTTCTTAAATTCAAATTTTAGATTTGATGGAACTTCAAGGCTACTGCAGAAAAGCTTTCTCTTTTCTTGAAGTGAAAATAAAGTAAAAACCTTTCACAGCAGCGAAAAGAAACTCTCTGTATCTATCTAGAAAATGGTGTGAAGATACTCGGCTTCATTTCGGGCTTAAGTTGGTGTCATCTTGGGAATGGGTTGTAGTTGTGGATTATAGCCATTGATTTAATTTTATGGGGTTTTAGTTTTATAATTTTTAGGGAAGATGGTGAAAAATAAAATTTTGAAAGTTTTGGGGTTAAATTAGAAACTATTTTTTTAAAGTAACGGAGACTAAAGGCTAAGGGACCAAAATAGAAACGATTCTAAACGTAAGTGACCAAAATACTCTTTTTTAAATTCTGGTGACCAAAATAGAACACACCCTAAACGAAAGGGATCACTAGTGAAGATTACTCATAATGTTAATATAATATTTATAAATATATTCAATTTCATATCTTTTTATATAATTTGTAGATAATAGTATTAATTAAGCTACATTTAATAAGATTTTTAGATAATAAGAAAAGGAAAGCCTAAATAAATATTATTTTATATATTACTGTTCATAAATAATGTTAATAATGGCAAAATAAAATCCAGACCGGTAATGTTCACTTATGGTTCCTTTTGTTTGAGGTTTGTTCTATTTTGGTCATCCGAATTTAAAAAAAAAATATTTTTGCCACTTATCTTTTGAATCGTGTCTATTTTGGTGCATTGGCGGTTATTTTCCGTCAATAAAAAAGAATTAATTTTTAATTTAACCCTCAAACTTTCAAAATTTTATTTTTCACCTTCTTTTCAAAAACTTGAAAATTTTATTTCTCCACCCACCACCCGATCTTACCCTCTTTCCACTGTCATGAGTCCGCCGCCCTGAAAGAAGCAAATCAACGTGAGAACTAAGCCTTGTGTTAAGCAAAGAACGGTTAGCGACTAATAGTTTGAACAGACACAAGCATGATTGAGAAAGAAACAAGTTCCCGATTCATGGACAATTACAAAGTTGAAAAAACTTAGTCCCAGCACCGGAATTGATGGTGATGAATAATGTTGTTACAAACATGCAGGTACACATATTTCATGAAACAACTACTTTTTAACAAGGTAACAAGTATGTGCCATTAAGTTTTAACAACAAGTTTCCAGTTCCATCCACATGCACCAACGATCACTCTTGCAAACATCAGAATTCAGACATGATAAAATTAAAGGAAGAAGAACCGGTGGGAGCTTAGACGAAGATGTGATTGTGTTTAAACCAAATTCATGACAAGAATGTCATCCATTACATTTGCTACGTATAATACCTCAAAAATTATTACACACATATGGAATCAAAACACAAAACACCCCTACTGGTCTTATGAAAGAAATTTTACAAAACTACTCTTTTTACTAAAAAAAAAATTTGAAGCAGAAGTTGTTATATGTGCAATTCAGCTTAGCTTTAAAAACAGAATCAAAATAAAAGCTAAGTGAAGCAAAACCAGACTAATATAAAGACAGATTCTAAAGATAAAATGAACTCCAAAAGCTCCCTTTTGTTAATATGGGAATGTGATTTCAATACTAATTGTTTTTTTTCTCATGTTATATACTCTGCAACAAACATAAGAAAAAGCCACAGTTTCAATACTAATATAAATACATATTCTAAAGATAAAATGAACTCCAAAAGCTCCCTTACTTAATATGGGAATGTGATTTTCTTTTTTTTTATCATACAATTCCGACACAGTTCAGATTAAACACAAAAAAACCTACTCAGAGTACTAAAAAAAAGTTGAAATAAGTTAATTAAAAGTCGATACAAATAAATTAATCAGATATAGTAAAGAAAAATGCTTACTTGAAAGCAGCAGAGGATTCTTCTTTAAGCCAATTCCTTATATGTTCAACGTTGCAACTAAAGATCGTGTTGAGTTTTAAGGTGCTCGATTCCTTCAACCGATCTTGTTCACCAAGTGGAGGAGAGGTGGAACAAGAAGAAAAATGACACAATGATTTTAGAGTGGTTCAACCTTCTAACCAAGGTCTACATCCACTACCTTAGCTTCCCACTAAGGATTTCCAATCAATCTACTATTGATTCGTCCCCTTTTCTAGGCTTAGGAGGAAACCTTTATACACCGATCAAGCTTTCTACCCAAAGCCTTGATCAAACCCTCTTTACAAAGAGAAAAAGTAAGCAAACTTAAATCCTTCTAATAGGTGATTGTTTGCACAAATAAGCTCTCACCCAAAACTTAAAACACTTGAGCAAATTTGACAATTTTGGCTCATTGGTGTTTGTCTATACAAAGAAATGACAATTTAAGTACAAAGACAATTCTTGATCATTTGTTGATTGACAATTGAAGCATTAACCATTACTTGATACTTGGAGGTCTCTCTTATACTCCTTAATGAGTTTGTAGTCGTTACTAGCCGTTGGGAAAGAATTGGAGTCGTTGAGGACTTTATTTCCCTTCATTAATGTTGTTATGCAGCCTTCCGTATCGATACGCTTGGACCCGTATCGGTACGACCTTCATTAGAAACTAGCCATTGGGCTCTTGCCAGCCTAGGCGTATCGATACGCTTGAGGGCGTATCGGTACGGTATGACGTTTAAAAGACCGTTGGGGTTGTTAAAATGGGATCGGTACGCTGACTAGGTGTATCGATACGATCCCTCACCGTATCAAAACGACCAAGCCTGTTTCGATACGGGTTTTGGTAGTGACCAAACTAGGCAAAAAAGGTATCGATACGGGTTGGACCGTATCGGTACGGACACTTTGAAAACACAAGTTTGGTTGTTTTAAAGCATGAAAAATCTTGCCAAAAACCTTTTAAAATACCTCAAACATAAATTCAAGTTGTTTGTACTTAAAACCAAGTTTTAAATTCTTTTCAAATTAGTCCAAAACATTTTTCAATTATTATATCAAAACACTAGTTCTACAATCTCCCCCTTTTTGATATAATAAAATCAACTTGAAAAATCGTTTGGGATTCTTCCCCTTTAAGTTAAAAAATGTGAATAAGAGATTAAAGATATGAAATCAAATAAAGTTCCCCCTTATTCATTTGAAAATTCAATTTTTCAAACCATTTATCCCTTTTTCGTTATATCAAAAAGAATTCAAAATACTTTTATGTTCAAAATAATAACAGAGGTAAAAACAATGACAAAATTAAAAAATTTGGTTTTAAAATGGTTCCCCCTTACTCAAAGCATCATAAAAATGTTAGTCCAACATATATGATCATCTATTTGAATTGAATGAAAAATAAATCAAATAAAAACAAAAACAACTAGATTTTACCACACTTGAACTCAAGGGAGGATGTGAAGCCTTCCTTCTTCAAGTGTTCTTCCTAGTGTGCATGGAGCTCCCCTCAAAGTTTGACTTGTTGATCACTCTCCATCACACCTAGCAAAAGACAATCAAATGATTTTTGGTATCCAAATTGCTTTGGATCCATAAACGTTACTAGCACAAAACTTAGTCCCCGTAGGAATCCATTTTTCAATGTCATCCTTTTTAGTTGAAGTGGTTAGTCATTTTGAGACCCAAACACTTCTAAAACATTTACCGTTTACAAATCTAGGGGCACTAGATTGTCTTACATAAAAATTTGATTTTCCAAAACTATTTTTCTTTTCAAGCTCTTTGGAAATCAAATCTTTTTCTTCTTGAACTTTTTGAAGCAAATTTTGTAAATTAACACATTTTTGTTCAAACTCTTCGAGTTTTGCTTCAAGTTCAAGTTTGGTTTTAGAAATCAAGTCATTTTGAATTTTTAACTTTGAAATCAATTTATTGTTTTTCAAAATATGATTTTTAAACTCTAAAACCAAATCATTGTAGACATCTTGTAATTCATCAAAAGAGTAAGAAAATGAAGTAGATGAATTAGAAGTTACCCTTGAATCTTCTTTGATGGCCATAAGGCAAAGGTTGGCTTGTTCATCATCGGTGGAGTCCTCATCACTCTAAGTAGCCACATGTGCCTTCTACTTATGGCATGAAGTGCTTGCCCTCTCCTTTTTCATGGATTCTCGTTCAAGCTCTCTCAAAGTTTTCTTCATGAACGAGGCACACTTTTTGAAAAGATGAACCATCTCTTCTTCTTCATCCTCCTCTTCATTTGAATCAACATGATGGCAAGTGGAGGACTTGAGAGCAATAACATTTGTGTTGATGTCAAGCCCTTTGAGTTTCTTCTCTCCCACAGCTCTAATTTCTTCCCTCTTCTTCTCATCTTCTTTGTTCTTCTTCATGATTTGATGAGTAAGGAGTGACCCCATGAGTTCATCGAGCTTCAAGGTCTTCAAATTCTTGGCTTCGATGATGGCAGTCCTCTTTGAGTCCCATGACTCGGGAAGTGAGTAGATGAGCTTTCGAACAAGCTTTTCCTTCGAGATGGCTTCTCCATAGCCTTTGAGACCATTGGTGATAGTGGAGAACTTATCAAACATCTTCTCGATGTTCTCTTCCGGATCCATTTTGAATTTCTCATACTCTAAGGTGAGGAGCCCAATCTTGGTCTCTTTAACTTCATCGGTTCCCTCGTATGTGACTTCAAGCTTGTCTCATACCTCCTTGGCACTCTCACAAGAAGACATCTTCTCATAGATGGTTGGGCCAAATGCACAAAAAAGAATGTGCAAGGCTTTGCAATTTAGCTCCATCTTCTTGCGATCGTCGGCACTCCACTCCGTTTTACTTTGTTGAGGCAGGAACAAATCATCTTCAACTATGTCCCATAGCTTGTAGTCTCTTGACTTAATGAAGAACTTCATCTTTGTCTTCCAATGGGCATAGTGAGTTCCGTCGAAGAAGGGCAGTTTGTCGATGGATTGTGTCATTGAGTCGGTTGTGTGAAATGATGATCGAGCTTGCCGAATCTTCTTAATAGGATGTTAATCCTCTTCGATTGAGCCAAACTCTGATACCAATTGTTGAGTTTTAAGGTGCTCGATTCCTTCAACCGATCTTGCTCACCAATTGGAGGAGAGGTGGAATTTTGGTGGATGTGGTGTGGAAGCTAAAAGAAAAATGACACAATGATTTTAGAGTGATTCAACCTTCTAACAAAGGTCTACATCCACTACCTTAGCTTCCCACTAAGGATTTCCAATCAATCCACTATTGATTCGTCCCCTTTTCTAGGCTTAGGAGGAAACCCTTATACACCGATCAAGCTTTCTACCCAAGCCTTGATCAAACCCTCTTTACAAAGAGAAAAGATAAGCAAACTTAAATCCCTCTAATAGGTGATTGTTTGCACAAATAAGCTATCACCCAAAACTTAAAACACTTGAGCAAATTTGACAATTTTGGCTCACTGGTGCTTTTCTATACAAAGAAATGACAATTTAAGTACAAAGACAATTCTTGATCATTTGTTGATTGACAATTGAAGCATTAACCATTACTTGATGCTTGGAGGTCCCTCTTAAACTCCTTAATGAGTTTGTAACCGTTACTAGCTGTTGGGGATGAATTGGAGCCGTTGAGGACTTTATTTCCCTTCATTAATGATGTTCTGCAGCCTTCCGTATCGATACGCTTGGACCCGTATCTGTACGACCTTCATCAGAAACTAGCCGTTGGGCTCTTGCCAGCCTAGGTGTATCGGTACGGTATGACGTTTAAAAGTCTTTGGGAAATATGACCGTTGGGGTTGTTAAAATGGAAATATTGTGTTGGAATGTTTAGAAACGAGAAATTTGGTTGGTGGAGCTTCGGGGACAAATCCGGAAATTTTGGAGTCTTGAGCTTGGTCTTCGATCTCCTCTTGGGTAGCAACGGTGAGTAGAATTGTTGATTTTTGCATTGAGCTCGATATGGATTCTTTTGGGGTTTGGGTGAGACCTTGAGGGGTCATCTAAACCCGTGTGTAAGCCTCTCTACTCTCATGTTGTTGTGATATGTTGGATGCTTATATGTCATGTTCATTAAGTGCATTTTGAGTTGTTAATTGTGTAGTCGAGTTGAGTTCGTGCCTCACGTGATGGTGGTCTAAACTACGGTGATGTGTAGTCCCACCGGTAGTGACTAGTAGGATAGTACTTTGATGTGTAGTCCCATTGTACATCCACTAGTCGAAACGGTGATGTGTAGTCCCACCGTATGTGTATGATGGTTGTGCTTGTGCAAACCATGTGTTGTTATGAGATTAACCCTTGTGCATCCATCGTTTTCTTGCATATAAATAGTGTTTTGGAAAACTACATGTTGTGAATTATAGAGCCTCTCTCACTAAGCTAGTTGCTTATGCTCTTTGTTTCCAACGTGCAGATCGTTAGAGTTCGGGAGGCGAGCGGGCGAAGGAGGAGTCTTTGGGAGTTCTCAAGCAAGTTTAAGTATGGTTTGCTTTTTGTAATAATGCCTAGACAATGGGGTGTAGAGTGTAGGAGTTGGGGTCAAACTCCTTAGGAATTTATGTTGAGTATGTTAAACTCAAGGTTACGTTATGCTTTGCTTCTTGGTTTGCTATTTATGCTTGGTATGATGCTTATGTGAACGTGCCTTATTATGTGTGTTGCTGGCCTTGTATGCTTTATAATTGACCATCCCTTGTGAGGAGTTCATGTTTGTTAAGTATGCACTTTTGGGTGAAATTGCATGAAGCTTGTTTCGTATGAATTTCATTAGATTAAATGCCTCACATGTTAAATTGTGACTGTGGTTTGGTGTATGTGTGTTGCTTGTTCTTAGGGAGGTCCAACAATGCATTTAGAGTTGGGTTAAGGGTCACTTGTGCAACAATCGTGGAGTTGCAGTGCAGGGGGGTATCGATACCCTAGCTAGGGTATCGATACTGTCTTGCCCAATGGCCTCAGATTTTGCCTTGGGTATCGATACCCTAAGGGTATCGATACCCTCCAAACTCTCTGTAATTTGGATTTGGGGGTTAGAATAGAGCGTATCGATACGAGGTCCCGAGTATCGATACGGATACATCTTGTTGACCAAGGAAGGTTGACCGAGGAAGAGGGTATCGATACCCCTGGTAAGGGTATCGATACGGTCATCTGGGGTTGATTTTCTGGGTTGAGCTAGAAGGGGGGGTATCGATACCCCTTGAATGGGTATCGATACTGCCTGCCTGTAAACTTAAAAATGGACTGTTCATGCATGGCCGGAGTTCAAATGTGTCTTTCTTGTATGTTTCCGCTGTTGTGAATCACTTAGGGTTTAATCATCCTCTAGACAAGATAAAAAAAAAGTAGGGTTGCTAACCGAGGGGGAACCCTTTGGGTTTTGCTTCGGTTTTCCCCGTGTGGCTCACTCGGACCGGTCATCCGACCAGACCGAGACGAGGGGGTTACATTTATTGGTATCAGAGCCTGAGGTTTCCGAGACCTCGGGCAGGTAAGTGAGGTAAGTTAAGGTGTTATGAGTGTTTTGCCATGCCTGTTTAAGTTTTGTTTTAGCACGGTGTATGTATGCATGCTATGGTGACCTCTATGTTGTTTGAAAATTGGTTGAGTCCCCATTGTTAGGCATTGTTGTCAAGATAAAAAAGGGAAAATTGTTTTGGTTTAAAGAGCTTGAGAACCGGAGTCCTTTGCCCCTTGCTAACCTAACGTTTCCGTGTTGTTGTGTGTTTGTTGTTTTAGATTACATTAATTGCTATGGTGAGACCGAGGGGACGGCCTAGAGCGGGTGACCAGGCACCCGAGAACGCGCCTCCTACTCTTAATGCTCCGGGTGATAATGGAGAGAACGTTGGAGGTGATGGTAATGGGGCTCAAGCGGGCCAAGGTCAGGCGGGTCCAGATGTGGCACATTTGATCCAGACTATAGCCGGAGCTTTTCAGACAGCTTTGGCCGGAATGCAAGCTGCAGCACCACCTCCGGGTGCGGGGACAGGATTACCCCTTGAGAGGCTTCGCAATTTGGGGGCAGTTGAGTTTCGTGGGTTGTCTCCGGAAGGTTCGGAAGGGTGGCTTGAGAGCACTACTCGCATCTTGGGTCAGATGGAGTGTTCGGATGCTCGTAAGTTGGGATGCATTGTCTCATTGCTTCAGGGAGACGCTTATACTTGGTGGACCACTGCTACTTCTGGTATGGCAGAGGTGGATGTCACATGGGAGTTTTTCAGGAATGCCTTCAAGAGGAAGTACCTCGGAGTTCGGTACTTGGATGAAAAGAAAAGGGAGTTCATGGCTTTGGTTCAAGGCAGTAGGACCGTGTCCGAGTATGAGATCCAATTTGTGAGGTTGAGTCAGTACGCGCCTGAGTTGATTCCGGATGAGAAGGAGCGTTGTGAGCGCTTCAGATATGGGTTGACTACTGATGTGAAGACTTACATGTTGGCCGCCGACTACACTGAGTTCGATGTCTTAGTTTCTAGAGCCAAGGATGTAGAGCAAAACCTAAGCTCTAGAGCACGTGCCGGTGGGTCTGACTCCGGGAAGAGACATGCGAACTGGGATAGAGATCATGCCAAGAGGCATAGGGACAGGAGGTACCAGCCGGATACGAGGCCTAAGGGTGGTAACCATGGTCAGGGCCGTCAGGGCCAAGGGGCTGTTGGGCATATTCCGGAGTGCACTAAGTGCGGGAGACGCCACCCAGGTGAGTGCATGGGTATGTTTGGGGCGTGTTGGAACTGTAGCTCCCGAGATCATTTGAGACGTGATTGTCCACACCCAGTCAGAGGAGGACCGGCTCCAGCAAGGGGATTTGAGCATCAGAGAGGTCGTGGGCGCGGCCGTGGGAACTTCCAGCCAAGGAATGAGGGTCAGAGGAACTTGGCTCATGTGGTAGCAGTCCAGCCCGAGGGAGGAGGACCGGCTAGGGTGTACGCTCAGCGGGAGGCTGGGAATGACACTGATGTCATTGCAGGTAATTTCACATTGCAATCTTTGAGTTTGCTTTCTCTGATAGATTCGGGGTCAACGCATTCATATATTTTGGGTGAGCATGCAAAGTCATTAGGGCTACCTTGTGATTGGTTAGAAGTAGGTGTAAATGTCACTAGCTCCTTTGGTGATACAGTGGTAGTCAGGAAAGTGTATAGGAGGTGTCCCTTGACGATTCAGGGCCATGTGTTTCCAGTCGACATGATGGAGCTACCCTTTTATGGCTTTGATGTGATTTTGGGCATGGATTGGCTTGTAGAGCATAGAGCTAGGGTTGACTTTGAGACTAAGAGAGTCTCTTTGAAGCTTACTGATGACTTAGAGGTTGTAGTAGTTGGGGAGAATGTTAAGTTTTTGTCCAATGTGGTTTCGGCTTTGGAAGCTCAGAGATTGTTAAGTTCAGGGTGTCAGGCTTACTTGGCTTACGTAATGAACCCGGATATGAGTGAGGTGAGACCCCAGGACATCAGGACTGTGTGTGACTTTCCGAGTGTTTTTCCGGAAGAACTACCAGGCTTGCCTCCAGACAGAGCAGTTGAGTTTGCTATTGAGACATATTCTGATTCTGCACCGGTGTCGATTGCTCCGTATAGGATGGCACCGAAAGAGTTGAAAGAGTTAAAGACACAGCTTCAGGAGTTGACTGACAGAGGCTTCATTAGGCCTAGTGTATCCCCGTGGGGTGCTCCGGTCTTGTTTGTGAAAAAGAAGGATGGTAGCATGAGGATGTGCATAGACTATAGACAGTTGAATAAGGTGACAGTGAAAAACAAATATCCCTTGCCAAGGATAGATGACTTGCTAGACCAGTTGAGGGGTGCTTCCGTGTTTTCAAAGATTGATTTGAGGTCGGGGTATTATCAGTTAAAAGTAAAGGATGTGGACATACCGAAGACAGCTTTTCGTACACGCTACGGACATTATGAATTTTTGGTGATGCCTTTTGGGTTGACCAATGCTCCAGCGGCCTTCATGGATATGATGAACCGGGTTTTTCATAAGTTCTTGGACAGGTTTGTGGTAGTGTTTATCGATGACATCCTAGTGTACTCTAGAACCGAAGAAGAGCACGATGAACACTTAAGGTTAGTGCTTCAGACCCTACTTGAGAACCAATTGTATGCCAAGCTAAGTAAGTGTGAGTTTTGGATTAGAGAGGTGGTCTTTCTTGGCCACGTGATCTCCGCTAGTGGGATTAGTGTAGATCCCAAGAAGATTGAAGCCATTGTAAATTGGAAGCAACCAAAATCAGTGACAGAAATCCGCAGTTTCCTAGGCTTGGCGGGATACTATAGGAGGTTCGTTGAGGGGTTCTCAAGGATAGCGGCTCCGTTGACCAAGTTGCTGCAGAAGAATGTTCCGTATGAATGGTCAGATGCAAGACAAGAAGCGTTTGAGAAGTTGAAGAAAGCTTTGACCGAAGCTCCCATTTTGATTCAGCCCGAGCCGGGGAGAGAGTTTGTAATTTACAGTGATGCATCTTACGTGGGGCTAGGTTGTGTACTCATGCAAGGAGGTAAGGTAGTGGCATATGCTTCCCGACAGTTGAAGGTTCATGAGAAGAATTACCCTACACATGACATAGAGTTGGCCGCAGTGGTGTTCGCGTTGAAAATTTGGAGACACCATCTTTATGGTGAGAAGTGCACTGTGTACACCGACCACAAGAGCTTGAAATATTTGATGTCCCAAAAGGAGTTGAATCTTAGGAAACGAAGGTGGTTAGAGCTCCTTAAAGATTATGACCTTACCATAGAATATCATCCGGGCAAGGCGAATGTGGTGGCCGATGCCTTGAGTAGGAAGATGGCCGTTGAGTTGCGAGCAATGTTCGCAAGGTTGAGTGTGTCTACGGATGGTGGGCTAGTGGCCGAGCTTCAGGTTAAGCCATCGTTGGTTCAGTTGATTCGTGAGAAGCAGTTGCGAGATGAGTCCTTGGCACCTCACGTGCAAGACATAGCGGAAGATAGGCCTACCGAGTATTGTTTTGGAGAGAATGGGATCCTATGTTTCAAGGATAGGATAGTGGTTCCGGAGGATGCCGAGTTGAGGCGTACGATCATGAGTGAGGCTCACAATAGCCCTTTTGCTATGCATCCGGGTAGCACGAAGATGTATCGAGGATTAAAGGAAGAGTATCATTGGGTTGGTTTGAAAAAGGATGTAGCCGAGTTTGTAGGTAAATGCATGGTTTGTCAGAGGGTCAAGGCTGAGCACCAGTTTCCCTCAGGGTTGTTGCAACCGTTGAAGATTCCAGAGTGGAAGTGGGAGCGTATCACTATGGACTTTGTATCGGGACTTCCGTTGACTCCTTCGAAGAAAAATTCAGTGTGGGTGATTGTAGACAGATTCACCAAGTGTGCACACTTCATACCGGTTCATACCACCTATACGTTGGACAAGTTGGCCGAATTGTATATTCGGGAGATTGTGAGATTACATGGGGTACCGAAGTCAATTGTGTCAGATTGAGATCCGAGATTCACCTCTAGATTTTGGGAGTGTTTGCATCGAGCCTTAGGCACTTGGTTGAATTTCAGCACTTCGTATCATCCACAGTCAGATGGACAGTCAGAGAGGGTGATTCAGATTTTGGAGGATATGTTGAGGTGTTGTATCATTGACTTTCAGGGGTCATGGGAGAAACACCTACCATTAGTGGAATTTGCATATAACAACAGCTTCCAGTCGAGCATTCAGATGGCTCCTTATGAGGCTTTGTATGGTAGGAAGTGTAGGACCCCGATTTGTTGGGCCGAGGCCGGACAGAAACTTGTGCCGATGCCCGAGTTACTCAAGGGAACCACCGAGAAGGTGAAATTGATTTGTGATCGCTTGAAAGCGGCTTCAGACCGGCAAAAGTCCTATGCCGATTTAAAAAGAAAGGAGGTGGAGTACTCTGTGGGGGATAAAGTGTTTTTGAAAGTTTCACCTTGGAAGAAGGTGATGAGGTTTGGGAGGAAGGGCAAGTTGAGCCCGAGATACATAGGACCGTATGAGATAGTTGAGAGGATTGGTCCGGTTGCATATAGATTGAGACTCCCTGTTGAGCTAGAGAAGATTCATGATGTATTTCATGTGTCGATGCTTAGGAGGTATAGATCGGATCCGTCCCATGTTATGCCAGTGGAAGAAATAGAGTTAAATCCAGACTTGTCTTACATTGAGGAACCAGTTGAGATACTTGCTTCTGATAGCAAGGTGTTGCGTGGCAAGACTATAGAGTTAGTCAAGGTCTTATGGAGGCATAGAGGTGTGGAGGAAGCCACGTGGGAGAGGAAAGCGGACATGCTTGAGCAGTTTCCGTACTTGTTTCCGTCAGGTAATTTCGAGGACGAAATTCCTTAAGTAGGGGAGAGTTGTAACGCCCCGGTTTAGGGGTCGGGTGAAAAATAATAATTTAATATTATTTCCGGGTCCGGTTTTGTAATTAAAAATAAATTTGGGCTTCGGGTTTTAAGACAACAAAATTTAGTTGGACCATTTTTAAAATAATCCCCAAATAGCCATGGGTGTCATCCATTGTAGTTACTTTAATTCATTAAGGGCATTAGGGTCTTTGGACCTTTTATTTTTAAACTAACCTAAAATAACACTATTGAGCCATCTTCTTCCCCACTACCCATTTTTCAGACAAAAGAAACCTCTCCCCCATTGGAGCACTATTCCATCCATAACTCACCCAATTTTGAAGGTTTTTCGAAGGTAAGGTCGTTTTTGAGTTTCTTTCATTATCCTCAACTAGCACATACCTTTATTTTCTAGAAAACTCATGATTTTGGTGATATGGGGTTTTGAAATTTTGATTAAAAATGTCATTTTTGACACCTTTAACTTAGGTTTTTGATCTCTAAATGATATATGAGTTGTTTTCAATCTAAAGGGTCCAATGGGTATAATTTTTATGAAGTTTTGGGGTGTTTCCCGGAATGGGATTTTGGGGAGGTTTTTAGGAGGCTTTAAGTTGAGTTTTGGGGGTGTTTTATGTGAATATGAGAGGGCTGATGGATAGGCTACATGTAAGGGAAGTTTTGGAGACTTTAGGGAGTAGTTTGAAGGATGAAATCAATGGTTTTAAGGGTTGCTTAAGGGCTGCTCGGAAATTGGTATTTTGGGCTTGTTTTCAATGTGAAAATTGAAGTCTTGTGTTTGATATGAAATCCGGGTTGATTATTTTGGAATGTGGACTGATTTGGGGTTGTTTATATTGTGTTGGAATGTTTAGAAACGAGAAATTTGGTTGGTGGAGCTTCGGGGACAAATCCGGAAATTTTGGAGTCTTGAGCTTGGTCTTCGATCTCCTCTTGGGTAGCAACGGTGAGTAGAATTGTTGATTTTTGCATTGAGCTCGATATGGATTCTTTTGGGGTTTGGGTGAGACCTTGAGGGGTCATCTAAACCCGTGTGTAAGCCTCTCTACTCTCATGTTGTTGTGATATGTTGGATGCTTATATGTCATGTTCATTAAGTGCATTTTGAGTTGTTAATTGTGTAGTCGAGTTGAGTTCGTGCCTCACGTGATGGTGGTCTAAACTACGGTGATGTGTAGTCCCACCGGTAGTGACTAGTAGGATAGTACTTTGATGTGTAGTCCCATTGTACATCCACTAGTCGAAACGGTGATGTGTAGTCCCACCGTATGTGTATGATGGTTGTGCTTGTGCAAACCATGTGTTGTTATGAGATTAACCCTTGTGCATCCATCGTTTTCTTGCATATAAATAGTGTTTTGGAAAACTACATGTTGTGAATTATAGAGCCTCTCTCACTAAGCTAGTTGCTTATGCTCTTTGTTTCCAACGTGCAGATCGTTAGAGTTCGGGAGGCGAGCGGGCGAAGGAGGAGTCTTTGGGAGTTCTCAAGCAAGTTTAAGTATGGTTTGCTTTTTGTAATAATGCCTAGACAATGGGGTGTAGAGTGTAGGAGTTGGGGTCAAACTCCTTAGGAATTTATGTTGAGTATGTTAAACTCAAGGTTACGTTATGCTTTGCTTCTTGGTTTGCTATTTATGCTTGGTATGATGCTTATGTGAACGTGCCTTATTATGTGTGTTGCTGGCCTTGTATGCTTTATAATTGACCATCCCTTGTGAGGAGTTCATGTTTGTTAAGTATGCACTTTTGGGTGAAATTGCATGAAGCTTGTTTCGTATGAATTTCATTAGATTAAATGCCTCACATGTTAAATTGTGACTGTGGTTTGGTGTATGTGTGTTGCTTGTTCTTAGGGAGGTCCAACAATGCATTTAGAGTTGGGTTAAGGGTCACTTGTGCAACAATCGTGGAGTTGCAGTGCAGGGGGGTATCGATACCCTAGCTAGGGTATCGATACTGTCTTGCCCAATGGCCTCAGATTTTGCCTTGGGTATCGATACCCTAAGGGTATCGATACCCTCCAAACTCTCTGTAATTTGGATTTGGGGGTTAGAATAGAGCGTATCGATACGAGGTCCCGAGTATCGATACGGATACATCTTGTTGACCAAGGAAGGTTGACCGAGGAAGAGGGTATCGATACCCCTGGTAAGGGTATCGATACGGTCATCTGGGGTTGATTTTCTGGGTTGAGCTAGAAGGGGGGGTATCGATACCCCTTGAATGGGTATCGATACTGCCTGCCTGTAAACTTAAAAATGGACTGTTCATGCATGGCCGGAGTTCAAATGTGTCTTTCTTGTATGTTTCCGCTGTTGTGAATCACTTAGGGTTTAATCATCCTCTAGACAAGATAAAAAAAAAGTAGGGTTGCTAACCGAGGGGGAACCCTTTGGGTTTTGCTTCGGTTTTCCCCGTGTGGCTCACTCGGACCGGTCATCCGACCAGACCGAGACGAGGGGGTTACATTTATTGGTATCAGAGCCTGAGGTTTCCGAGACCTCGGGCAGGTAAGTGAGGTAAGTTAAGGTGTTATGAGTGTTTTGCCATGCCTGTTTAAGTTTTGTTTTAGCACGGTGTATGTATGCATGCTATGGTGACCTCTATGTTGTTTGAAAATTGGTTGAGTCCCCATTGTTAGGCATTGTTGTCAAGATAAAAAAGGGAAAATTGTTTTGGTTTAAAGAGCTTGAGAACCGGAGTCCTTTGCCCCTTGCTAACCTAACGTTTCCGTGTTGTTGTGTGTTTGTTGTTTTAGATTACATTAATTGCTATGGTGAGACCGAGGGGACGGCCTAGAGCGGGTGACCAGGCACCCGAGAACGCGCCTCCTACTCTTAATGCTCCGGGTGATAATGGAGAGAACGTTGGAGGTGATGGTAATGGGGCTCAAGCGGGCCAAGGTCAGGCGGGTCCAGATGTGGCACATTTGATCCAGACTATAGCCGGAGCTTTTCAGACAGCTTTGGCCGGAATGCAAGCTGCAGCACCACCTCCGGGTGCGGGGACAGGATTACCCCTTGAGAGGCTTCGCAATTTGGGGGCAGTTGAGTTTCGTGGGTTGTCTCCGGAAGGTTCGGAAGGGTGGCTTGAGAGCACTACTCGCATCTTGGGTCAGATGGAGTGTTCGGATGCTCGTAAGTTGGGATGCATTGTCTCATTGCTTCAGGGAGACGCTTATACTTGGTGGACCACTGCTACTTCTGGTATGGCAGAGGTGGATGTCACATGGGAGTTTTTCAGGAATGCCTTCAAGAGGAAGTACCTCGGAGTTCGGTACTTGGATGAAAAGAAAAGGGAGTTCATGGCTTTGGTTCAAGGCAGTAGGACCGTGTCCGAGTATGAGATCCAATTTGTGAGGTTGAGTCAGTACGCGCCTGAGTTGATTCCGGATGAGAAGGAGCGTTGTGAGCGCTTCAGATATGGGTTGACTACTGATGTGAAGACTTACATGTTGGCCGCCGACTACACTGAGTTCGATGTCTTAGTTTCTAGAGCCAAGGATGTAGAGCAAAACCTAAGCTCTAGAGCACGTGCCGGTGGGTCTGACTCCGGGAAGAGACATGCGAACTGGGATAGAGATCATGCCAAGAGGCATAGGGACAGGAGGTACCAGCCGGATACGAGGCCTAAGGGTGGTAACCATGGTCAGGGCCGTCAGGGCCAAGGGGCTGTTGGGCATATTCCGGAGTGCACTAAGTGCGGGAGACGCCACCCAGGTGAGTGCATGGGTATGTTTGGGGCGTGTTGGAACTGTAGCTCCCGAGATCATTTGAGACGTGATTGTCCACACCCAGTCAGAGGAGGACCGGCTCCAGCAAGGGGATTTGAGCATCAGAGAGGTCGTGGGCGCGGCCGTGGGAACTTCCAGCCAAGGAATGAGGGTCAGAGGAACTTGGCTCATGTGGTAGCAGTCCAGCCCGAGGGAGGAGGACCGGCTAGGGTGTACGCTCAGCGGGAGGCTGGGAATGACACTGATGTCATTGCAGGTAATTTCACATTGCAATCTTTGAGTTTGCTTTCTCTGATAGATTCGGGGTCAACGCATTCATATATTTTGGGTGAGCATGCAAAGTCATTAGGGCTACCTTGTGATTGGTTAGAAGTAGGTGTAAATGTCACTAGCTCCTTTGGTGATACAGTGGTAGTCAGGAAAGTGTATAGGAGGTGTCCCTTGACGATTCAGGGCCATGTGTTTCCAGTCGACATGATGGAGCTACCCTTTTATGGCTTTGATGTGATTTTGGGCATGGATTGGCTTGTAGAGCATAGAGCTAGGGTTGACTTTGAGACTAAGAGAGTCTCTTTGAAGCTTACTGATGACTTAGAGGTTGTAGTAGTTGGGGAGAATGTTAAGTTTTTGTCCAATGTGGTTTCGGCTTTGGAAGCTCAGAGATTGTTAAGTTCAGGGTGTCAGGCTTACTTGGCTTACGTAATGAACCCGGATATGAGTGAGGTGAGACCCCAGGACATCAGGACTGTGTGTGACTTTCCGAGTGTTTTTCCGGAAGAACTACCAGGCTTGCCTCCAGACAGAGCAGTTGAGTTTGCTATTGAGACATATTCTGATTCTGCACCGGTGTCGATTGCTCCGTATAGGATGGCACCGAAAGAGTTGAAAGAGTTAAAGACACAGCTTCAGGAGTTGACTGACAGAGGCTTCATTAGGCCTAGTGTATCCCCGTGGGGTGCTCCGGTCTTGTTTGTGAAAAAGAAGGATGGTAGCATGAGGATGTGCATAGACTATAGACAGTTGAATAAGGTGACAGTGAAAAACAAATATCCCTTGCCAAGGATAGATGACTTGCTAGACCAGTTGAGGGGTGCTTCCGTGTTTTCAAAGATTGATTTGAGGTCGGGGTATTATCAGTTAAAAGTAAAGGATGTGGACATACCGAAGACAGCTTTTCGTACACGCTACGGACATTATGAATTTTTGGTGATGCCTTTTGGGTTGACCAATGCTCCAGCGGCCTTCATGGATATGATGAACCGGGTTTTTCATAAGTTCTTGGACAGGTTTGTGGTAGTGTTTATCGATGACATCCTAGTGTACTCTAGAACCGAAGAAGAGCACGATGAACACTTAAGGTTAGTGCTTCAGACCCTACTTGAGAACCAATTGTATGCCAAGCTAAGTAAGTGTGAGTTTTGGATTAGAGAGGTGGTCTTTCTTGGCCACGTGATCTCCGCTAGTGGGATTAGTGTAGATCCCAAGAAGATTGAAGCCATTGTAAATTGGAAGCAACCAAAATCAGTGACAGAAATCCGCAGTTTCCTAGGCTTGGCGGGATACTATAGGAGGTTCGTTGAGGGGTTCTCAAGGATAGCGGCTCCGTTGACCAAGTTGCTGCAGAAGAATGTTCCGTATGAATGGTCAGATGCAAGACAAGAAGCGTTTGAGAAGTTGAAGAAAGCTTTGACCGAAGCTCCCATTTTGATTCAGCCCGAGCCGGGGAGAGAGTTTGTAATTTACAGTGATGCATCTTACGTGGGGCTAGGTTGTGTACTCATGCAAGGAGGTAAGGTAGTGGCATATGCTTCCCGACAGTTGAAGGTTCATGAGAAGAATTACCCTACACATGACATAGAGTTGGCCGCAGTGGTGTTCGCGTTGAAAATTTGGAGACACCATCTTTATGGTGAGAAGTGCACTGTGTACACCGACCACAAGAGCTTGAAATATTTGATGTCCCAAAAGGAGTTGAATCTTAGGAAACGAAGGTGGTTAGAGCTCCTTAAAGATTATGACCTTACCATAGAATATCATCCGGGCAAGGCGAATGTGGTGGCCGATGCCTTGAGTAGGAAGATGGCCGTTGAGTTGCGAGCAATGTTCGCAAGGTTGAGTGTGTCTACGGATGGTGGGCTAGTGGCCGAGCTTCAGGTTAAGCCATCGTTGGTTCAGTTGATTCGTGAGAAGCAGTTGCGAGATGAGTCCTTGGCACCTCACGTGCAAGACATAGCGGAAGATAGGCCTACCGAGTATTGTTTTGGAGAGAATGGGATCCTATGTTTCAAGGATAGGATAGTGGTTCCGGAGGATGCCGAGTTGAGGCGTACGATCATGAGTGAGGCTCACAATAGCCCTTTTGCTATGCATCCGGGTAGCACGAAGATGTATCGAGGATTAAAGGAAGAGTATCATTGGGTTGGTTTGAAAAAGGATGTAGCCGAGTTTGTAGGTAAATGCATGGTTTGTCAGAGGGTCAAGGCTGAGCACCAGTTTCCCTCAGGGTTGTTGCAACCGTTGAAGATTCCAGAGTGGAAGTGGGAGCGTATCACTATGGACTTTGTATCGGGACTTCCGTTGACTCCTTCGAAGAAAAATTCAGTGTGGGTGATTGTAGACAGATTCACCAAGTGTGCACACTTCATACCGGTTCATACCACCTATACGTTGGACAAGTTGGCCGAATTGTATATTCGGGAGATTGTGAGATTACATGGGGTACCGAAGTCAATTGTGTCAGATCGAGATCCGAGATTCACCTCTAGATTTTGGGAGTGTTTGCATCGAGCCTTAGGCACTTGGTTGAATTTCAGCACTTCGTATCATCCACAGTCAGATGGACAGTCAGAGAGGGTGATTCAGATTTTGGAGGATATGTTGAGGTGTTGTATCATTGACTTTCAGGGGTCATGGGAGAAACACCTACCATTAGTGGAATTTGCATATAACAACAGCTTCCAGTCGAGCATTCAGATGGCTCCTTATGAGGCTTTGTATGGTAGGAAGTGTAGGACCCCGATTTGTTGGGCCGAGGCCGGACAGAAACTTGTGCCGATGCCCGAGTTACTCAAGGGAACCACCGAGAAGGTGAAATTGATTTGTGATCGCTTGAAAGCGGCTTCAGACCGGCAAAAGTCCTATGCCGATTTAAAAAGAAAGGAGGTGGAGTACTCTGTGGGGGATAAAGTGTTTTTGAAAGTTTCACCTTGGAAGAAGGTGATGAGGTTTGGGAGGAAGGGCAAGTTGAGCCCGAGATACATAGGACCGTATGAGATAGTTGAGAGGATTGGTCCGGTTGCATATAGATTGAGACTCCCTGTTGAGCTAGAGAAGATTCATGATGTATTTCATGTGTCGATGCTTAGGAGGTATAGATCGGATCCGTCCCATGTTATGCCAGTGGAAGAAATAGAGTTAAATCCAGACTTGTCTTACATTGAGGAACCAGTTGAGATACTTGCTTCTGATAGCAAGGTGTTGCGTGGCAAGACTATAGAGTTAGTCAAGGTCTTATGGAGGCATAGAGGTGTGGAGGAAGCCACGTAGGAGAGGAAAGCGGACATGCTTGAGCAGTTTCCGTACTTGTTTCCGTCAGGTAATTTCGAGGACGAAATTCCTTAAGTAGGGGAGAGTTGTAACGCCCCGGTTTAGGGGTCGGGTGAAAAATAATAATTTAATATTATTTCCGGGTCCGGTTTTGTAATTAAAAATAAATTTGGGCTTCGGGTTTTAAGACAACAAAATTTAGTTGGACCATTTTTAAAATAATCCCCAAATAGCCATGGGTGTCATCCATTGTAGTTACTTTAATTCATTAAGGGCATTAGGGTCTTTGGACCTTTGATTTTTAAACTAACCTAAAATAACACTATTGAGCCATCTTCTTCCCCACTACCCATTTTTCAGACAAAAGAAACCTCTCCCCCATTGGAGCACTATTCCATCCATAACTCACCCAATTTTGAAGGTTTTTCGAAGGTAAGGTCGTTTTTGAGTTTCTTTCATTATCCTCAACTAGCACATACCTTTATTTTCTAGAAAACTCATGATTTTGGTGATATGGGGTTTTGAAATTTTGATTAAAAATGTCATTTTTGACACCTTTAACTTAGGTTTTTGATCTCTAAATGATATATGAGTTGTTTTCAATCTAAAGGGTCCAATGGGTATAATTTTTATGAAGTTTTGGGGTGTTTCCCGGAATGGGATTTTGGGGAGGTTTTTAGGAGGCTTTAAGTTGAGTTTTGGGGGTGTTTTATGTGAATATGAGAGGGCTGATGGATAGGGTACATGTAAGGGAAGTTTTGGAGACTTTAGGGAGTAGTTTGAAGGATGAAATCAATGGTTTTAAGGGTTGCTTAAGGGCTGCTCGGAAATTGGTATTTTGGGCTTGTTTTCAATGTGAAAATTGAAGTCTTGTGTTTGATATGAAATCCGGGTTGATTATTTTGGAATGTGGACTGATTTGGGGTTGTTTATATTGTGTTGGAATGTTTAGAAACGAGAAATTTGGTTGGTGGAGCTTCGGGGACAAATCCGGAAATTTTGGAGTCTTGAGCTTGGTCTTCGATCTCCTCTTGGGTAGCAACGGTGAGTAGAATTGTTGATTTTTGCATTGAGCTCGATATGGATTCCTTTGGGGTTTGGGTGAGACCTTGAGGGGTCATCTAAACCCGTGTGTAAGCCTCTCTACTCTCATGTTGTTGTGATATGTTGGATGCTTATATGTCATGTTCATTAAGTGCATTTTGAGTTGTTAATTGTGTAGTCGAGTTGAGTTCGTGCCTCAAGTGATGGTGGTCTAAACTACGGTGATGTGTAGTCCCACCGGTAGTGACTAGTAGGATAGTACTTTGATGTGTAGTCCCATTGTACATCCACTAGTCGAAACGGTGATGTGTAGTCCCACCGTATGTGTATGATGGTTGTGCTTGTGCAAACCATGTGTTGTTATGAGATTAACCCTTGTGCATCCATCGTTTTCTTGCATATAAATAGTGTTTTGGAAAACTACATGTTGTGAATTATAGAGCCTCTCTCACTAAGCTAGTTGCTTATGCTCTTTGTTTCCAATGTGCAGATCGTTAGAGTTCGGGAGGCGAGCGGGCGAAGGAGGAGTCTTTGGGAGTTCTCAAGCAAGTTTAAGTATGGTTTGCTTTTTGTAATAATGCCTAGACAATGGGGTGTAGAGTGTAGGAGTTGGGGTCAAACTCCTTAGGAATTTATGTTGAGTATGTTAAACTCAAGGTTACGTTATGCTTTGCTTCTTGGTTTGCTATTTATGCTTGGTATGATGCTTATGTAAACGTGCCTTATTATGTGTGTTGCTGGCCTTGTATGCTTTATAATTGACCATCCCTTGTGAGGAGTTCATGTTTGTTAAGTATGCACTTTTGGGTGAAATTGCATGAAGCTTGTTTCGTATGAATTTCATTAGATTAAATGCCTCACATGTTAAATTGTGACTGTGGTTTGGTGTATGTGTGTTGCTTGTTCTTAGGGAGGTCCAACAATGCATTTAGAGTTGGGTTAAGGGTCACTTGTGCAACAATCGTGGAGTTGCAGTGCAGGGGGGTATCGATACCCTAGCTAGGGTATCGATACTGTCTTGCCCAATGGCCTCAGATTTTGCCTTGGGTATCGATACCCTAAGGGTATCGATACCCTCCAAACTCTCTGTAATTTGGATTTGGGGGTTAGAATAGAGCGTATCGATACGAGGTCCCGAGTATCGATACGGATACATCTTGTTGACCAAGGAAGGTTGACCGAGGAAGAGGGTATCGATACCCCTGGTAAGGGTATCGATACGGTCATCTGGGGTTGATTTTCTGGGTTGAGCTAGAAGGGGGGGTATCGATACCCCTTGAATGGGTATCGATACTGCCTGCCTGTAAACTTAAAAATGGACTGTTCATGCATGGCCGGAGTTCGAATGTGTCTTTCTTGTATGTTTCCGCTGTTGTGAATCACTTAGGGTTTAATCATCCTCTAGACAAGATAAAAAAAAAGTAGGGTTGCTAACCGAGGGGGAACCCTTTGGGTTTCGCTTCGGTTTTCCCCGTGTGGCTCACTCGGACCGGTCATCCGACCAGACCGGGACGAGGGGGTTACACCACGAACATAAATTCAAGTTGTTTGAACTTAAAACCAAGTTTTAAATTCTTTTCAAATTAGTCCAAAATATTTTTCAATTATTATATCAAAATACTAGTTCTACAGATTGAGATCGGGTGGCGGGCGGAAAAATAAAATTTTTAAATTTTTTGGGAAGATGGTGAAAAATAAAATTTTGAAAGTTTGGGGGTTAAATTAAAAATTAATTTTTTTATTAACGGAGATTAACGGTCAAAGGAAAAAAAATAGACACGATTCAAAACGTAATTGAAAAAAATGATCTTTTTATATTCGGGTGACCAAAATAAAACAAACTCCAAACAAAAAGACCACGGGTGAAAATTACCCAGTCGATACCCCTTTTGGTTGTCAAGGGTAGGGTCAACAATCTTTGAGCTATCTGCTTTTCTACTTAAAAGATAATTATGATGCTCCTTTGTTTAGATTTTTCTAACGTACAGTTTAATATAATATTTTTACAATTTAAATTTTTATTGACTCTCAAATAAAAGATATTGAGCGCTTAAACATATTTAATTTTATGTTTTATATATTATATTAACGACATATCAACTAAACTAAACTTAATCGGTTCTTTATTTAAATTATTCAATATTAATGTCATGTCTCAGAGCTATGACAAATGAATGATCAAATTTGATTACGATATTTGTTGAATCATCAAAAGTTTTAAATTTGATAGTTATAATGTTATTTTTTAAATTTTAAAATATTTATACTATTAAATATGACATCTTATTTGAATAATTATATTTCGAGTCTTTTATCTTTTGTTATATTGCTCGTGAAGGTCGTAAGGTTGTGGACTGAGTTACTAGAAAGACTAGACTAGGGTTGTGGAATGTCCCTCCTATGTAGCTTCAACGTCTCCTTGATTTATATAAGTGGTAGCCATGTTGTATAGAAGAAATATATCAATAAATTTATTGTAACACCCCAAAGTGGGGTGATTTTTTTAAAATAGTTTAATTGCATTTCAAGGACTTGTTTGGAAAGATTTTAAAATTTGAAAGCTAATCTTAAAAAACTCTTGGATGTTTGGGGTCTTGGGCTTGATTGAACCATTACCATTTGGCCTTCGGAAATGATAAAAAAAAAAGGGGGAACAATGTTATAGGGATTCGATCCCGTGTCCTTATGGTATGGTAAGTAATGTTTTAACCATGAGAACTAAGGCTCAATTTGGTTATTAGTTACCTTGACTTATTTTTAAATACATCTTTTGAATCCTTGCTATTCAAATAATTAAAACAACAACCAACCCCCCCCCTATCACATTAATTGTCGTCCCTGTCATTGAAAGAGGGAGGGAGTTTCAGAGTGTGTTTTATGTTTCCCCTGGAAACTTAATCGCCGATCTAAGCCACCGTCGGTCCGTGGTGTTCACCGCCCACATCATCGGAAGCTTTGCGATGTCCCGACCAGACCCCGTCAGCCACTCGCGCATCGGAGCAGCCGTTTGCCGTGGGCAACGGTTTGAATGTTTCATTTTTTCCCCATCGCCGTCTCTTTTTCACCGATTCCGGCCACCTCAGTCGTCCTATCGTCGCACCACCACCATCAACGGATTCCTCACGTCACGGTGAGCAGAACCCAGTCAACCGATCGTTCGTCTGACGCCGATTGAGGGTTCGCCGGAGCTTCGTCATTAAGACTGAGATTCAACGTTTTGGGTAAGATTTCGGTGAGTTTTTCCGGCTCAAAATGAGTTTCTCTCTTGTTGATAGTACCCTTGGCTGATGACCTATGTTTTTTTCGGCAGAATCGACACAAACGGTGCCTCCGGCGACCGTCCGATGACCCGTTTGCCATGGGTAAGTGAACCGGTCTGAACCGGCATAAATTAAACCGGTCTGAACCCATTGATCAAACCCGGTCTAAGCCCAACCAAACCAAGCCCATTTTGGTGTTCGACCCGACCCATTAGCTCGACCTGTTAACCCGACCCGTTGACCCGTTGACCGAGTCAGCCTGAGTCAACTCGTCCGAGTCAGCCCGAGTCAACTCGTCCGAGTCAGCCGAGTCAACTCGTCCGAGTCAACTCAGTTGACTACTGACGTCAGCGTTGACCTGCTGACGTCAGCGTTGACTTTGATCTTGTTGACCGTTGAACTGCTGACGTCAGCATTAACCTGCCGACGTCAGCGTTGACTTTAAGCGTTGACCAAAAAGTCAAATTTTCCGAAAACTCCTATTTTATGTTTTTCGACGTCCTGAGTCCGATTCTGAAGCCCGTTTCGTAAAATTCTGACCCTAAGACCTCCGAATCTGACCTTGAACCCGAGAGTGCTTATGTATTTAATTAATTGGTTAAGTGTTTTGGTGAACGAGGTCTGATCTTGGGATTTATGTAATTGAAGGTACTCATAATTCATGGAATACGAATTGTTGAGGGATGTCAAATCTGGGTTCAAGGGTGTTCGAATGGCGTTCATAGATCGATCGTTGTAGCTTGGAGCCAAGGTAATACATTACTACCTTCTGCATGCTTTTGCAACATGTTGATATGTGGTTAATGTTTACACGACCATGTTTGAGTATATGATTATTTCTCATTATATCGAGCAATTATGAAATAAAAATAATAATGGCTAAGGCAAATATTCGAATAAGAGGTTTGATAAATTGAAAGGACTTTCGAGTTCAGTACATGGTTAATGAGACGGTAAATCTTTAAACCTGATGATCTCTTTTGTTAAAAGGATAAATGTCGGAAATATCTGATTAACAAATGACGAAAATACCCCTTAACTATAAACACAACCCGGAAAGCTATACTTGATCTGGTAAGACATCCGATGCTTTTGAAAAACCTTATTTCTTGAAATGTTATAGTAACAAGACTTAAATATTTGAGTCCGCAACGTACTTGAATTTCTAGAATTTTGAATAAATCTCCGAAGATAAATTACGGAAAAATATTCGTATGTTTGAATTAATCAACATGGCGTAAAAGATCGAACGGATTGCGACGACAAAAGAAGGAATGAAAATACTGATAAGATTGAATTTTTCCTCGGGCAATAATTGTCAATCGACTGACTTATGTGTTATATCCTCGAGGTCTGAAATGAATGAATATTTGAAAGAACTGAAAGGCTCAAAATAATTAGAGCACCTTCAGACATCGAAGTGATTGAAAGTACCTCTAAGAATTGGAATGAGAAATATCAATAAACCCAAACAAAGGTAATGACTCTGAAAGTGGTAATACACGACCCTCGTTGGTTGGTTGTTTCGGGAACTATCGTGACGTTGGAAGAATACCATACAAGAGCATGTTCGAGTTATTTGGAGAAGGTACTTAGGTTAATGGTAAGAGCACCCTGCTCTTCGTGTGGATTCGATGCCATGGATTGAGTTTAGGGGCAACACACATGTTTGGATACCTGGAAAATACCAGTTGAATACATGTCCGGCCTCCCGTTATATGTTAGTGTTTGCTTGGCGAAGTCGAGCTTTTTGTTACAATGTAGTCAGTTCTGAGAAGTGAGTACTTAAGGTGTATCGATCCGGTCAAATAATAAACATGACAAATGATAGTTTGCGATTAGTTCGAATGGACTCGAACTTGATAAGCAACTAGAAATCTTTGAACTCCGTACATCACTGCTACATTGTTGGTTTAATTACCATACTACATCTGAAGTCAGAATGACAAAAATACCCTCGTAAACTTTATTGATCGAATCACTCTAGAGATATCTGAATTCTCAATGATTCTGATGCATCAACTTCTGATGTTGATTCGATCCGTTTTATCGAATTCCCTTATTCGTAGGGACCTCGTTTTGAAATCAGTCCAGAATTGTCAATTGTCATCTTTTCGATATCTACCAAGTATCTCTGAGAAATTAATTGGGTCATATAGTGCACAATATGTATTTGTAAATACTTTCTGTTCTAAACCAAGATCACATACTTAAAATTTAAAAGTATGACAATATAATATGAAAGGAAAGCAATTCCCTGATTTCTGATCTCCGATATGAAAAATATATATGATATACGGCATTGAATACGAAATAATAATAATAATAAGATAAGTTTGACATCTGTCTTCCGGTATAAAAATAGATTTGATATCTATTTTCTGCAATACTGTCTTCTGAATATAAACTGAAATTATCTGGGGTACATTATCTGGGATATGAATGAAGATCTGTAGGCTCAGCGCTGGTAAGTCCTTATGGACCTAAGCTCCTACGCCCAATGGGCCTAGGGTAAGTCTTTCTGGACCTAAGGCATTCCCTTAGGTAGGCTCCTATGCCTCAGGCCTAGGGTAAGACCTTCTGTATGCAGCTCAGGGGGAATTGTGTTTTGGAGTTCGGTTGGAGGGTAGTTAAGTAAGTTAATAAAACTTTCTGACCTCTTCTTATGTATATCCTACTAAATTAATGTATTAAAGTGAACGCTCAATATACTTATAATTCGCGTTTAATGAACCGCTTTGAACTCCATAATTCAACTTCTGAAATCTGAATCTATTTTTGAATCTCTGCTTTAGACTCACATCTTGAGGTTCGGGTGATCTAATAAAGAACAACTTTGTTACCTTCTGGTATAATGCTCCTCTGAAATCTCGAATCGTAATTTGAGCTTATCGTTACCTAGTTCTTCATGACAGTGTTAAGCTTGCCTTACCTGCTTGTGCTCTTAGCATCCCTTGGTAGTTTGTATTACTGAGCTTTTCGAAGCTCACGTTGTTTTTACCATCACAGGTTAGAAGATCGACCATGACGCAGCTGTCAACATCGGTATGGAGTTTCTTTGGTTTGCATGCGGAGTATGGTATCTGTGTAATTAGGGGGCATGTATGTCACATCTTGATTTACATTCGAGTCTAAAACTTGTTTTAGCAATTTGTATCATAGTTTTTATTTTGTAGTCTGAATATTTTCTGGAATTGTATTTTAATTCAAATTTTGATTTGTGATTTTAAATGGTTAACGATTTGTTTATTTGAAATTTTAATGTGGGTCGCTCCGGTGGCCCTAATGTAACTTCCTAGGATCCGTGGCAACGCATAGGCGGGTCTAGGGGTTACATTTATTATTATAAATAAGAATATCAAAGGTGCAATTAATATTTTACCCTTTTTTAAGAATTAGAATAATCAGAATTTTAATTACCATTTTAATTATTTTTTTAACTTCAATGCAATATTTTTGGAATTTAAAAAATTAAGAGTTAAATTGTTATCATTATTTTACATATATACCCGTCATTAAATATTAGTTAATTTTATAAAGGATTATTAATTTAGTCGACACTAATTCTATGGTAAATTTATGATGATTAGACCGGAGCTAATCACATAATGTTGTTTATTAATTTTTGGGTATAAAATAAAGAGTAGATTTGTAAATTATATATAAATTTAAGTGGTAAGGCTGGCGTATCAACTATCAAAACCAAGATTCAAGGCATGCTAACATGTCTTATTTCTAAAACTCATGTAATAATAAAATTATAAATCAGAGAATTTAACAAGTGGTTTATTGAAAAAGTGGATAATGTTTATTTTAAAAAATTCAAATTCAATCGTTTTATCTATAAGGTATGTGCATTGTAAAAAGATTAAAAGTATATATAAATAAATAATACCTTGTAATCACTTTATATTATTAAAAAATATAAATAAGAGTAATTACAAGAAAAATAAAATGAATCGTGTGTAGGGGAAGAATAGAATTTGGAAAGGGGAGAAAGGTCTCTTGTAAATTGTAATATCATGGGATGTCCAGTGTGTGAATTGCCTTTTGTCCCCCTCACAGTAGCCGTTAGATAATTACGATGTCTCTTTTTCTATTTAACCGTTGGAACTTGGGATACCAACTTGTCTCGTATACCAAATTTAGGAACATCAGCTTCATCATCTATGTCAAAAAATGTAATAATATAAAAGTATAGAAAACACACACAAAAAAAAAACTCTCAAAAAGATATTGTTTATAAAATTTGGTGAATAATTGGCTTAATTCAAAAATATGTATCCAAAATTACACATTTTTTTTAATATGTGTTCAAAATATGTAATAATAAAAAGTTTCTTGTAAATTTAATCATGTTTTGAGATTGAACACATAGACGCAGTGGTGAATCAGTAAGATGTTGGATGTAACTTCATTGTTTGTTGGTAAAATCACATCTCATTGTTTTTGAAATTTTCTCATAGCGGTTCTTTTAATTTCTGAATCAAAATTAGTTAGAAATTTCGTATTAGTTCTGCTCATAAAACATTTAAAATGAAATTTAAAAATGTATACAAAGAAAAGACAAGCTAAAAGCAATTAAAAATAATCTAAAATATATACAAAGTGCAAAAACAAAAATAAACATCAAACGAACGCCTTCCCCAACAACGGCGCAAAAATTTGACCGACTATTAAATGTCATCGCAATTGTGCAAGCGTACATACATAGATGTAAGTATAGTTGATAGATTGATCCTATCAGACATGGATCGCATGAGAAAAGCGGTTTTTTACCTATTAAGATCAGTGCAAAAATTCTGAAAATAAAATAAATATGAGTAAAGTTATGGGTACAAAGAAATGTAAATGCAAAAGATTTCAGAGAGTTAGTGCAATGGTAACAAAATAGTAAAAAAAAGTGACATTCTATAAAAATACTAGATTCACTCGGTGTAACTCGACATATTACCAAATGTTACAAGGTTAAAGCATTAGATAATTATAAAGCAAGATAAATCAAATTTATTCTACAAACTTTCCTTCAACTCTCAGCTAATGACTTAAACAAACAAATCAACGACAACTTTTATTGCTGGGAGATATTGCATGTCGTCAAACGAGTGGACCATCTTTTATTGTGATGCTCATTAACTTGAACTGTCACTGCATCTTTCGATGTCAATGGACGAAATAAACACTTTCGTGCAAAATAACATTCAAACCCAAAAGTTGAAAAAAAAAATTCCTAAAATTAGTTGAAGTTCACAGTCTAAAATTACTCTCATTCTTAAGGAAAGAAAACAATAAATCATCATTTAAATTTTACAAAACAATTAAGTGAAAATAAATGGAAACCACTATCTCTAGCTATCTCAAAATATTTTCACAAAATTTCTCTTACTTCAGCACTTGAGTCTCCTTTGTCACTAAGAGATCTGTCTCGTCTTCACCTCGATTCACTAAAAAATAGGCTTAAGCCGCCATGGATAAAGCTTCAAAAAAGAGAGAAAATGATCTTTCAAAAGATAATGTTTATTTAAGAAGGCAAGGATAAGATGACACACACACCAAGATGTCTCATTTCTTTCCAATAGGGTAAATACAAGTGTCTCTCATAAATTTACAGCTGTAAAAATTCGTACAAGGCAGTTACACCAAATTGCTAGCTCTTCGTCCTTTGGTCTTATTTTTTTGACAGTTTTCAATGCGCCGATAATTCTGGACACAATTCGGTAATAATCTTATTTCTATGCGGCAACACCCAATCCGTACAACAGCTATCGTAACTAACTACCAGCTCATTGTCCTTTGATCTTATCCTGACAGTTGTTGACAGTTATCAATGTTTCGTACACGGCAGTTGCATCAATTTGTCAACTCATCGTTCTTTGATCTTATCTTTTTGACAATTTTCAATGCGCCGACAATTCTGGACGCAATTCGATAATAATCTTATTTCTATGTGGCGACAACTAATCCGTACAACAACTATCGTAACTAACTTTCAGCTCATTATCCTTTGATATTATCCTGGCAGCTGCCAACGCGACGACAGTGACTGAACACAATCTAAGCAACGTTTATGTAGTGACATCCTAATACAACAATAGTCCTCGCTGCAATAATAAGATGCTTTTACGGCGACATTAGCAGTATAGTGATAAAATAACAAAAAATGACAGAAATAAGAAAAATTCAAGCATAAAAATAGTAAATAAAAAATGCAAAAAAACATGCATGAGATACCAATATGAAGACAAATAGAGGGAAGATACTTGCTCTTTAGAGTATCATTATTTGGACCATATATAAAAAAAAAATCGCTCTTGACTTCTTTACCCTCAATCTTTTTAAATTGCAACTCCCTTTTCATATCTCACTAAAAAAATTGAATATCATTAAAGTACAAAATTTGAAACACTAAGTGTTCTAGACTCCTCTTCAAGGTTTAGTAAACAACTTTTTGAGGGCTCACAAGTTATTTTTCATCATGTTTTTCACTAAAAAATCTACTCATAAGGTGATGTGATGTTGACATCTAATTCATCATCCATACGAGAACAAGAAGTGAGTTAAAGCTTCAAAACATTTACTAACATTTTTTGGGCAAGTATGAGTACGAGTCAAATGACAATGGTTGATGTTGGACTTTCATCCTTGATGCAACTAAGACTCTGCGAAATATATTTAAGTAATTTGTATCTCCGCATTATCTAGGGTGAGCATGTTTTGTCGATGTATTGCTTCTGTATGTGCGGTTCTAACATTCAATATATTAACACCCTAAATTCGGACCAATTGATTTGTCTTAATCTTTTGGGACCAAATTTGAATATTTTCAAAATATTGTGGTTTAATTAAAAAATAATGAGATAGTTTAGTGATCTATCAATGTAGTTTTACCAATGTTCCTTGTGTTTTAAAAATTTAAATCTTAAAATGGGGCTATAGGGTTTAGGGTTTGAGTTGCATTTTAAGCGGTTCTCTTACCATTCTGGCTAGCACTAGATGTGCTACTCACTGAAAAACATTTTTACATAGGCTTCGAATACCATTTTTGCTTTCATCGTCCCAAAACTCTCAATCCTTTCAACTCCCCCGCCTTTTCATTACCAATACCATTGAAGCTCTGCCCACTGCCCTAAAACCCTGTTTGGTTTTCGGCTCGAACCCTACTTTGTTTACTCCACTATCAAGTTCTAATCATCGTAACTAGAGGTGGCAAACAATCATTCGAATTGGGTTCGGTTCAGGTCAGGTTCGGTTTTGACTACATTCGGTTTCAGTTTTGTTCGGGTTGGGTTTGGTCTAGTTCAATTTTAATTCGGGTTTATAGTAATTCGAGTTGGGTATCAGTCCGGAACGGGTCACACCGGTTCGGTTGATTTTCGGGTCAGGTATTTTCAGGTTAGGTCAAGATCGGTTCAATAGGAGATCGATATGTTTTAGTCGAGTTTTCAGGCTAGATCCGTTTTTAGACCCATATATGGCTTTATAAAGCCAATATATTTGACTTTTTAGTGAGCTGTGCGACAATTCACATCAAATCTTTAATTATTTCTTTTAATATCTTTTATTTATTTTGGGTTGTCTTCAGTTCGAGTTACTTTCGGTTCGGATGAAATCGGTTCGGGTCCATTCATTTCGGTTAAAAATCCGTTCGGGTCCATTCAGTTCGGTTAAAAATCGGTTTGGGTCCGTTTTGTTCTGTTAAAAAATCGGACCAGGTCTATATCGGTTTAACTAAAAATCGAGTTGATTTCGATTCGATTTGATTTGTTTCAGGTTTCGAATCATTCTGTTCGAGTTGATATTAAGCCTCGTATCGGATAAAATCGGTTCGGATCTCAGGTCAGTTTACCACCTTTAGTCGTAACTTTGTGAGAGATTTTTCGACTTCTTTCAAAAATCCCATGTCGTCGTTAATAATTCAATGCTCACTGCTTACACTTCAGTGTTGGTATTCGTAGTTCGGTGCATCTTAATATACTCGCGTACCTATTTTTAGACCACTGTGTTAGTCTAGGGGTGTGAAAAACTGACCCGACCTGGTAACCTGCCTGAAACCCGATCGAGTTAGAACCTGGTTTGACCCGAGAATTCAATGACCAAACCCGACCTACACCCGACCGAAACGAACCCGAACCCGAATTTGACATGTTACTGTAGAAATCGAACCCGAACTGTACCCGACCGAAGTAAACTCGGACCCGAAATTGACATGTTACTGTAGAAACCGAACCCGAACTGCACCCGACCAAAACGAACCCGAACCCGAGACTGACCTGCCAGATAACCGATTTAACCCGACCTGTTTGGACCCGACCTGTTTTGAAACCGACCTGTTTTGAACCCGACCTGTTTTGAACCCGGCCTGTTTTGAACCCGACATGTTCTTGACCTAAACTGATATTGACCTGAACTGTTCTTGACCCGAACTGTTCTTGACCTGAACTGATCTTGACCTGAATTGATATTGACCTGAACTGATATTGACTTGAACTGATATTGTTATTTGATTTGTTGATAATGATAATTATCTGACATTTGAAGAAGTTATATTTAATGAATTTAAAATTTTAAAATTAATTAAAAATAATAAGTAATTTTTTTATATTTAGTAATAATATCAAGTATTAATAAATTAACTAACTTAACTTTAATTAAAAGATAAATTGAATGAATAAATATCAAGTAGTAATAAATTATCTTTAATTAAAAGATAACTTTAATTAAAAATAATAAAAATTATCTTTTAAGTTAACAATAAATAATATGAATAAATTAATATTAAATTAATAATAAATAATATTTTAATAAAATAGGGGCGATTGATTCAAATGGGAGCTAATTTTTTTTAAAGTTCCCGCTTGATTGAAAGCATGGAGAGAATATGTCCGCCCTTTTAGGTGTAAGGGTTATTCACCCTTTAGGTCCTCCTTTGTTTGGGTTCTTTCATTTTGGTCCTTTTTCTGTGAAATTGAGCTGGCAATTTTGTTTTATTTTCAATTTAGTCATTATTTTAAGGTTTTGGGTTTAATTTAGGGTTTGTGGTTATAATTTAAGGTTTTTCTTTTTAATGTTTAATTTTAAATATTTCATTTTTAGGGGTTAGGGTTATGTTCAAGTATTCTTGTTTTTATTAGGGTTTCAATTTTAGGGTTTAGGGTTTAATTTAGTGATTTATTTTTTAGATTTAAAATTTGAGGTTTTGATTTAGGGTTTCATTTTTAGGGTTTAAGGTTTTAATCTAGAGTTTAGGATTTATAATTTATTGTTAATATGTTTTGTTTTTAGGGTTTAAGGATTTTATTTAGTGTTTTGTTTTATGGTTTATGGTTTTAAATTAGGGTTTTGTTTTAATTGTTTAGGGTTTTATGGTTTAGTATTTAATTTTTAGGTTTATGGTTCACATGTTTAGGGTTTAAGGTTAGTGTTTCGAATAAAGGTTTTATTTTTAGTGAACTAAGCTTATCTTTAGGGTTTAGGGCTTAAGGTTCATGGCTTAGTGTTTAGTGTTTTGATTTATGGTTTTGATTTTATTGGTTTTAGTTTAGGGTTTCTTTTTATTAGTTTAGGGTTTTGTTTTAGTTTAGTGTTTTGAATTAAGGTTTAGGGTTTATTATTAGTGAACTAAGCTTACCTTTAGGGTTTAATGTTTACGGTTTGTTGTTAGGGTTTAAGGGTTTACTTTTAATTGCTTTTATTTTGGGTTTTCTTTTTATGGGTTCATGGTTTAGGGTTTCTTTTTACGGGTTTGGGATTTTTGTTTTACTTTAGTGTTTTGAATTAGGGTTTGGGGTTTTGGTTTCATTATTAGTGAACTAAGCTCACCTTTATGGTTTAGTGCTTAGGGATTAGGGGTTTATTTTTATTGACTTTATTTTGGGTTTTCATGTTATGTGTTTAGGGTTTTTTTTCATGGGTCTAACATTTAGGGTTTCTTTTTATGGTTTTAGAGTTTTGTTTTAGTTTATTGTTTCAAATTAGGGTTATGGGTTTAGGTTTTGATTAGGGTTTCATTTTAGAATATATATAATATATTAGTGTATTATATATGTATGTAAAATGTATTTATGTATGTATAAACCCTAAATTTTAAACCCTAAACTATAACCCTAATTCCTTTTGTGCTATGTGTGTATAATGTATGTATGTATGTAGGAATGTGTAACCCTAAACCCCCAAACCTTGAACCATAAACCCTAAACCATATAAACATATGTATAATGTGCGTAAGTATATATGTACATATGTACCAATGTATAAACCCTAAACCCTACCCCAAAACCCTAAACCCTAAACCCCTAAAACATTAAACCATAATTCCTATATATATGTACGTATAATATATTAATATTATGTATGTTAAATCCTAATCCCTACACTATAAACCCTAAACCCGAATGAACCCGACCTGAAAGGAAACCGGCCTGAAATTACCCGAACTGAAATGAACCCGACCTAAAACGAAACCGACCTGAAATGAACCCGACCTAAAACGAAACCGAACTGAAATCAACCCGAACCGAAATTAACCCGTCAATTAACCGTTTTGGCCCGACCTGAAATGAATCCGACCCAAAATGAACCCGACCTGAATTGAACCCGACCTGAAATGAACCCGACCTGAAATGAACCCGACCCGAAATGAACTCGAACCCGAACCGAATCGAGTCAAAATAAAAAAAGACCTGAAATGACCTGTAACCGATTTAACCCGAACTGACAGAGCCCGACCTAAAACCCAACTGTTGACCTGTTTTTACATCCCTATGTGTTACGAGGATGTATTGTTTTTAAAAGCATGAGTATTGAATTGTTATTATTATTTGCTTTGATTTCTGTTTCACTGAGTTTAAAAATCAACGTGTAGTGTTTCTGTACGTAGATTAAGTTGTACAAGTTTTTTTTTGTACAACACCAAAGATCGGATTAAGCGATGCAACTAAAATGTGTAATAATAATTTTCTCTTTGATTTTTGTGGAGACATCTATATAATCTGTGTATGACTTATCTTCTTTTGATTTGTAGAAATGATTGTAAGTGGTTTATGTTATGTTAGAGATACACTAATTTCCTTAGTGATTAAGGATGCTCATATTATCTTATTTTGTATGGATTTAAATCCCGACATGAGAATATAATACCTCTTTATTTAATAAAAAAAATCCTTTAATATATTAGGTTTGGGTTCGTTTCCCAGCACCTTCAAAGCTGAACTTTTAGATTTGAAGGTCACATGTTCGATATTCATTAATGTTTTATTAAATCCCATTGCAACCAACTTGTTGGAAGCGTCGGTGGGCACTCGATACAATTTATAATTCACACAATTTATTAATACGAACCAATACAAGAGTACAATTATTTTGACTCACACTAGTTGCTGCTAGTTTACACCACGCGCACTAGCTTTGCTATGCTTCCTCTCGCTATTTTTTTTTCACATACGACTCACTCTTTGTTTCTTGTTTTCTTACTGTCACTTGCACTTGACATTTTCTCTTATATCTTCTTTTGCCGCCTCTCCTTTCTTAGTTGTTAGGGAGTCTTGATTGTTCTAGTCTGTTGCTACACTTGGAAGCTTATGATGTTGCCAACACATGTTTTCTTCAAGATGTTTCCAGATTATTCATTTATGCCATCTTGATTTCTAACACTCCCCCTCAAACTTAATTCTTCATTCCCAGCTTTTCTTTTATTCTGTGAAATGTATCTGCTTTCAATGACTTCGTAAAAATAGCTGCTAATATCTTATGTCTTGCAATAGACTAGTTCCGCATTTTTGTTCTTCACATGCTCTTGTATGAAGTGATACTTTGTATCGATATTCTTGCTTCGGCTATGGGAGACGAGATTATTTGCGAGAGATATAGTGGACTTGTTGTCGACATAAATTTTAGTTGGTCCCTCTTGTGCAAAATTTAGTTCGTCCAAAATATTCTTCAACCAAATTGCTTGACCATGTGCACTCTACATCGACCATGTATTCTGCTTCACATATCGAGAGAGCTATTGTTTGTTGCTTCTTTGATGACCATAAAAATAATGCGAAGCCGATATGGAATAGATATCCAGAAGTATTTTTTCTATCATTTATGTCTCCCCCATAATCACTATCGGAGTAACCAACTAACTTTGAATTTTGTGAATACGTGTAGAACAAACCATGATCAAACGTACATTTGACATATCTCAAAATTCTTTTTACAGCAATCCAATGATCTTATTTTGACTTCTCTATGAATCTGCTTACCAATCCCACATCGTATGTTATGTCTAGTCGTGTGATAGTTAAATACCTTAAACGTCCAAGGATGCTTTTAAAAATTTTTAGATTCACCGACTCTCTTGTTGAATCAACATTTAGTTTCATGCCTGTTTTAGCTGGAGTGGCTACCAACTTGCATTCTTTCATTTTGAATTTGTTTAAGATTTTCTATGCGTACTTCTTTTGGGATAAGAAAATTCCTTCTTCCATTTGTTTCACCTCAACTCTAAGAAAGTATGGCATCTCGCCAATATCTATCATTTCAAATTCTTTAGTCAGCTTTCTTGAAATCATGAAACATACCTGGGTTGTTTCCGGTGAAGATCATGTCATCCACGTATAAGTACACGATCATGATATTGCCATCTTTATTTTTCTTTGTATATAAGGTATGTTCGTATGAGCTCTTTATAAATCCATTCTCCTTGAAATATTCATCTATTCTTATGTTCCATGCTCTTGGTGCTTGCTTCAATCCATGCAAAGCTTTCTTCAAGCAGTAGACCTTATCTTCATGTCCTTGTTTAATATACCTGAGTGGTTGCTCGATATAAACTTCTTCTTCTAGGTAGCCATTTAGAAATGTCGACTTCACATCCATCTGATAAATTTTCCATTTGTTTTATGCTACAACTACCGTGAGAAGTCTGATAGTGTCGACCCTTGCCACTGGAGCGAATACTTCATCATAGTCTATTCTTTGTCTTTGTTTGTAGCCTTTGGCAACTAGTCTCGCCTTGTATTTCTCTACTTCTCCTTCTTTATTTGTCTTCGATTTGTACACCCACTTGACTCCAATTGGATTATGTCCTTCTGGTAAGCTTATGAGCTCCCACGTATCATTTCTTTCTATCGATGCAATTTCTTCATTCATGGCATTCTTCCACTTGTCATCTTCAATTACTTTTTTATATGTTATTGGATCATTGTGTGCAAGTAAGTAGAAAAGCGAAATATTTTGAGTTTCGTAATCCTTGTACCTTTCTAGAACTCATTTCTCCCTTGTAGATCTTCGAACTTCAGTCGGTTGTACTTCAAGATTCTCTATTCTGTTGTTGCTTGATGAAGACGATTCAATCTGATTTTTAGAGGACTTTGATCATCACATTGTTTATCTTGGTTGATGAAGTCACGATCGTCTTTATTTTCGTTAAAGAATAGTCCATCAACTTTCTTTTCTTATGAGCTCCATCTCCAATGTTTCGCTTCATCGAACTCAGCATCTCTTGAAATTATCATTTTCTTGGTTAGTGGATTGTAGTCTGTAAGCCTTATTTCGTTCATCAGAGCCGATGAAAATGCATTTCTCTCCTCTGTCATTGAGCTTCTTTCTTATCTGCTCGGGTACGTGGGCATATGCAATAGATCCAAAAATCTTGAGATGGCCAATTCCTGGTTTTTTACCACTCCATGCTTCGTTCGACGTCATGTTTCTCACACACTTTGTTGGGTAACGATTTAACAGGTAAACTGCACATTGAACTGCTCCAGCCCAAAATTTCCTGGTAGATGCTTACCTTTTACCATGCACCTTGCCATATCGAGAATAATGCAATTCTTTCTTTCTATGACCCCATTTTGTTGAGGCGTGTATCTAACTGTCAACTAATGAATGATGTCATGCTCCTTACAAAAATCTTCAAATAACTTTACTGTATACTCGACTCCTCTAGTAGATCTAGTATTTTTAAGTATTAGCTGCTTTGCTTTTACACCATTGATTTGAATTCATTGAACTTATCCAATGCTTTTGACTTTTGTTTTAAAACATATACCCAACACTTTCGGCTATAATCATCAATAAAAGTCAGGTAGTACCTTTTTCCTCCAAGTGATGGTATGTCGAAAGGACCGACTATGGCAATGTGGACTATCTCCAATGGTCTTCTAGCTCTCCAAGATTTGCCAACTTCAAAGCTTTGTTTGTGTTGTTTTCCTTTAATGCAGGCCTCACACAGTTGATTTGGAGGTTTGATTTATAGCAATCCGTTCACCATCTTTTCTTTTGACAATAACTTCAAGCTAGAAAATCCAAGATGCCCATACCTCAAGTGCCACAACCACGAATCGTCCTTGATTATAGTCTTCATGCACTTTACTTCTCCTAACTCGATGTCAATAGTGAAGAGACGATTCTGTGTCATATTGAATTGGGCAACCAATACTCCATTTCTATTCTTGATTGAAAGTGAGCGATTCTTCATTTGCACTTCATATCTTTTTTCTAGGAGCTGGCCAAGACTGATGATGTTGCTTTTCATAACTGGTAACATAATAAACATCTGATATGTATTTCTTTTCTCCATTTTTCCGCGTAATCATAACTTTACCTTTTCCTTTGATCTATGCATGCAAGTCGTCACCAAAAACTACTCGTCCACAAATCGTTTCGTCCAACGCCACAAAAAAACTCCTTTCGACCATACATATGATTACTGGCAGAATTATCGAGATACCTAATATTTTCCTTTGATTATTCATTTCCATTATAAGTGAGGAATACATGAGATTCTTCGGTGTTTTCTTCTTCAGTTGTTGCTACATTGATTCTTTCTTCATGCTTTGGAGCTGATCTACACTCGTAACTACAATGACCATAACAATTATAACATTATACCTGGGATTTATCTCCTTGTTGATATCTGCCTCTTCCTCGAACTATATATCCTCGTCCACGACTTGGTGATTGATAATTTTCATTTCCTTGGTTGCTAACATATGAACGACCGCCACGTCCATGTGTTCCTCTTCCACGATATCCACCATAGTTTCCTCTGTCTTATGTGTAGCTGTTGCTAGCTCCGCCTTCGTTGATGTGCAACTTGCTTTGAAGAACTTGCTCCAGATTTTCACTCTCTTTATTTAGCTTAATTTCTGCTCATGGGCTTGGAGTGATCCCACAAGCTCATTGATAGTCATTTGAGTTAAATCTTTTGATTCTTCAATTGCAACGACCACGTAATCAATTTTTTGTACCAAAGATCGTAAAATTTTATCCATCACTCTGACCTTGCCAAGTGTTTCTCCATTTCATTTCTTTTCATTTGCTACGGCTCTCACACGGTTAACATAGTCATCTATGTTTTCCGTGCCTTTCATTTTTAGCATCTCAAATTCAGCTTTGAGCAATTGAAGACGTGCCTTTTTTTTTGCTTTCTCAACTATTTGGAGTAATTTTTGTAGTCTCTCCCATGCTTCTTTCACGGTTGTTGCTTCTGCAATTTTTTTTAAAGGTAAATTCATCTACCGCTTGGAAAATGTAATGTAACGCCCTTTGGTCTCTTTTACGAGCATCCCTTAGTGCTCTTTTCTATTCATTGGTTAGAGCTACTTCTGCTACTTCATTTTTGGCTCGGCGAATCCTTTTACAACGATGTCCCAGCAATCTCGCGAACTGAGTAATGCCTTCATTTGAATACTCCAGCTGCCATTATTTATCCTAGTCAATCTCGAGATTTGGGGCTGGATCATGTGTTCCATCTTCTTGTGATGTGAACTCGAACCAAGCTTTGATACCACTTGTTGGAAGCGTCGGTGGGCACTCGATACAATTTATAACTCACACAATTTATTAATACTAACCAATACAAGAGTACAATTATTTTGACTCACACTAGCTGCTGCTAGTTTACACCACGCACACTAGCTTTGCTAAGCTTCCTCTCACTATTTTTTTCACACACGACTCACTTTTTGTTTCTTGTTTTCTTGTTGTCACTTGCACTTGACATTTTCTCTTGAATCTTCTTTTGCCGCCTCTCCTTTCTTAGTTGTTAAGTAGTCTTGATTGTTCTAGTTTGTTGTTACAGTTGGAAGCTTATAATGTTGCCAACGCATGTTTTTCTTCAAGATGTTTCCAGATTATTCATTTATGTCATCTTAATCAAGTTTGATTTCTAACACAACTTAATGTTGCGTGTAAAAGAGTCTATCGCAATGGTAGTGCAAGTATACACGACGCAAGTAGTAAAGTGATACGAAGTATCGGATATCGTCTCCACAGGGATTGGGCTAATAGCTTCACCTTAATTCACTGCACGAAAGTAAAGAAAATATTTGAGAAGTTGTCACGAGAATAATAAAGTAAACGTAAATAAAAGAGTAGAGAAATCAAGATAGAGAGAATGAGCTGGTATTGAATTGCTCAGTAGTGCAGGTATTGCTAAGTCTCGGAACTCCAGTTCTATCGTCGTCTCTGTCGCGGCAGCAGTCCGTTGCTTGTCGCGGCAGCGAACAATCAACTAAGTACTTCAAGTTTGGCAAGAATCCCAGATATGCCTTGGCCTATCCCTAGGTCCAAGTCTGTAGATGATCACGTCTTTGATGATACCTCCCGGCGTGAATCGAAGGATGAACACCGATGTCGATGAATTCTTCTTTAACCACTTAACCTCATCCTATCCCTAGGTCCGAGATAGTTCAACTATAAACTAGAGAACTTGCTCTTATTTCTTTCGTATACTTAACTCTCCCTATGCTAAGTAAATAGATAACCTCACAATGCTCTCCCGATGCTCTTGCAAGATATTAATAACCAAAATAAGAGAACTTGAAGTTTAATTTATTGAACTGAACTTTCTACCTCTATTGGACTTCATGAATCGAGTGAACCTTTTGGCCAACATGACCATTTCCTCGTCTTTCTCCTCACTTGAATCGTTCTCTTCTTGTGAAGCTTTGAGAGCAATTCCCATCTTTTTCTTCTCTACCTCTTTCTTCTCCATTCTTTTCTCTTCTCTCTTCTTTTTTTCTTCTCTTCCTTGCTTCATAATCTCATGAGTAAGAAGAGATCTCACTAATGCATCGAGCTTTAATGTCTTCAAGTATTTAGCCTCGATGATGGCAGTTCTCTTCCCATCCTATGAATCGGGAAAAAAATAGAGAAGTTTCCGGACTAGCATGTCTTTGGGAATGATTTCACTTAAGCCTTTTAGACCATTGAAAATGACCGAGAATTGATCGAACATTTGAGTGACACTTTCATCGGGGTCCATCTTAAAATTCTCGTAGCTTAGTTTAAGGATTCCAATCTTGGTCTCCTTTACGTCATTGGTGCCTTTATAGGTGGTTTCTAGCTTGTCTCACACCTTCTTTGCACTTGTACACGAAGACATCTTTGAGTACATGTTCGGTCCAAGAGCACAAAATAGCATGTGCAAGGCTTTGTTGTTGATTTGAAGCTTCTTTCGATCTTCATCAGACATCTCGACCTTGGACTTCGAAACGAGTCTACCTTCTTTACTTCTCTTCATCAAAATTGTTAGACCATCTTCCACTACCTCTCATAGGAGGTAGTCATTAGACTTGATGAAGAACCTCATTCTATTTTTCCAATAAGGATAGTTATCCCCCATTGAAATAGGGAGGTTTGGTGGTGGATTGTGACTTGTACAAGTTAGGGCTGGAGATAGATGATATGGCTTCGCTTGTGTGTTGATCAATCTCTCCAAGAATTGACTCAAGAGAGTTGTAATCCTTCTAATGAGTGTAGCTCTGATATCAATTGTTGAGATGATCAAACAATGACAAATTCACCTAGAGGGGGTGAATTGGATATTTTAAAAGATATAAAACAAATTGGTAAAATAAAAATAAGGACAAGAAAACCGTTACAAAGATCAAAGCTTTCTACCCAAAGCTTGATCAAAGATCACTCTTACAAGAAATATTATTCACAAATGAAAAATAAACCTCACAAAAATAATATATTTTCCCCAAATTAAAAGTTCTCTTAACCCAAACTGATAAAAGATTAATACAATAAAAATTCACTCAATTTGGTACAATGGTTTGACTCTAATAGCTCAAGAATGGATTGGATTTTTGCTTTGTTGTTATGTACTTGTTCAATTATTGGTAGTTTAGCTTTAATGGCTTGCTTTTATACCCATTCATTGAATTCTAGCCGTTTGAGTGATTGCATCATCAATAGAGATGTTGGGCTCTCTTTCCCGCCATAAATGAAGTTCTTCAAAAACATGTATCGGTACACTCAAGTATGTATCGATACATGTCTCAAAATAGAAAGAGTCGTGTGTAATAAAGAGTTCGTGTCAAAACTCGAGAAGGCGTATTGAAACGGGTAGGGGTCGTATCGAAATGGCTATAGACCGTATCGAAACGGTGTTGCTCACAATTGATTATGCCAAAATGAGTATCGAAACACCTAAGGGGTGTATCGAAACGGGTAACAAATTTTCAAAATTTCCAGATTTCAATAACTGACAAGTAATGGCTATATCATTAAATGCTCATATTTGAAAAATCTTAACCCCCCGTATCGATACGGTGAAGGCCATATTGAAACGATGTTCAAAAACTAAATGCCCAGATAAAGGTCGTATCGAAACGGACGAAGCCGTACGGAAACGCTTGTATCGAAACGGAAGTTTCTATATCGAAACCAAAATTTCTAGTAAGCTCTTAAGTTCAAGCCGTATCGAAACGCATGGGGCCTATCGAAACACCTCGGTGATTTTGTGAAATTTGACTTTAAAACATTTTAAGTCTAAAATATACTGGTCAATTGTGAGTATTTTAAGTGCTTACAAATTTAATTACTTTACAATTTGGTCTTTGGACTATTTTTTATATCAAAATCAAACATTGGTTTTACAGACCCCTTTCCCACCAGGGAAAAAATCAACCAAACCACCATTCAGAACAAGAGAAAACCGAAGATGAGTGATAAAGACAGAAATCCATCCACAAAATTGTTCAGGGAAACCAAGGACTCTAAATAGTTGGAAGATAAATTTCTAGTTTAAGGAATCAAAAGCTTTGCGAAGATCAACTTTCAAGGCACATCGGGAAAAAATATGCTTACGGCCATATTCATTTACAATTTCCTAGGCTAATATAACATTCTCTACCAAATCCCTACCAGCAAGGAAAGCACTTTGGTTCTCAAGAATTAAATCAGGTAGCCAAACTTTCAACCGATTAGCTAGAATCTTAGTAATGCACTTATAAACAATAGTGCAACAGGAAATAGGCTAAAAATCAGTAGCACACAAAGGAGTAGCCACCTTAGGTACCATGTAATGATAGTTGCATTAAAACTAGTAGGCAAAAAACTAGTCAAAAAGAAATATTTTACAATATTAATGAAGTCAGCACCAATAATTCTCCAACAAAGCTGAAAGAAGCATACAAGATAACCATCAGGTCCCGGAGCTTTGTTCTCATTCATAGAAAAAAGCACATCTTTAATTTCCTTAGAGGTAACTGGAGCAACCAAACTATCTCTCATAGCCTCAATGAGCTCCATCCTCAAAATCTCCTTCAAAAACTCATCAGGAAACTGAACAACACATGGGTCGGAAGCCCCAAGAGCTTTAAAAAGTGCCTAATCAGTTCCACCAAGATACCCTCGAAAGTGTCCAACTTTTCCTTGACTATCATGAAAAATCTGAATAGTGTTAGAAGCTTGTCGAGCAGTAACTTGCCAGGAGAAATAAGCGAAATTACTATCCCCATCCTTAATAAACTACACCCTCGATTTTTGTATCAAGAACTTTTGCAAGAGACTTCGTTAACTCAAGGACTCGTGAGTGAAGGCCCTCATACGACTCCCGATTCAACTTCTTCAATAATTTGAGAGTCTTTCGTTTAACTACTTGGCCAAGTTCAATATGGTCAGATAGAACAACTTTTTCTGTTGTCATGTCTTAAAATTTTGTATAACATTTTAAGTATTATGTTTAGATCCTAATATTTAATGTTAGTATTTTATTTTATTTTATTGGTTTATTTATTAGATTAACATTTGTCTAACAGTTTGTCTCTATCTTGTTTTGTTCTGGGTGTAATACTATATATTAGTTTTTTGTGTTGTTCTTCTGTCATGTATTGAGCGGTATTTTTCTAATTTGGGTGTCGTTTAAAGAGATTGTTTGTCTAATTTAGACGGTCTTTTATGTTGTTATCTACCTATAAACGACTTTTATTTAATAATAAACAATCGCAATTCGCTGTGCAAAAAAAATTCAGTTGGAGGGAGTTGTATGGGATCTCTATTAGAGATCCTGGAAAGTTGAAACAAAGGAATAGGATAATTGTTTAAGAAGATGAAACATGGTCAGAAAATGTGTTTGAGGTAAGTTGTAAGTGGGCAAGATGATATAAGAAGCAAAACACTGTTAAAAGCTTTAGTTGTGTAATCGACCTCTTGATTTTTTAGCACGCCTGAATATATCTGCGAGTCAAGAGTTGGCTCTATTAAGGGATTAGTCTTTTGGAGAATGATAATTTGGGGTGTAACAATTCTGATATAAGTGGTTAGTTCTAGGTTTTAGTCCCAAGGCCGATGCATTCTTCACATACCAGACAATGCCATCTTCACTCAAGGCAGCATATTGCGAACTATTATCTTCATCAACCATATCTGCATTTTTTTCGATATAAAATACATTTTTGGTCTGAAAAACTACATTGTTCTGCATTACTTTTAGACCTTACTATATAAAAATCTTGACTCCGCCACTGCTTCCCCTAAATCTGGCCATGTTCACCTTTATGCTACGTTCAAATAGCATAAACCTATTTAGACCTCTTTTCTTGCATCCGCCATACATGTGAAATGAAAACGTCAATAACAATGTCATGAAACTGGACTATCTTCCAAAAACCTTCCCACTCAATCTCTAGAGGGACATTGAGAACCAAAACTATACAACTCCTCATGTTTTCTCGTTTAATTATTAAAACTAGTAAAATCCTGTAAAGTAAAATATTTGGACATGACAAGAGTGTATTTAATAAAGCATTCAAGATTTTCCATTTCATTGAAAAATAAAGTTTTAATCATTTAATTTATATTATGTTTAATAACCATATTAATATTTTTTATTTGTTATAAAATTTCAACAAAAAGTATAGGATGGGATAGATAAAAAAATTTGTCAGATATCATTTATTGTTGAAAATGAATAATTAATATAAACTATATATTTGAAAAACAATTATGTTAAAAATAAAACACTCAAATTATTATATTTTATTTTTATCCAAAAATTATTAGTACACTTTACTATTATCTTAAATTATTCAAAATAATACCAGACATTATATTAAAAAGTTTAAATTTGTGAAATAAGTAATTTAAAAAATATATTGTTATTAGAAAATAATTATACTCAATAAAAAAATTATTATTTTAGTTAAGGACACAATACTTAATTCACTAGATTACATTTGGATTAAACATATATTTATGATAGTGTCACGGACCAAACTTTTGGGATCGAGTCATTGGCGCAAAGATCCGGCAATGGGGTTGTGCGTGATGAAGCGAGCTTGCCAAGACCATCAAACTTGGCCTAGCACTTGGAGAATGCTACGAAGCCCGCAAGCCCACCAGACTTAGTAAATTTCATAGAGGATTTACCGAGGTAACTTAGGATGGTAAATGCGATAAGCTATCGTAGTTATCACTTATATTATTTGTAATTATTATTGAGATAATGTTTATGATAATTAGAGATTTAAACTAAGAGATGAGGTAGATCTCGACCGTCGATGTAATTTAAACTGTACTGTTGGATCTAGGGGAGTTCAACTATAAATAGAGTCTCCCCAGCTCATTTGTAATAACTTCATTCCATTCATTCTCACTTGAGAAGAGTAATAGAAGCTCTTGGCATTTACTCTAGCTTACTTGTCTCTTTCAATTGTTCTCGTGCTTAGTTCTTTTTTGTTCTGGTTGCCTCTCGAGTGGCTAGGAGTAGCCACTTTAGTTCTTAAAGCGCTTTCACATCCATCGAAGCCTTGAGGGCTTGTCCGAGTCGTTGTGAGCAAGAGTACGCAAGGCGTGGTTAAGGCTGACTTAGACGTGGGAATCGACCAAGTAGCGTTAGAGGCATCTAAGGACGCACGTGCCCGACGGTGTGAAACTCTAGGGGCGTGACAGTTGGTATCATAGCCAGGTTGAGGGGACTTGCGTTCGAGCCTGCTTGGTATTTCAATCAAGCTATGCGAGGATTTGCTTTAAAGTAGTGCGTGGCAAAGATCGAGATGACGAAACAAAGAGATTGGAGAACCTTGAAATGGTCTGAGGTAAGAGATGCTCTTAGTGAATTTGACGAGAGTATTTTCTCTCTTAATTCTCAGGTAGAAGAATTAGAGAAAGTCTCAAGGGTGGTGGAGAAGTGGGTTGCTAGACTTGATGAATCCGAGCAAGGAGCCAAGGAAACCCAGGGCGTTTTAGAATCCCGTCTTGACAAACTAGAATCCTTGGCGGACAAGGTCAAGGACGAGACACAACGCATTCTCAACAAGTTGGAGACAGTCCGAGGGAGTAATGCTTGCGAGGCCGAGATGAAGGCTTTGTGAATCGATGTGAATGAGCTCAAGGAGGAGCTACTCATTTGCAAGGTTGTAATGGGTGAATGGGGTGTGCTCAACACCTTCTTGACGAGACTTAAACCGGGGGCAAAGACTGCATTAGAGCAAGGTGACGCCCAAGTGGCCCAAGGTGTGGCCAAGTTGCTAACTGTGCTTGCGGCAGACAAGCTAGCTAGCAAGGAAAAGTCCAAACTCATGACGAGTGACAATGGGAGCGGCGATGCTAAGTCTGTGGTAAAGAAGAAGGTGAGCGGGAAGATCAAGTGTTACTTATGCAATGGTCCCCATATGATAAGGGGCTATCCTGAGAAGAATGGCCTTGTTGCACTTATCAAGAAGACTGATGAGCGAGAAGGAAGAGTAGCGAGAATTGGCGCAATTGCATTTGTCAATGAGCCAATGGAGAGCCAAGGAGCGACTACATCTGTCAAAGTAGCCGAGACTTGGGGCGATAGCGAAGAACAAAGCCGTCAAGCCGAGGGTGCAAATTGAGTGCTACCGGTGCAAGGGACCACACAAGTTGCACGATTGCCGGATCGAACTAGACTATTATATAGGATAGATGGGGCCAAGGTAAATGAGCCTGTGAGACTTGGTTCGAAGAGTTCTGCCAAGGTAAATGAGTAGAACGGGTTGAGTTTTTCCAATAAGGCGACGAAGGGACTTTCCGAGAATGTTCAGGGTAAGAACATCGCTTTAGAGACTACACTAGAGCGAGGGTCGAAGGCAGCATCTTCCGAGGATGTTCCCGAGGATAAGGAAATCGCTTTGGAGGCCATAATGGTGCCGAAGGAAGAGCTTGTTGATGGTGTCGGCGGAAAGACATCATCGAGTATCGTAGCCAAGAAAGAGTTGAAGGAAGCCAGGCCGGGAAAGGACAAAGCAACCAAGAGAGCACCACCTATGGGCAAGGTGGGGAGCGAGTGATGTACTTCGAGTAAGAAGCACTGACGCAAGGGAAAGCACCGATCTTCAAGGAAGAAGGATCAATGCGAGAGTGCACCAAATTTCAAGTCAGGGGGCGAATGCACCAAGGAGCAACGGACCATGGGCAAAAGGTGCCGATGCGTGCAAAAAACTTTGGTAATGAAGCTTCGATGCAGAGGGGGCCAGACTTCAAGGAGAAAGAAGGGCTGGCCCATTTTAGAGTAAACGCAACCAAGAGCGAGGTACATCATAAACTCAACACTATTGTTTTTAAGTCTGATTCGTCATCTTCGACGAGTGTATGAGAGAGCTCATATGGTGGTGATGTACCCGATGGCGTCTTAGCACTCGACATCACTTGGCGGAAAGAGTCAAAGCAAGTCGTCCTTGTGGGAGGACATTGTTGCCCGATTCCAAGTTGGGAGCAAGCGGCAACATTTAGTAACCACCAAGTTGATGGGGAAAATGAGTCAAATGATCGAGGGGTACCTTTAAGACAAGAACCGAGGCGATCAATTCATGTGGGGGAGCTGCAGGAAGTTGAGGCATCGGCGAGTAAACAAGTTGACCCTGCCCAGGATCGTTCGAGTGGAGCGACGAGGGCGTCGCTAAGTCAAGTGGGGGAGAATGTCACATACCAAACTTTTGGGACCGAGTCATTGGCGCAAACATCCGGCAATGGGGTTGTGTGCGATGAAGCGAGCTTGCCAAGACCATCAGACTTGGCTCGGCGCTTGAAGAATGCTACGAAGCCCGCAAGCCCACCAGACTTAGTAAATTTCATGGAGGATTTACCGGGGTAACTTGGGATGGTAAATGCGATAAGCCATCATAGTTATCACTTATATTATTTGTAATTATCGTTGGGATAATGTTTGTGATAATTAGAGATTTAAACTAAGAGATAGGGTAGATCTCGACCGTCGATGTAATTTAAACTGTACCGTTGGATCTAGGGGAGTTCAACTATAAATAGAGCCTCCCCAGCTCATTTGTAATCACTTCATTCCATTCATTCTCACTTGAGAAGAGTAATAGAAGCTCTTGGCATTTACTCTAGCTTACTTGTCCCTTTCAGTTGTTCTCGTACTTAGTTTTCTTTTGTTTTGGTTGCCTCTCGAGTGGCTAAGAGTAGTCACCTTAGTGCTTAAAGCGCTTCCGCATCGCCTTGAGGGCTTGTCCGAGCCGTTTCGAGCAAGAGTACTTGCAAAGCGTGGTTAAGGATAACTTAGACGTGAGAATAGACCAAGTAGCGTTAGAGGCGTCTAAGGCCGCATGTGCCCGATGGTGTAAAACTCTAAGGTCGTGACAATAGCAAAGACTGATCTACATGAGGGGTGGGAGGTGCCCTTATCGCTAGATTAGAAATTAATTAATTGTAAATTTGTCATTCACTTTTTAAACTTTATATTTTATCTCTCAATCTCTAAATCTTATTCTCCTTGCAAAGAGGGATTAAACTTAATAACTTTGAGGTTTCATAATTTCTTCATTGCCACTAAGTCGAGATATCATTGGCATTAAACGATATTGTGTTTAAATTTCAAATCTTGGAGTAATAAAATGAAACTTAAATCATTATTCTCCTAAGGAGAGAACGCGGGTTCGAATCTTAAAGACGATATTATTAAGAGAGAGTCACGAGTCCCGAACATGAATCATAAAATAGGCAAGTACTTTACCAAAGAAAAAAAAAACTTAAAACATCCCTCCTATCCATTTTTTTCATTTAGAACATCAAGATTTGAACTCATGAACTTACTTAAGGGGTATAACACCATATGTGACTAGGCTAATTGATTGTTGATTATAAAGATGTTATTTAATAGCGAATGAATCGGCAAAATCTACACTTTTCGTAACTAATTTATTTTCTTTGATTTTTCGTGAAATGTTTAGCAAAAAAATAATTTGACAATTCATAAAATAAAAAATACAAAACTACTTCACAATAATCAAAATCACAAGACATAAGTGACAAATAAAATGTTGTACGTTAGCATGAGACATTAATGACCTCATCTCCCTATTCTTTTTTAGTTTTGTAACAATTACATGGGCATGAGACATGAGTGACCTCAGCTCCCTTTCCCTAAACTATTAATGCCCTCTCACCAAGTTTTCTTGGCCCCCAAACATTAATTACAGTCTTTATTTCAAAAAAAAATTCAAGTTTGATGGTGATGGCTGAGGAATGTACTCTTGGGAGGACATGGGACCAAATCTGGTCCCAACATGCAGGCTTCTTTTGGTCTTAAACTGAAGAATCAACTCAAATTCAATGTTTGGAGATGGTATTAGAAATTGCTATATTTAGGGTTCTTGTTTTTTTTGTTCGAAATATTTAGGGTTCTTGTTGTCTCCTCAAGACCATGTGAATAACATTGCGTGAGTTAATCGGTCTAATTCGACTCCTGCATTTGGGGCTAGCAACCGTTAGGATAAGGCCAATAATTGGTTGTCAAATAAGTAGTTATAATATATGCGTAATTTCGTATTTTGAAATTGTATAAAATATTAATTTATGCTCATATTCATGTAACTAATTTTGACATTCATTTCCATTTCAAACATTTTGTCTAGATTTTTTTGTTTAATATATATATTATGAATATAAATCTTCTGCCTGTTTTCGGCGTCTTTATATATTTTCACAAAAAAAATTAGGGTTATGATTTAAGATTAAAATTTAGGGTTAGAGTTTAGAAAATTAGGGTAAAATGTATTATTTAGGGTTTATGATTTAAGATTTAGAATTTAGGGTTAGGACTTAAAATTTAATTTTTTAGTGTTAGGACATAAAAAAGATTTTTGTTAAGATACTATTAGCTACATTAACTTCACAAGTGATACTAAGCCATAATAACGTGTGTGTATATATATATATATATATATGTTAACACGAAAGTTGCAATAAAATAAACTATTAAAAGTGTCCATTTTTTAATCGCGGGTACAAATAACAGGTTTAAATAATTATAACTGTAATTAATATGATAAAAAATAAATATTAAAAATAAAAAGAGATCAAATAATCGATTAAAAAAACGTGTCAAAATATAAAAAAAATATCAAAAAATAAAATAAAAAAGCATATCACACAGACATGATTATTGAATTTAAAAACAAAAAAAATACTAGCTATCCACAACCGTAATTAAAACTAAAATTGCCGCCGGTCACATAAAACTAAAAAAGAAGGGAAAAAATTACAGATGTTAGAGAATAAAAGCGAGAATAAAAGAGGGACGGCTAGGGTTATAAAAACAAGTTTATTTTGGTAAATTATATGTCAATTTTATAGTTTCATGTTCAGGATTCGTGATTCTCCCTCCCTATAATAATTTCTCCAAAGTTCGTATCTAGATCTTCTTCTTGAGAGAGCAATGTGACTTGTCATTGCACCCAATACTTATTGATTATAAAAACAAGTTTTTTAGTTAGAATATATTTAGATCTATAGTAGAACAAATTTAAACATGATTTACCTATAATAAAATTATAGAATATTATTTCAACTTTACTATTAACCAAATCCAAATAATTGTCACTGTAATTTCTGGTGGAATGATATAAGCTTTTATGTAGGGTTTGCGTATATGCATCAGAGAAAGAGAATCGATTTCTTCTATGTTTGGGCATACATTTTTTTTTTGAAATGATATTAAATTGTATTAAAACAAAAAAAAGGTACAACCGTAAAAATACAACCACACAAAGAAAGGAAATTAAGCACTATGTCCACCAAAAACCTCAACAAAGAATATAATGAAAAGAAAAACCTAGTCGCACTGATAGTCGAACCTTCTTTTGAATCTGAAGCCCATCATTCATAGTAATTCAGTAACCGTCAATAGTACTCCTTGTCTCTATTCATCTAGACGCTTTCGAGATAATGAAGGAGTGGCGAGCGAACCAAAGCAAACTTACAGGCTGCTTCGCAAAAACAAATTTGAATACATCAGCAAACAACCACAGATAGGGAATCTAACCTTTGAAAGAGCACCGATAATCGCAAATCAGATTCGAACGATGTGAGAGTTTCTACACGATCGCAGATCTACTGTAGAAGTAAGCGAAAACTAAGCCATAGTGCAGAGGAGACGTGCCACAAGTGCAGACGAAAGTGTGCCACAAAGGTAAACGAACATGCGCAAATATACGAATCAAACAAAAGAAATTTTTATTAAAAAATAAAATAAAAATTCGGTAGTCGACAATTAATATTAGATTAATAGTCGACTAACGTTTAAGAGAACAAAAATGAAGGAAGATAGCGGAGCTACACTTGAGATAGAGAGAAAAGTAGAGTTTTTGGCGTGAGACTACTCTCCACTATAATATTAATTCTTATGAATTATTTAACCTAAAATATGTTTGGGCAGATTTCTCTTTTGTGAAATGATTGTACATTATATTACTTTCATTTGAATCATTATACCTAATCAAATTTATAGATAAAATCAAGCTTGATAAATTCAATTAGTAATAAATTTTTGAATTAATCTTTTAACATTAATTACCATAGGTTGTATAATAAATAGTTAACTTTTTCTAGAAGGAGCTAATTTTATTAAAAAAATATATCAAAATTACAATGAGAGTTTACAATCATAAACATAAACTAAACATATAAATTTGAACATTTTCCAATAACCAATGACATAAGAAACTAGTCACTATAGATCATCCAAGGACCATACAATGAAGAGGTTAAAAATCTAATCAAAAAACTCAAATAAAAGATTGATACGAACATATTTGACTATATCGGCAAACGAACCACAAAAGAAGATTAAACTATTGAAAGACCATCGAAAACTATAAATTAGAGCCGAGCGTCGTGAGAAAAACATCCACAAATGCAAACAACGTATCTCAATCTAATTTGAGGGTCCAAAGCAGGGAAGACCAACATGATAACTAACTAAGTGTCATCTTGATCAATTTAAATAATATCAAATCAAACTCTGAGAACAATAAAAAGAAAAAGAAAATGACCAAACGACCATCAATAACGACAAAAAAAATGTGCCAAAAAGACAGAGAAAGACGTGTTACAATGTAAACAAATCATGCCACAAAGGTAGATTTATTTTTAATAAAAACATAGATATAATAATATAATAAAAATAGTAAAGAGAAATTTAAATTACCAACAGTCGACAACCAACTTCAAAATTAGTACCGTTGTCGATGGCTAAACAAGATGAAAAAGCAAAGTTATTAGAGAAATATTTTATTATTAAAAAACATATTATATCAAACTTCTTTTTTATACAATAGGGGAAGGAGAGTACCATTGTAATAAACAGTTAACTTTATCTCTAAATTTAATTAGATATTATAATTTGAGTAAAAAGGACATGTTAATGTGATACAATTATTTCATACAGTTATTTGTCGTTTCTTTTATTTTTTAGATTTAAGCTTGATTGTAGCATATGTAAAATTTTATATAAACATATAATACTCTTAACATGATTAATTGATGGTTATATTTACAATCATGATAGATTTGATTGTGGTAATATAGTTTGTTAAAAATTGTAATTTAAATTTTATTTTATATATCGTCTGAAAATTTTATATTATGGTCAATTTGATAAAAAATAAAATTTTAAAAAAATATCATATGTTGTGGATGCTAAGGAAGCGAGATTCTACTTTACTTTAAAGTATTAGCTTGATTAGACTTCCTTTATAATTAAGTTTCTATTTTTATTCTTTCTTTACCCGTATTTTTTTCTAAAATAATTTTTAACGTAAATCTTGGTGTTTTTTTTCTATTGTGCAATTATATATTTTTCGTTATTTTATAATATTGTTTTTCAAAAGATTGATCATACATTACATAATGGTTCTTTTGGCCATCATGGTATTTGATGGGGCAACTCAATAATTTAAGATACTTAATGCAATTTATTAAAATGAAATTTTTAATTTAAAAAAAAATTCTTTGACTTGTGTGTTTAATATAATTTGAACTTATAAAATACCACAAAATTGTACTTTTTACCCGTAATTTTTATATTAGTTTACAACTAATCTTTGAATTTTTCTCTTCCAAATATCTAATTAACTCATTGTACTTGTCTAAAACCGCCACTTGTCCTGAGACGAAGACAATAAAATCACCTGTGACTGTGAGGTTAGCGAGTGTTCAATGGTTTGTTTGGTTTCTTTAGAGTTGTCAAATTAAACTTTATTATTTGTCCGGTGAGAAAAGACATTTGAATTCCACGGTGTTTAATTAAATTATTAAGCCCGAAACCCTCCTTTACATAAAGGCAGGATTTGACTCCTGTCTTTATAAAAACACCAGCATTTAACTTAATAAACTTTGATTAGTGTACGTACATATCCACCGTCAAGTTCAACACGGACCAGCAGTAGTGCAACAAAACGAAACGTATGGTTGTAGGGATTTAGAGATACAGATTAAGGTGTTTATACAGGTAAAGTTGTTGATTCCTCCATTACTTGTCCCACCGCATTGTGTCCTCGAACTGGAACTCGGTGTCAACTCCATCCTGTTGCCACAAGGAAGTGCAACCGAACCGATGGCTCGAAGTCGCTTCGACGGAGAGATCCGGCAGGTCATACCACATGCTCTGAGAGCTATCCACGGATTGAGTTTCGGATGACATGGAGGTGGAGACTGCCATCTCGTCTTCATCCATCATGCCATAGGCTGCTTTATTAGCAGCTTCTTGAATGTCTCGACGGGAAGAGGTAGCAGGCCTGGGAAGCTCATGTGCGGTGTCGGGGAAATTCAGGTAAGCCGAGCCACCTTTGATGGCTAAGGAGGCAACATCATGGGCTCGAGCTGCCATTTCTGCACTAGGAAAAGTCCCCAGCCAAATCCTTGATTTCTTTCTGGGCTCACGTATTTCAGATACCCATTTCCCCCAGCTTCGCATCCTCACGCCACGATAAGTTGGATGCCTGTAAGCTTTACCTTTCTTGCCATCAAATTCACTACGCTTTGATCTCTTTTTCCTTAAGGATTGCTTTATGTACTTCAAATCCATAAATGCCCCCAGTGATTAATTGAAGGAAGAATCGGAAAAGCAGAGGAGTATGGAGAAGAAACTGAAACAACGTAATGACTATATCGTCTATGATTGAGAGCTACTGGATTTTTGTACTAGTTGGAGGAAAGGCAATGAATATATACTTACACTTCTGCCTGCTTTTTAATACTCTTCAATGAGGGGCCCTTCAAACTTCAATTATTTACAGAAGAAGATAAAAACCAGATACAAAAGTATAATTCACGCCCAAACTTCAATTATAAATGGTTTTTTTCTTATACATTGGGACCGGCTTAATGATTAATCATTATGTTTTGTTGGTTCTTATTGAAACTACATATTGATTTTGTACAAACTTGCATCACATTGTTAATATTATTGTTTGAAGTGATCCAAGTGAGAGTCATTGCTCGAATTTATAAAATTTTCTTTATTTAAGTTTATTTGAATTAGATTTAATTTGTTTAAATGATTCGTATTTATTATTTTAAAAATATTTTTAAATTTATAATTAAATTTTGAATAAGACATGAGTAATTATTATAAAATATATATTACTTTTATTAGCCTTAACTTAATAGATAATTCGGCCCCAATATATGTCTCTGATTTTCATTTTAACTCTTCATATTTTTTATTATCAAATGTGACTTTTTTAGATGAATTTTAATATCTAAGTTTAATGTCTCGTATTAACATAGTTTTAATAACGCCTTGTGATAGGGTAATGTTGATCATAGGGATAGGGTAATGTTGATAAATTTTATTTTATATATCTATTTCATAGTATTCAAGATTTGAAGTTATTTATGCCAACAATATATTTTTAACATTCAAATTAACTTCTCTCATCAAAGGTGTAATAAAGCATATCATGCACTTATAGGTGAGTATCGACAACTATAGAGGGTATCGATATCAAACAATGTTAATAGGTTGATATCCTTCTAGAAGCTTGGTAATAATTTGAATGCATAATCAATGTTCATAAGAAGTAAAAATATTTAGTCTGTTGGCCAAATTGCTCATCTTTGTTCTCTATTATTCTTTTAGATCATGGGATCTAGACCCATTAGGAACACCTTTGTCTTTTTCTAGAGTTTTCTCTTTCCGTCCCCTCTAGATATGATTAGAATTTGTTTAAAAATTATCCATAACTACTAAATTATCAAACGGGTCTGGTCATGGTTGAACATTATTTATAGAGTAAAATTCACAAATGATCACTGAACTTTGTTAAAAAAACAAAACGGTAATGAAACTTTTAAATGTTACAAAATGACAATTAAACTTTATGTTTTATAAAAAAATAGTAATCCGGCTGTTAAGTAATTAACGTGGCTGTTATAAAACTTTGTACACTAGCACATTTAATCTTCTATATTTGCACATTTAATCAATTTAGTCCTAATTCAAAAAAAAATCACTAAATTTAACTTTCGTTATTTACACATTCTTTCAATTTGTTCCTTAAAGCAAAATTCAAAAATTGTAAATAGGAAAGGGTTAAGTGCAACCCAACCATTGGAGTCACTCATCTTTTCCTTAATCTTACAGAGATGCATTGGTATGATTTAGTCTATGATGAGTACCAAACGAAGACAAACCAAAAGAAAATGTGGTATCTCAACACCTCTTTGTTTCTTCCTTTTTTCTTTGAGTGAAAATCTCATTGCTGGTTGTGTTGCAGACCAAGGTTCTTTTCATTTCAACTTCATTTAAATAGTTAAGTGATTTGATTGACAAAATCAATATTTTAATTATCAAAATAGAATCATCTACATAATTGAGTGGCTATATGTGTAGTTTACCCTTATTTTTTATGGTGTTAGTCTCGCTAATTTGAAAAAAAAAAAAAGAGAGACATATTTAAAGGACAAATTAAGATAAGTATTATTGTTTTACTCAAAGCTCCACTCAAACAAATAAAATGGATTAAGTGGGTGAATAAATCATTCTTGATACTTATTTTGTTCGGTTGGTAAGTTATTTTTGTAAGTATGAATACTTATTTTGTAAGTTTCGATACTTTGTTTTAAATTGAAATTTTATAAAATAAAAAAATTAAGTATCGATTCTTACCAAATAAGTAATGAAACTTGCAAAAAAAAAAACTAAGAAAAACCCAAAATATTATAAAAAATCTATTATTTTTAGTTTGAGGATAAATTTTTAAAACTTACCGTTTTTTAGTCGTACCCCTAGACATGCCGCACCTCAGATTTTTCCTAGAAAACTGATGCAAAAAAAGAAAGCAAGAAGTCAATGCTCATGTGATTTGTGTGTTGTTTTTTATTTGCTAGGTTGTATTTGTACTTTTAGTTTCAAAGAACCAGAAAAATACACGGAATTTAATTACTGACAAATATATAAAAATAAGGTTAAATATTTAAATAAATATAATTTTTAGAGATTATTTACATAAAAATCTAGCCTTTTAAAACGATAGGTTTATAAAATCTATTTAAATAAAAGTCTATCACATCATTATAACGTGTGTGAGCTACACACATGAAGAAAATATGTGCTCTGTTTGTTAGGGTGTTTAAAAATATTGGACCCAGATGAGCTGACATGTTGATTTGTCGACTCGACTAAAAAGTTTAGGTATTTTTTTTAAATAGCATGTATTGGGCCGAGTACTCGACCCGCCGTTTTTCGGATTAGGTTCGGGTTGCAAAATTAGAAAAACCCAGATACCCGACTACCGCGTATTTTAAAATATTTTTTTATATTTAATTATTTATATATTAAATAAAGGCTTACTACACTTTTTTCCCCCTTAAACTTTAAATGTTTTCTTAACTTGTCCCCTAAAGTTCATTTTGACCACTTTTATCCCCCTAACGTTTTCGACGTTACCCATATCGCCTCCTACCATTAAAAAATCTGTATTAACCAATCAGAACGCGACACGTCGTTTTTTATTTTTAAATTTTAAAATAAATATATTAAAATATTTATTAATTTAATAATATTTCCCAAAATAACCAAAAACACCAAAATCTTCCCTAATTTTCATCGAGCATGATTTTGGGACATCTTCAAGTCGGCGTTATTCGCCTGAAAATACCAATCCCATAAGAAATGTTCGTCTCAAACTTATGGTCTCTTTATTTTTAACACCCGATGTTGAAAACGTAGCTTTGGGCTTGGGGACATTAACATATTCTGGAGAATCGAGGGGGTGATGAGTAGTTGTTCTTCTCGGCGTTTTGAAGGTGAGAACATCATTTCTTAAAGAACCCTGAATGTTTTTTTAATGAAAGTTTGATTATTGCTATCTTCATTAGCAATCTCCCAAATTATCTTCTTCAATTGCTTCATTATTGTAATCTCAATTGGCCCTTAGTTCGTCTTGCTGTTTTGTTGATATGTTTTTAGTTTTAGTTGTTGCTTTGGTAAATTGAAGAACATTGTAGTGAAAGAAATTAAAAAAAGAACTCTAATTTTTTGCTAGAATATTTGAAGAAACTGGATAAATCAAATTTGTTTTGGGAATTAAAATTAAATTAATGAATGTTTTAACGAAATCAAATCGAGTTTCATTCCCAGCATTAATGATGACTAACGTTTGCCCCCCTCCCCCCAACCATTGTTTTTTTTTGGTTAAGAAAGGAACTTTCAAATTAAAAAGGGGGCAACCGCCCTAACCGTACATCCGAAAAAGGAAAGATAAACTTTCCTGAAAATAACCCGCGACAGGGGCGGGACAAAAACAGAAAGAAGGTTGCCAACCTAACAACATCAAAACCTAAAAACAACAGCAACGTCGAAAACACGATAAACCGGAAAAACCAGGACACCTCCAAACCATGGAGTAAAACTGAAGGACCCTGATAACAAGGGGACTCGCGACCAACGAGAACACCGTGGTTAGCGGAAACAAAGCAAGACCAGTAGGAGTTTGAGAGCTTGGGACAAAAAGGGTCTATCGTCGTCATTATCAGTTTACGGCTCCGTCGATGACGCCTGAGAGCTCTGTACAAAGGTAGGCTTTCGTGCTTCAACAACTGGTCCTTATCAAGGTGAGCGTCGACAGAAAACTTCAAAATGCTGCACGGCAAACAAAAGGAATCATGCTCCTCCCACCTGTGCTTGCAACCGAAACAACAAGGCAAAACACATAGACAAACCAGGGACAAACTAGGCCTAGGATCAAAAGCCCTCTGACTGGTCCCGTAGATCCTAGGGGAAGGTACAGTAGGGAGAACTCGCCTGGGTTCCTTCCTAACACAGACGAGTATAAGCCAAAGACTCATATAGTTTCCGGATAACACTCATACGAGTTATCTGGATCATGAAAACTTTACGAAGCGGGGGAGATTGGGGAATTGGTGATCGTCGGCATAGGTATGTCATCTTCATCCTCAATGCGCATCTCTTCATTCAAGGAGAAGTTTGAATCAATGCACATAGAAGGAACGTGAGTAATGGTTTTTCCGAAGGGGTCGATGCCAAGATTGAGAAAGCCTGCTTCATCCACAACAATCCTTGAACATTTTATCCTAAATTTACGTCTAGCTGCTTTACGAATAAGAGTAAGCCTTTGTGATCCAAAGGTATTGCCTCTTTTTTTTTTCCTTCGATACCCCTTATGATTGAGGAGGAATTAATGAAGGATTCAGGGAACATAGCAGCCTTGAGAATATCCTCATTTGCCGCCCATCCTTTTTCCGAGATACACCAGTTGTTGGAGCCAACTTGCACAATGGCATCCGAAATCTTTCACCAAAGTTCTCTCTTCTTTGATTGATAGAAACTTTCCTCTTCCAATTCACTCCTTTTCCTTTTCCTGCCATATGAGACTTCCATTCTATCAAAACCTTCCGCAAGCATGTTACCCCACAATAAATGATGATCACCTTCTGCAGGAGGAAAGATTGGATGTTGATGGCTCGAGGATCCATTCTCAAAAGCAAAATCTTTCCTAGGTAAGCGATCTAAACGTATACTCTTCTGGGGTAAGTTTGCTTTAGCTTTATCCACATTATCAGGTGCCACAGTGGCCAAACTTGGTAATTGAGGGTTGACTTTTTTGATGGACGATGTGACCAAAGAGAGATCCTCGGCTGATGGATCCTTAATCCCATGGTTTGCTGCAGTCTCTGTCTGCCTGGGGTGCTTCAAACTTTTGTCTTTTTTCAACCGGCTGAGGGAATCACGTATTGACCGGAGAAGAAACTTTGCTACTGGCAAACCGAGCACTGCTGCCGTGAGGCGCCCTCAACCAGGGACCAAACTTACCTGCTAGTTTGAAGACTGCAATATCATGCTTGCACTCCCTTTCCACATGTATAATCCTTCCACAGCGAAAGCAGAATTTTGGGAGATCTTCGTACTTGAAGCCAATCTCCAGGGGTTTATCTTTCTTACGTTTTAACACGAACCCCGGTTTAAGGGGATCTTCAACCCTAATTGCGACCCGTAGTGTAACAGAACCTTGCCACTTCGAAGAGCTTCCATCGTTCAGGGAGGATCCAAAATAAACAGGGAATAACTTTCCGATCCTTTTGACGTTATCCGCGTTCAGGAGGCCGATCGGAAGGTTGTGCACCTGGACCCAAAACTCCTCCAGCGAAAAATCCAGTTCTTCGCTTTATCTGGTTGCCACTCTTTGAGCACAAGGAGGGAGTCCTGGACCGACCATGGTTTGGCTCCAAGTATCCTATGACGTTCTTCAACAGTGTCGAACAAGAAAAGGAAGAAATTGCACCCGAGTTCGTGGCATTCAAGCTTCTAATTTTTCCAGGCTTTCCTCAGTATGACGGTTAAAGCTAAGGTTTTAAGGGGGTTTGGAGAAAGCAGCTTCCCCACGAGTGCATGGTTTTTGAGAGTGAAATTTACCTCGCTATCCTCGTTTAAGACCAACTCGTCTAGGAAATCTAAGCTGATGAAGTTGCTGTCATTGGGGTGGTTGGGATAACCGTTATCCACAATCCCCACACTTAATGAAGAAGAGATGGGCAGGTGGTCCATAACAGAAAGGGTAGTAAATGAAAGGAACAAGAAAAGAGCCACGCTAAACACAGGTTGAAAAGGAAGGGAAAAGAAACTAAAAAACTGCAGAGGCTTAAACCAGCTCCAGAACTCAGTAAATCACGACTCTCAAGCCAAAGACCTTACCTTACCATTTGGAAAGGCAGGGAAGAAAAGTAGGAGAAAAGGAGGCTGAGATGCATAGAGAGAAGCTTGCACCTATTTCTTTATTGTTACCATGTCCTTTCTCACCTCTGGTGATTTTTTAATGTGCTAAACATCATCAAAATCATGATTATGAACCAAGAAAAGCTCAATTGTAAAAAAAGGGATGAAATTTGTTAGCTATTTTTTAACAACAGGCAGGATTATAATATATCGGTATAGGGATGAAATTTGAAATTTTCAAAAGTTTAGAGACCAATATAAAATAAGGGTCTAGTTTAGGTGATATTAAAATATTTAAATTTTTTGGACTAATTTTGAGTAAATAATATACTTTGGGGTTGTCTGGTGCAATTAATTCTTAATGTTATTCTTTTATTTTTATCAATCGTGGCAGTAGGTACAGGGTGTTTACGTTTTTGCACGCTCTCTATTTAAGAAGAAACATGTAAAAAAAAACGGAGACGTGGACACCTAATTTTATCTTAGCAACTAACTTGAATTTTATATTGTTTGGCATGTATTTTTCAAAACAAATTTAGATTAAATTAAATTTTAAATTTGGTTTTAAAACTAAGTTCAAATTATTCGTGAAATGAAGAACTAAGTTGTATTTGTGAAATTATTCGATAAACTTTTGTTTTGCATCTGTTTGAATTAAATCAGTTCTGTTAACCTTGGTTTTCAAAGTCCATTTTTAATTGGACCCGGCATGCAGGGTGGATATTTTGATTTGCTTAAATTCTATAATTAGTAGTTATACTGTGCAATTTAGGAGTGTGTAAAAATACACGATCAGGTTATCTGATTCAAATTTTTTTTTGAATAATTTAGATGAAACATTTAATTAAAAAAAATCAAATAATCAGATTGAATACGGATTGAAAAAAATCTTAATTTTAAATTAATTGAAAATTCGAAAAAATGGGCCTTTAGCCCTGGGCCTCTCTCTCCATAATAAATTGGGGTGAATATTTGCATAATGAATTGGGCTGATGATGTTTGAAGATTTAACATGACATAATAAAATATATGGTGAGAGGTACACCAACAAATGCAAGTTTAATTCTAATTTAACAAATAAACTAGAATCTGCATCTGAAACTTTAAAACCACAAAAGATGAAGTATTGAGCCACTTTATCATACTATGTGCGCGGTGCATGCTTAAGGTTGTTTCATAAATACTTCACGATCAAGATCTCCATAAAGAAATGCATTTTTCACATCGAGCTGCCATAACTTCCATTTCTTGAATGTTGCCAGAGAAAAAAATGTTCTCAATGTTACCATTTTTGCAACCGGACTAAACGTCTCATCATAATCCAACCAATAATTTTGTGAAAATCCACGTGCGACAAGTCGAGCTTTGCATTTATCAATAGTCTCGTCTGGTTTTCTCTTCAAGCGATACACCCACTTCCAAGTGACAGGATCACACTTCTCTGGTTTTGGCACCAATTCCCATGTTTGATTTTTTGTTCAAAGCATCAATTTCTTCCATCATAGTTGCCTGCCATTTTGGTTGATCTTTAACTTCCTCATAGCTGGTTGGTTCTTCTTCATCCATTGCTCCAATAAAGAAGCATGAAGTAATGGAGCAATTGTTGATCTTTACCTCATAATCTTTGAGGTGTTGTGGCTGTCTCTTTTCTCTTGTAAACCTCCTTTGAGTTTCTTGCTCATCACCTTTTAAATTTGATGTATCAGGCACTGGAAGTTCATCATCATCACACACAGCTTTTGTAACCCCCTCGTCCCGGTCTGGTCGGATGACCGGTCCGAGTGGGCCACACGGAGAAAACCGAAGCGAAACCCGTTAAGGCTTCCCCTCGGTTAACGACCCGGAAAATTTCTTTTTTCATTAATCTTATCTAGATGCAATTATAATCCTATGTGAAGCACAGCAGCAGAAGAACCAAACAACGCACCACTCACCGACCAAACAAACATAAAACAGTCCATTTTACTTCATTCCAGCAGGCCGTTTCGAAACACCTATAGGGTGTTCCGAAACGCCCTGACCTGGTCAACGGCCCTGGGTCAACCACAAGGTGACCGTTCCGAAACAGGGATGACCCGTATCGGAACGACCTTGACGGTCAATATCTCGTGGTCAACGAGATTTGACCGTTTCAGAACTTCAAAGGCCCGTTTTGGAACGGCTTCATCTCGCCAATTTCTCAAAATTACAGTGGCGAAAACATTCCGAAACGACCCTCATCCGTTTCGAAACGGCAGGTCATTTACGCAGGGCCGTTTCGGAACACGGGGACCCGTTCTGAAACGCCCCCTGTCTGCAGACTTTTCTGGGCTGTTTTGAGGCACAAGGATGCCCCAAAACATCCCCAAGACACCAAACTACTTCAAGACAAGACATCCTAAAGTATGACACTTATACTAGCATGCTTCAACAATAATTAGACATGTCTAAAACCAAAGTCACAACCCAAATACATGCATTTGATCAACCATCATTCAAGCACAAGTATAAGCACTTTAAGCATAGTCCAACATCTCAAGCAAGCAAAAGACATAAGTTAACAAACACCATGGCAACACAACCATGCAAAAGCCATACATATAAAGGAGTCTACACATGCTCCTATCAACCAACAACAACCACAAGACATATCACATCCCATTGCTCAACCATTACATGTCTAATATTTAAAAATCCATACTTGGCGGAGTCAATCCAAACCACACTTGGAGACTCTCCTCTTGCCCGAGCAACCCACGAACTAAGGATCTGCAACGTTGAACAAAGAGAGCGTAAGCAATGATGCTTAGTGAGGGTAAGCTCTAAAAACAAACCTCAACATTGCAGGGTCCGAGCACGATCCAACCAAAGCCATTCACACATACCAAGAGTCCACAAAGATGTAAATGCATGAGCAATATATCACATATATGCCATAAATATGAGCTCAATACTACCATACATGCAATCACATACAACATCCAAACAGCTCATAATCTCAACACATTGATACATATATCAAACAACATTGGCACCTAGCTATGACTCAAATACACGGATAGACTCGTTGGAAACTCATATCCAACAACCACATTACCTCGGTGGGATTCCACTCATCACCGGCCTCGCGGAGGGGATTCCACTCATCCTCACGCCCCGTCGATGGGATTCCACTCATCACCGACTATATTTAAATACCATTTCCGGGCGTACCCGTACTCCTCCTTGGTGACTCAACGCCACCAAGGCCACGCGCGACTTTAGACTCATGTGTACACACTAACATCCTAATGATCGATCATTTGTATTTAAGTATACTAGTGCCAATATTTTACTCATTCCAATCATTTCCGTGCTTAGCACGTACTCACCATGGACACAACCATGAACCATCACCCTACATGCTTTAAGCCATACAATTCATGCCTCAATTCACATGTATAAAACAATATACATAAGCATTCATATCACATGGCATACAAGGCATATACAATCATCCGATTGAGTTCATCCAAAGGCTTAGACCAAGTTTAGGATTAGGCTACCACCCTAATCCTAACTCTAGGTGGGTCTACCAAGCCCAACCTAGTCCACATACTCGAACCTACTAATTTAAAATCATTCAAGGAAATCGACCACTCACCTAAGCTTCCAAGCACAAGACCAAGCAAGCCACAACCTTCAACTCTCCGGATTCACTCCCGATGCTTCACCGATGCCCAAGCTCGATTCTAATCATCTCAAACACAACCAAAACGTTCGAATCAATAACACATCATCGGAAACAACCCGGATTAACATTAACAAGCATTTAACACCCCAAACAAAGTCACAAAACAGAATTTTCGGGTAGCCTCTATAGCCCACTGAAATCTTCCATTACAAGCACCCAAACAAGCCTCAATTTCCTCCAAAATGATCCTCATAAATCATACTACCTACAGCCCTCAAGAACCAACCTTAAACAACCCCAAAACAGACTCTAAAACCCTCCAAAAACCCTCTCAAAACCCAATTCCGAAAATTGGTCCAAAACACCCGAAATTCATATATGTAGTATCATTTAGTCTCTATACTTCATTACTAATCATATTAAGTCAAAACATTTAACTTTGCAACATAAAGACACCATTTTTAATCAAGATTTTCAAAGTTTCTATTTTCTCAAAACTTCATGAAAACGAAAATGAATGGTACTTTTAGAATGGGGATGATGAGGAGAAGTCAAAAGTACTCTTACCTTTCAAAACGGAGTTGAAATGAAGAAGGGAGATGATGGAACAGTAGCTCCAATGGCTTGGGGAGGTTTTGTCTGATATTTTGAAAGTGAAGGGAGAAGAAGAAAGTGAAGAAATGGGGTTTTTGGTTTATTTAGTTTTAAATTGAAAGTCCAATGACCCATTTGCCCTTAATGAAATGGGTTATTCACAAGGACATATTTTTCCATGGTCATTTGGGGTTTTAATTCCAAAACTCAGTCTATCATTAATTTAATTAATTTCGAAAGCCAAACCCGGGCCATTATTTAAATCATAGAACCGAACCCAAGATAATATTAAAATATTATTTTCACCTAACCCCTAAACCCGGATGTTACAACTCTCCCCCACTTAAGGAAATTTCGTCCCCGAAATTACCTGGTGGAAACAGATACGGAAACTGTTCAACCATATCCGCTTTCCTCTCCCACGTGGCCTCTTCCACACCTCTATGTCTCCACAACACCTTGACCAACTCTATGGTCTTGCCACGCAACACCTTGCTATCAGAAGCAAGTATCTCAATGGGCTCTTCATTATAGGACAAATCCGGATTCAACTCTATCTCTTCGACGGGCATCACATGGGAAGGGTCTGACCTATATCTCCTAAGCATAGATACATGAAAGACATCATGGATCTTCTCTAACTCAGAAGGTAACCTCAATCGATAAGCTACGGGCCCAATCCGCTCAACTATCTCATACGGACCAATGAACCTCGGACTCAACTTGCCCTTTCGGCCAAATCTCATTACCTTCTTCTACGGAGATACTTTCAGAAACACTTTCTCACCCACTGAGTACTCAACCTCTTTCCTCTTCAAATCTGCATAAGACTTCTGACGATCCGAAGCCGCTTTCAAACGGTCACAAATCAACTTCACCTTTTCTGTGGTTCCCTTAAGCAAGTCTGGCATAGGTAACAACCTCTGACCTGTCTCAGCCCAACAAATCGGAGTTCTACACCGTCTACCATACAAAGCCTCATAAGGAGCCATCTGAATACTAGACTGATAACTGTTGTTGTAAGCAAACTCAACCAACGGTAAGTGCTTCTCCCAAGAACCCTGAAAATCAATCACACAACAACGAAGCATATCCTCAAGAATCTGTATCACTCGCTCTGACTGCCCATCGGACTGCGGATGATAAGATGTGCTGAAGTGCAGACGACTACCCAAAGCACTATGCAAACAACTCCAGAACCTCGAAGTAAATCTAGGATCCCTATCTGAAACTATAGACTTCGGAACTCCATGAAGTCTCACAATCTCACGAATGTACAAGTTTGCCAACTTGTCTAAGGAATCCGTAGTGTTCACTGCTAAGAAGTGAGCACACTTAGTGAATCTATCAACAATCACCCAAACTGAATTCTTCTTCGAAGGAGACAAGGGCAACCCCGATACAAAATCCATGGTGATTCTCTCCCACTTCCATTCCGGAATCTTCAAAGGCTGTAGCAAACCTGAAGGAACCTGATGTTCTGCCTTCACTCTCTGACAAACCATGCAACGGCTCACATACTCGGCTACATCTCTCTTCAACCCTACCCAGAAGTAGTCATTCTTCAAATCTCGGTACATCTTGGTACTACCCAGATGCATAGAAAAGGGACTCGAATGCGCTTCGCTCAAAATCTGACGTCTCAGCTCAACATCTTCCGGTACCACAATTCTATCTCTAAAGCACAACAAGCTCTCACCACTGAAACTATACTCAGTCGGTCTCCCTTCGGCTATGTCTTGAACATGAGAAACTAAGTTCGCATCTTGCAACTGCTTCTCTCTAATCAACTGAATCAAAGAAGGCTTCACTTGTAACTCGGTGATCAAACCACCATCATCGGACACACTCAATCTAGCAAACATAGCTCTCAGCTCAACGACCACTTTTCTACTCAAAGCATCGGCCACTACGTTTGCCTTACCTGGATGGTATTCAATGGTCAAATCATAATCTTTTAACAACTCTAGCCATCTCCTCTGTCTCAAATTCAACTCTTTCTGTGTCATCAAGTACTTCAAGCTCTTGTGATCGGTGTAAACAACACACTTCTCACCATACAAGTAGTGACGCCAAATCTTCAATGCAAACACAACTGCGGCTAGCTCTATGTCATGAGTAGGATAGTTCTTCTCATGAATCTTCAACTGTCTAGAAGCATAAGCAACAACCCTCATATCTTGCATCAAAACACATCCTAAGCCTACGTAGGAAGCATCACTGTAAATCACAAACTCCTTACCTGAAACAGGCTGTACTAACACTGGAGCATTTGTCAAAGCTTCCTTCAACTTCTCAAAGGCCTTTTGTCTTGCATCTGACCATTCAAACTTGACTCCCTTTTGCAACAACTTAGTCAAGGGAGCGGGTACTCTAGAGAAGCCATCAACGAACCTCCTATAGTAACCGGCTAATCCTAGGAAACTCCTAATCTCGGTCACAGACTTAGGTTGTTTCCACTCAACAATAGCCTCAATCTTCGATGGATCAACTCGGATGCCTTCGGCCGAAACAACATGGCCAAGAAATACAACCTCTCGAATCCAAAACTCACACTTACTGAGCTTCGCATACAACTGATTGCTCAAAAATCTCTGCAAAACAAATCTCAAGTGCTCATCATGCTCTTCTTCTGTCTTCGAGTACACAAGTATATCATCAATGAAGACAACCACAAACCGGTCCAGATAGTCTCTAAAAACTCTGTTCATCATGTCCATGAATGCTGCTGGTGCATTCGTGAGCCCAAATGGCATCACAAGAAACTCATAGTGACCATATCTAGTCCTAAAAGCTGTCTTCGGAACATCACACTCTTTCACTTTCAGCTGATAGTATCCGGATCTCAAATCTATCTTCGAGAACACTGAAGCACCCCTCAACTGATCAAACAAATCATCTATACGAGGTAACAGATACTTGTTCTTCACGGTCAACTGATTCAGCTGTCTATAGTCAATACACATGCGCATGCTGCCATCTTTCTTTTTCACAAACAACACTGGAGCACCCCACGGAGAACTACTAGGCCTAATGAAACCACGGTCTAATAATTCTTGCAACTGACTCTTCAATTCTTTCAACTCTTTCGGAGCCATACGATACGGAGCTATCGAAACTGGGTTAGACCCTGAAACTGTCTCAATCACAAACTCAACATCTCTGTCAGGAGGCAAACCAGGCAACTCTTCAGGAAACACTTCTGAAAAGTCACACACTGTCCTGATATCCTTCGGTCTAGCTTCACTCATATCCGGATTCATAACATAAGCTAAATAAGCCCCACATCCAGAGTCCATCAACCTATGAGCCTCTAAAGTTGACACCACATTAGACAAGAACTTAATGTTCTCGCCCACTACCACTACCTCGTAGTCATCAGAAAGCTTCAAGGAAATTCTCTTTGTCTCAAAATCCACACTAGCCCGATGCTCAACTAACCAATCCATACCCAAAATAATATCAAAACCGTAGAAAGGAAGTTCCATCATATCAACTGAGAACACATGACCCTGAATCTTCAGCGGACACCTCCTATACATACGTCTAACTACAACTGTCTCACCATAAGAGCTAGTAACATGCATACCTACATCTAAGATCTCAACAGGAATATCTAACTTCTGTGCATGCTCACTCAGAATGTAGGAATGTGTAGAACCCGAATCAACCAAAGAAAGCAAGGACATAGACTGTAACTCAAAATTACCTGCTATCACATCGGTGTCGTTCCCGGCCCCTCTCTGAGCATAGACCCTCGCTGGTCCTCCCGCCTCTGGCTGCACAGCCACGACATGTGCAAGGTTCCTCTGAGCATCTGCTCTAGGTGCATCAGCCCTCGGCTGGAAGTAGCCACGACCGCGCCCACGGCCTCTCTGAAAATCATTCCCTCTCGCAGGAGCCTGAGCTATGTTCGGTGCCTGAGCTGCCTGACGTGGACAGTCCCTCCTAAAGTGGTCCCTCGAACCACAGTTCCAACAAGCATGAAAGTTACCCCAGCACTCTTCAGTGTGCTGTCTCCCACACTGTGCACACTCGGGCAAGCGCCCTCCTCCTCTATGGCCCTGATGGCCCCTACCATGGTGGCCACCGCCACGTCTCTGATCAAACTGGTGTCCGCCACCCTTGTGTCTCTTAGCATCTCTACCATCAGAGTGGTTATGCCTCTTTCCAGAACCAGAACCACCAGCTCGTTTGGCTGCACCCAAACTATGCTCCAAATCCTTAGCCCTCGCGACCAACACATCAAAGTCCGAGTAGTCAGAAGCCAACGTGTACCTCTTAACCTCTTCATTCAATCCGTATCGGAAACGGTTGCAGCGTTCCACTTCAGTAGGAATCAGCTCTGGGGCATACTGACTCAAGCGAACAAAGCGGATCTCATAATCAGTCACAGAAGCATCATCCTGAGTAAGAGCCATAAACTCTCGCTTCTTCTCATCCAAGTACCTCGGTCCCAAGTACCTCTTTCTGAAAGCAAACTCAAAGAAATCCCAATCTATCTCGACCTCTGGAACCCCGGTAGTGATGGTGACCCACCAGGTGTAGGCATCACCCTGAAGCAGTGAGATCACACAACCCAATCTACGTGCGCCCGCACAACCCATCTGAGCCAAGATACGAACTGTCTTCTCCAACCATAACTCCGACCTCTCCGGAGTAGATCCTCTAAACTCCTCGGCCCCTAAGCTACGGAGCCTCTCCAAAGGTAAGCTAGCATCATCACACCTAGGCTGAACTGCAGCCTGAGCTCCCGCAACTGCGGCCTGGAACGCTCCCGCTATCGCTTGCACTAGCGGAGTCATATCAATTCCAGCTGGACCTTGGCCACCTTGGCCACCTTGAGGTCCCTCTCCTCCGGCTCCATTCTCGCCCCCAACTCCCGGTGGAGGAGGTGGTGGTGGTGGAGGAGCGCCAACTCCCGCGGCCCCCGGTCCCTCTATGTGAACCCTCGCACCAGCCATCGGCTCAACCGGAGCTACAACTCGCGGTTCCTGACGAACCAACCTCGGTCTACCTCTCGGTCTAGACATTGCTCTCTCAGATATTAACTACAACCACAACAACAACACACAAAATGGGTTAGCAAGGTGAGGCTCCCAAGTGTCCAAGTATGTTTCCTCACTTAAAATCATTTTTCCAATGTAATAGTAGCAATGGGACCCACACACACGTGCTTAAAAGTAAAACAATCAGCATACTTGTCACATAAGCAACCATTCTTGCAGAACAAGCAAACACCGTGCAATTCAACTTAAAAACTTAAACTTACCTCACTTACCTGCCCAAGGTCTCGGTAACCTTAGGCTCTGATACCAACAAGTGTAACCCCCTCGTCCCGGTCTGGTCGGATGACCGGTCCGAGTGGGCCACACGGGGAAAACCGAAGCGAAACCCGTTAAGGCTTCCCCTCGGTTAACGACCCGGAAAATTTCTTTTTTCATTAATCTTATCTAGATGCAATTATAATCCTATGTGAAGCACAGCAGCGGAAGAACCAAACAACGCACCACTCACCGACCAAACAAACATAAAACAGTCCATTTTACTTCATTCCAGCAGGCCGTTTCGAAACACCTATAGGGTGTTCCGAAACGCCCTGACCTGGTCAACGGCCCTGGGTCAACCACAAGGTGACCGTTCCGAAACAGGGATGACCCGTATCGGAACGACCTTGACGGTCAATATCTCGTGGTCAACGAGATTTGACCGTTTCGGAACTTCAAAGGCCCGTTTCGGAACGGCTTCATCTCGCCAATTTCTCAAAATTACAGTGGCGAAAACGTTCCGAAACGACCCTCATCCGTTTCGAAACGGCAGGTCATTTACGCAGGGCCGTTTCGGAACACGGGGACCCGTTCTGAAACGCCCCCTGTCTGCAGACTTTTCTGGGCTGTTTTGAGGCACAAGGATGCCCCAAAACATCCCCAAGACACCAAACTACTTCAAGACAAGACATCCTAAAGTATGACACTTATACTAGCATGCTTCAACAATAATTAGACATGTCTAAAACCAAAGTCACAACCCAAATACATGCATTTGATCAACCATCATTCAAGCACAAGTATAAGCACTTTAAGCATAGTCCAACATCTCAAGCAAGCAAAAGACATAAGTTAACAAACACCATGGCAACACAACCATGCAAAAGCCATACATATAAAGGAGTCTACACATGCTCCTATCAACCAACAACAACCACAAGACATATCACATCCCATTGCTCAACCATTACATGTCTAATATTTAAAAATCCATACTTGGCGGAGTCAATCCAAACCACACTTGGAGGCTCTCCTCTTGCCCGAGCAACCCACGAACTAAGGATCTGCAACGTTGAACAAAGAGAGCGTAAGCAATGATGCTTAGTGAGGGTAAGCTCTAAAAACAAACCTCAACATTGCAGGGTCCGAGCACGATCCAACCAAAGCCATTCACACATACCAAGAGTCCACAAAGATGTAAATGCATGAGCAATATATCACATATATGCCATAAATATGAGCTCAATACTACCATACATGCAATCACATACAACATCCAAACAGCTCATAATCTCAACACATTGATACATATATCAAACAACATTGGCACCTAGCTATGACTCAAATACACGGATAGACTCGTTGGAAACTCATATCCAACAACCACATTACCTCGGTGGGATTCCACTCATCACCGGCCTCGCGGAGGGGATTCCACTCATCCTCACGCCCCGTCGATGGGATTCCACTCATCACCGACTATATTTAAATACCATTTCCGGGCGTACCCGTACTCCTCCTTGGTGACTCAACGCCACCAAGGCCACGCGCGACTTTAGACTCATGTGTACACACTAACATCCTAATGATCGATCATTTGTATTTAAGTATACTAGTGCCAATATTTTACTCATTCCAATCATTTCCGTGCTTAGCACGTACTCACCATGGACACAACCATGAACCATCACCCTACATGCTTTAAGCCATACAATTCATGCCTCAATTCACATGTATAAAACAATATACATAAGCATTCATATCACATGGCATACAAGGCATATACAATCATCCGATTGAGTTCATCCAAAGGCTTAGACCAAGTTTAGGATTAGGCTACCACCCTAATCCTAACTCTAGGTGGGTCTACCAAGCCCAACCTAGTCCACATACTCGAACCTACTAATTTAAAATCATTCAAGGAAATCGACCACTCACCTAAGCTTCCAAGCACAAGACCAAGCAAGCCACAACCTTCAACTCTCCGGATTCACTCCCGATGCTTCACCGATGCCCAAGCTCGATTCTAATCATCTCAAACACAACCAAAACGTTCGAATCAATAACACATCATCGGAAACAACCCGGATTAACATTAACAAGCATTTAACACCCCAAACAAAGTCACAAAACAGAATTTTCGGGTAGCCTCTATAGCCCACTGAAATCTTCCATTACAAGCACCCAAACAAGCCTCAATTTCCTCCAAAATGATCCTCATAAATCATACTACCTACAACCCTCAAGAACCAACCTTAAACAACCCCAAAACAGACTCTAAAACCCTCCAAAAACCCTCTCAAAACCCAATTCCGAAAATTGGTCCAAAACACCCGAAATTCATATATGTAGTATCATTTAGTCTCTATACTTCATTACTAATCATATTAAGTCAAAACATTTAACTTTGCAACATAAAGACACCATTTTTAATCAAGATTTTCAAAGTTTCTATTTTCTCAAAACTTCATGAAAACGAAAATGAATGGTACTTTTAGAATGGGGATGATGAGGAGAAGTCAAAAGTACTCTTACCTTTCAAAACGGAGTTGAAATGAAGAAGGGAGATGATGGAACAGTAGCTCCAATGGCTTGGGGAGGTTTTGTCTGATATTTTGAAAGTGAAGGGAGAAGAAGAAAGTGAAGAAATGGGGTTTTTGGTTTATTTAGTTTTAAATTGAAAGTCCAATGACCCATTTGCCCTTAATGAAATGGGTTATTCACAAGGACATATTTTTCCATGGTCATTTGGGGTTTTAATTCCAAAACTCAGTCTATCATTAATTTAATTAATTTCGAAAGCCAAACCCGGGCCATTATTTAAATCATAGAACCGAACCCAAGATAATATTAAAATATTATTTTCACCTAACCCCTAAACCCGGATGTTACAACTCTCCCCCACTTAAGGAAATTTCGTCCCCGAAATTACCTGGTGGAAACAGATACGGAAACTGTTCAACCATATCCGCTTTCCTCTCCCACGTGGCCTCTTCCACACCTCTATGTCTCCACAACACCTTGACCAACTCTATGGTCTTGCCACGCAACACCTTGCTATCAGAAGCAAGTATCTCAATGGGCTCTTCATTATAGGACAAATCCGGATTCAACTCTATCTCTTCGACGGGCATCACATGGGAAGGGTCTGACCTATATCTCCTAAGCATAGATACATGAAAGACATCATGGATCTTCTCTAACTCAGAAGGTAACCTCAATCGATAAGCTACGGGCCCAATCCGCTCAACTATCTCATACGGACCAATGAACCTCGGACTCAACTTGCCCTTTCGGCCAAATCTCATTACCTTCTTCTACGGAGATACTTTCAGAAACACTTTCTCACCCACTGAGTACTCAACCTCTTTCCTCTTCAAATCTGCATAAGACTTCTGACGATCCGAAGCCGCTTTCAAACGGTCACAAATCAACTTCACCTTTTCTGTGGTTCCCTTAAGCAAGTCTGGCATAGGTAACAACCTCTGACCTGTCTCAGCCCAACAAATCGGAGTTCTACACCGTCTACCATACAAAGCCTCATAAGGAGCCATCTGAATACTAGACTGATAACTGTTGTTGTAAGCAAACTCAACCAACGGTAAGTGCTTCTCCCAAGAACCCTGAAAATCAATCACACAACAACGAAGCATATCCTCAAGAATCTGTATCACTCGCTCTGACTGCCCATCGGACTGCGGATGATAAGATGTGCTGAAGTGCAGACGACTACCCAAAGCACTATGCAAACAACTCCAGAACCTCGAAGTAAATCTAGGATCCCTATCTGAAACTATAGACTTCGGAACTCCATGAAGTCTCACAATCTCACGAATGTACAAGTTTGCCAACTTGTCTAAGGAATCCGTAGTGTTCACTGCTAAGAAGTGAGCACACTTAGTGAATCTATCAACAATCACCCAAACTGAATTCTTCTTCGAAGGAGACAAGGGCAACCCCGATACAAAATCCATGGTGATTCTCTCCCACTTCCATTCCGGAATCTTCAAAGGCTGTAGCAAACCTGAAGGAACCTGATGTTCTGCCTTCACTCTCTGACAAACCATGCAACGGCTCACATACTCGGCTACATCTCTCTTCAACCCTACCCAGAAGTAGTCATTCTTCAAATCTCGGTACATCTTGGTACTACCCAGATGCATAGAAAAGGGACTCGAATGCGCTTCGCTCAAAATCTGACGTCTCAGCTCAACATCTTCCGGTACCACAATTCTATCTCTAAAGCACAACAAGCTCTCACCACTGAAACTATACTCAGTCGGTCTCCCTTCGGCTATGTCTTGAACATGAGAAACTAAGTTCGCATCTTGCAACTGCTTCTCTCTAATCAACTGAATCAAAGAAGGCTTCACTTGTAACTCGGTGATCAAACCACCATCATCGGACACACTCAATCTAGCAAACATAGCTCTCAGCTCAACGACCACTTTTCTACTCAAAGCATCGGCCACTACGTTTGCCTTACCTGGATGGTATTCAATGGTCAAATCATAATCTTTTAACAACTCTAGCCATCTCCTCTGTCTCAAATTCAACTCTTTCTGTGTCATCAAGTACTTCAAGCTCTTGTGATCGGTGTAAACAACACACTTCTCACCATACAAGTAGTGACGCCAAATCTTCAATGCAAACACAACTGCGGCTAGCTCTATGTCATGAGTAGGATAGTTCTTCTCATGAATCTTCAACTGTCTAGAAGCATAAGCAACAACCCTCATATCTTGCATCAAAACACATCCTAAGCCTACGTAGGAAGCATCACTGTAAATCACAAACTCCTTACCTGAAACAGGCTGTACTAACACTGGAGCATTTGTCAAAGCTTCCTTCAACTTCTCAAAGGCCTTTTGTCTTGCATCTGACCATTCAAACTTGACTCCCTTTTGCAACAACTTAGTCAAGGGAGCGGGTACTCTAGAGAAGCCATCAACGAACCTCCTATAGTAACCGGCTAATCCTAGGAAACTCCTAATCTCGGTCACAGACTTAGGTTGTTTCCACTCAACAATAGCCTCAATCTTCGATGGATCAACTCGGATGCCTTCGGCCGAAACAACATGGCCAAGAAATACAACCTCTCGAATCCAAAACTCACACTTACTGAGCTTCGCATACAACTGATTGCTCAAAAATCTCTGCAAAACAAATCTCAAGTGCTCATCATGCTCTTCTTCTGTCTTCGAGTACACAAGTATATCATCAATGAAGACAACCACAAACCGGTCCAGATAGTCTCTAAAAACTCTGTTCATCATGTCCATGAATGCTGCTGGTGCATTCGTGAGCCCAAATGGCATCACAAGAAACTCATAGTGACCATATCTAGTCCTAAAAGCTGTCTTCGGAACATCACACTCTTTCACTTTCAGCTGATAGTATCCGGATCTCAAATCTATCTTCGAGAACACTGAAGCACCCCTCAACTGATCAAACAAATCATCTATACGAGGTAACAGATACTTGTTCTTCACGGTCAACTGATTCAGCTGTCTATAGTCAATACACATGCGCATGCTGCCATCTTTCTTTTTCACAAACAACACTGGAGCACCCCACGGAGAACTACTAGGCCTAATGAAACCACGGTCTAATAATTCTTGCAACTGACTCTTCAATTCTTTCAACTCTTTCGGAGCCATACGATACGGAGCTATCGAAACTGGGTTAGACCCTGAAACTGTCTCAATCACAAACTCAACATCTCTGTCAGGAGGCAAACCAGGCAACTCTTCAGGAAACACTTCTGAAAAGTCACACACTGTCCTGATATCCTTCGGTCTAGCTTCACTCATATCCGGATTCATAACATAAGCTAAATAAGCCCCACATCCAGAGTCCATCAACCTATGAGCCTCTAAAGTTGACACCACATTAGACAAGAACTTAATGTTCTCGCCCACTACCACTACCTCGTAGTCATCAGAAAGCTTCAAGGAAATTCTCTTTGTCTCAAAATCCACACTAGCCCGATGCTCAACTAACCAATCCATACCCAAAATAATATCAAAACCGTAGAAAGGAAGTTCCATCATATCAACTGAGAACACATGACCCTGAATCTTCAGCGGACACCTCCTATACATACGTCTAACTACAACTGTCTCACCATAAGAGCTAGTAACATGCATACCTACATCTAAGATCTCAACAGGAATATCTAACTTCTGTGCATGCTCACTCAGAATGTAGGAATGTGTAGAACCCGAATCAACCAAAGAAAGCAAGGACATAGACTGTAACTCAAAATTACCTGCTATCACATCGGTGTCGTTCCCGGCCCCTCTCTGAGCATAGACCCTCGCTGGTCCTCCCGCCTCTGGCTGCACAGCCACGACATGTGCAAGGTTCCTCTGAGCATCTGCTCTAGGTGCATCAGCCCTCGGCTGGAAGTAGCCACGACCGCGCCCACGGCCTCTCTGAAAATCATTCCCTCTCGCAGGAGCCTGAGCTATGTTCGGTGCCTGAGCTGCCTGACGTGGACAGTCCCTCCTAAAGTGGTCCCTCGAACCACAGTTCCAACAAGCATGAAAGTTACCCCAGCACTCTTCAGTGTGCTGTCTCCCACACTGTGCACACTCGGGCAAGCGCCCTCCTCCTCTATGGCCCTGATGGCCCCTACCATGGTGGCCACCGCCACGTCTCTGATCAAACTGGTGTCCGCCACCCTTGTGTCTCTTAGCATCTCTACCATCAGAGTGGTTATGCCTCTTTCCAGAACCAGAACCACCAGCTCGTTTGGCTGCACCCAAACTATGCTCCAAATCCTTAGCCCTCGCGACCAACACATCAAAGTCCGAGTAGTCAGAAGCCAACGTGTACCTCTTAACCTCTTCATTCAATCCGTATCGGAAACGGTTGCAGCGTTCCACTTCAGTAGGAATCAGCTCTGGGGCATACTGACTCAAGCGAACAAAGCGGATCTCATAATCAGTCACAGAAGCATCATCCTGAGTAAGAGCCATAAACTCTCGCTTCTTCTCATCCAAGTACCTCGGTCCCAAGTACCTCTTTCTGAAAGCAAACTCAAAGAAATCCCAATCTATCTCGACCTCTGGAACCCCGGTAGTGATGGTGACCCACCAGGTGTAGGCATCACCCTGAAGCAGTGAGATCACACAACCCAATCTACGTGCGCCCGCACAACCCATCTGAGCCAAGATACGAACTGTCTTCTCCAACCATAACTCCGACCTCTCCGGAGTAGATCCTCTAAACTCCTCGGCCCCTAAGCTACGGAGCCTCTCCAAAGGTAAGCTAGCATCATCACACCTAGGCTGAACTGCAGCCTGAGCTCCCGCAACTGCGGCCTGGAACGCTCCCGCTATCGCTTGCACTAGCGGAGTCATATCAATTCCAGCTGGACCTTGGCCACCTTGGCCACCTTGAGGTCCCTCTCCTCCGGCTCCATTCTCGCCCCCAACTCCCGGTGGAGGAGGTGGTGGTGGTGGAGGAGCGCCAACTCCCGCGGCCCCCGGTCCCTCTATGTGAACCCTCGCACCAGCCATCGGCTCAACCGGAGCTACAACTCGCGGTTCCTGACGAACCAACCTCGGTCTACCTCTCGGTCTAGACATTGCTCTCTCAGATATTAACTACAACCACAACAACAACACACAAAATGGGTTAGCAAGGTGAGGCTCCCAAGTGTCCAAGTATGTTTCCTCACTTAAAATCATTTTTCCAATGTAATAGTAGCAATGGGACCCACACACACGTGCTTAAAAGTAAAACAATCAGCATACTTGTCACATAAGCAACCATTCTTGCAGAACAAGCAAACACCGTGCAATTCAACTTAAAAACTTAAACTTACCTCACTTACCTGCCCAAGGTCTCGGTAACCTTAGGCTCTGATACCAACAAGTGTAACCCCCTCGTCCCGGTCTGGTCGGATGACCGGTCCGAGTGGGCCACACGGGGAAAACCGAAGCGAAACCCGTTAAGGCTTCCCCTCGGTTAACGACCCGGAAAATTTCTTTTTTCATTAATCTTATCTAGATGCAATTATAATCCTATGTGAAGCACAGCAGCGGAAGAACCAAACAACGCACCACTCACCGACCAAACAAACATAAAACAGTCCATTTTACTTCATTCCAGCAGGCCGTTTCGAAACACCTATAGGGTGTTCCGAAACGCCCTGACCTGGTCAACGGCCCTGGGTCAACCACAAGGTGACCGTTCCGAAACAGGGATGACCCGTATCGGAACGACCTTGACGGTCAATATCTCGTGGTCAACGAGATTTGACCGTTTCGGAACTTCAAAGGCCCGTTTCGGAACGGCTTCATCTCGCCAATTTCTCAAAATTACAGTGGCGAAAACGTTCCGAAACGACCCTCATCCGTTTCGAAACGGCAGGTCATTTACGCAGGGCCGTTTCGGAACACGGGGACCCGTTCTGAAACGCCCCCTGTCTGCAGACTTTTCTGGGCTGTTTTGAGGCACAAGGATGCCCCAAAACATCCCCAAGACACCAAACTACTTCAAGACAAGACATCCTAAAGTATGACACTTATACTAGCATGCTTCAACAATAATTAGACATGTCTAAAACCAAAGTCACAACCCAAATACATGCATTTGATCAACCATCATTCAAGCACAAGTATAAGCACTTTAAGCATAGTCCAACATCTCAAGCAAGCAAAAGACATAAGTTAACAAACACCATGGCAACACAACCATGCAAAAGCCATACATATAAAGGAGTCTACACATGCTCCTATCAACCAACAACAACCACAAGACATATCACATCCCATTGCTCAACCATTACATGTCTAATATTTAAAAATCCATACTTGGCGGAGTCAATCCAAACCACACTTGGAGGCTCTCCTCTTGCCCGAGCAACCCACGAACTAAGGATCTGCAACGTTGAACAAAGAGAGCGTAAGCAATGATGCTTAGTGAGGGTAAGCTCTAAAAACAAACCTCAACATTGCAGGGTCCGAGCACGATCCAACCAAAGCCATTCACACATACCAAGAGTCCACAAAGATGTAAATGCATGAGCAATATATCACATATATGCCATAAATATGAGCTCAATACTACCATACATGCAATCACATACAACATCCAAACAGCTCATAATCTCAACACATTGATACATATATCAAACAACATTGGCACCTAGCTATGACTCAAATACACGGATAGACTCGTTGGAAACTCATATCCAACAACCACATTACCTCGGTGGGATTCCACTCATCACCGGCCTCGCGGAGGGGATTCCACTCATCCTCACGCCCCGTCGATGGGATTCCACTCATCACCGACTATATTTAAATACCATTTCCGGGCGTACCCGTACTCCTCCTTGGTGACTCAACGCCACCAAGGCCACGCGCGACTTTAGACTCATGTGTACACACTAACATCCTAATGATCGATCATTTGTATTTAAGTATACTAGTGCCAATATTTTACTCATTCCAATCATTTCCGTGCTTAGCACGTACTCACCATGGACACAACCATGAACCATCACCCTACATGCTTTAAGCCATACAATTCATGCCTCAATTCACATGTATAAAACAATATACATAAGCATTCATATCACATGGCATACAAGGCATATACAATCATCCGATTGAGTTCATCCAAAGGCTTAGACCAAGTTTAGGATTAGGCTACCACCCTAATCCTAACTCTAGGTGGGTCTACCAAGCCCAACCTAGTCCACATACTCGAACCTACTAATTTAAAATCATTCAAGGAAATCGACCACTCACCTAAGCTTCCAAGCACAAGACCAAGCAAGCCACAACCTTCAACTCTCCGGATTCACTCCCGATGCTTCACCGATGCCCAAGCTCGATTCTAATCATCTCAAACACAACCAAAACGTTCGAATCAATAACACATCATCGGAAACAACCCGGATTAACATTAACAAGCATTTAACACCCCAAACAAAGTCACAAAACAGAATTTTCGGGTAGCCTCTATAGCCCACTGAAATCTTCCATTACAAGCACCCAAACAAGCCTCAATTTCCTCCAAAATGATCCTCATAAATCATACTACCTACAACCCTCAAGAACCAACCTTAAACAACCCCAAAACAGACTCTAAAACCCTCCAAAAACCCTCTCAAAACCCAATTCCGAAAATTGGTCCAAAACACCCGAAATTCATATATGTAGTATCATTTAGTCTCTATACTTCATTACTAATCATATTAAGTCAAAACATTTAACTTTGCAACATAAAGACACCATTTTTAATCAAGATTTTCAAAGTTTCTATTTTCTCAAAACTTCATGAAAACGAAAATGAATGGTACTTTTAGAATGGGGATGATGAGGAGAAGTCAAAAGTACTCTTACCTTTCAAAACGGAGTTGAAATGAAGAAGGGAGATGATGGAACAGTAGCTCCAATGGCTTGGGGAGGTTTTGTCTGATATTTTGAAAGTGAAGGGAGAAGAAGAAAGTGAAGAAATGGGTTTTTTGGTTTATTTAGTTTTAAATTGAAAGTCCAATGACCCATTTGCCCTTAATGAAATGGGTTATTCACAAGGACATATTTTTCCATGGTCATTTGGGGTTTTAATTCCAAAACTCAGTCTATCATTAATTTAATTAATTTCGAAAGCCAAACCCGGGCCATTATTTAAATCATAGAACCGAACCCAAGATAATATTAAAATATTATTTTCACCTAACCCCTAAACCCGGATGTTACAGCTTCCATGTTGTGCTCCGGTAACGGCTGTAAACTTCTCTACTCACCATCACGCACAACTTCTTTATAATAGGATGAAACTTCGTCGAAAACAAAATCTCTAGATGTGACAAATTTCTTTGTTTTTGCATCCATACATCTCCATCCTTTACTACAAGGGTCGTATCCAACAAAGATACACTTTTTCGCTTTTGGATCAAGTTTGGTTATGTTAGCTTTTGGAACGTGGACATAACAAATTGAACCAAATACGCATAAGTAATTTACATTTGGCTTGATATTATATAAAAGTTCAAGTGGAGACTTCTCTTTACCTGGCCATGGAGGTAAGCGATTTATAACATGACATGCACACTGCATAGCTTTAGCCCAAAGCTCTCGAGGTAAATGTTTGTCATGCAACCATGAAAGACTTATAGAGGCAAGATGAGATAACTTTCTTTCTGAAACACCATTTTGTTGAGGCGTATCTGGACATGTCATTTGCTGTAAAATTCCATTGTCACTGTTGTATTGGAAAAAATCATATGACATATACTCTCTGCCATTGTCATTCTGAAGGCATTTAATCTTCATCCCAAATTCTTTTTCCACAACATTTTTGAATTCAGCAAACTTTGCTAAAGCTTCACTCTTCTCCTTTAGGAATTTTACCCAACTATACCTTGAAAAATCATCTACTAACACCATGGCATAACGGTAACCACTAAAACTTGGTGTTCTTGTTGGTCCCATCAGATCTATATGGATCAAATCAAGCATAAATGTTTTTCGATTTGATGACTTCATGAAAAGAAGACGATGTGATTTGCCAAATTGACACCCTTGACAAATTACATCTTCACGAACATTTTGCAACGAAAGCATGCCATCCACCAATCTTTTTGATGAGATTTTCTGCAACAGTTGATAACCTAAATAACCCAACCGAGAGTGCCAAATTGTTGCACTCTCAGTCTGACTTGTTTTCTTCACATTAGCTTCTCCTGCAGCCATCACAAACAAAGAACCTCTCTTCTCACTAGAGGTAACTATATCCGCAGATAGATTTTTTACATTATCAAGAACTTTTATATCTTTAGGCCCAAACAAAACATATTTCTCCAAATCTGTAATTTGAGAAACTAAAATTAAATTTCTCTTCAAACCTAGAACGTGGAAGACGTCATTCACCTTGACAACATTTGTGGAATCCATTCCAATTTTCACATACCCTTCTTGCACTACTGGATAAGCTGAATTGTCTGCTGTAATAATAACTCGTTCTCCTTTGTGTTGGCGTAAATCCGAGAGTAGTTCATCATTTCCGGTTACATGATGAGAGCAACCTGAATCAATGATCCACTCCTCTTTGCAATTTTCGTGGCTCAAGAGAGCTAGGGTAGGTGCTGATTTTTCATTTCCACATTGAACATCTTCTATGGTAAAGCATTGCTCCCATTTAAATTGATCTCCTTCATTTTCACTTGCAACATTTGCTCTGGAAAGCTTGACTCTACAATTCCTTTTGATATGCCCAATTTTACCACAACTGTAGCACTTGATAGAATTTTTATTTTGCAAGCCATCATCGGTAGCATTTACTGCACCAGATCTTCTTTCATTGTTTTTAGTCCATGCCAAAATGTTCTTTTTGTAATTCTTTCCTTTTGAGTAGAGAGCAGAACCCGAGTCTAAACTCTTAGACATTTGCTTTGCTAAGGCCTCCTGATTAGAAAGTAAACTTTCTTAGTTCTTTAACTGAAGGTTACTTCGCCCACCCTTGAATGGAGGTAACAAAAGGAATGTACTCCTTTTTTAATCCTCGAATGAGAAATCATCGCAATCTAATATCACTAATCTTTTCTTATGTATCTAGTTTTGAGATTTCAGCACAAATACTTTTAACTTGTAAAAAATACTTAGAAATAGATATACCTCCTTGTGTTGATTGTGCCAACTCATTTTCCGGCAACTGCAACCTTGCTATATTCTTCTTGAAAAATATCCTCTCAAGTGTCTCCCACACTTCTTTTGGTGAGTCAATGTCCCGGACTTGATCAATAAACTCTTTGCTAATTGAAGTCCTCAAAGCAAAGAGAGCCTTACCACACTTAATCTTCCATTTCCTGCGTGGTTTAGAGTTTTCAGGAGTATCACATGGAATTTCATCTTCAGGCCCTGCAATTAAATCCCACAGGACTTGACCTTGAAGATATGCCTCCATTCACATTCTCCAATATTTGTAGTTTGTCCCTACAAGCTTATCAACACCATATTGCGTGCTTGAATTTCCACCTCCATTTGCCAATTTCATCTTTTCTCACAACTTTCAATCCGCTCCAACAAGATAAACAAGACTTGATAGACAAGAAGAAAAAGTATATAAAACCTTTAACAAGGCTCGGATACCATGAAACAAAAAGAGAAAACTATAGCAATATGGAATAGTAGAAAAAAATTTCTGGAGAATGACAGATGTTTTTATTACTTCCGAACTATGAAAAAATACATCAGGTCTGATTGCATTTATAAGCAAAGAAAATGCTAACTAACATCTCCTAAAAATCTGCAACTACCTAAAAATAAATCTTAGATGATATTTCTGTTAAAGACTTCACAAAACTGACTCATTCTACCGTAACTAATTTATTTGACTAAAAACAAAAAATTAACTCGACTTAAGATACACTAAATTTTGTGACAAACGTGAAAAATTGAACCTCAAATATGGCGAAGATGAAAACACCCATTTGTAAAATGCCTTTGCAGCAATAGTATAAAAGCAATTCTGCTCTACAAAATTAAGCCACTCCACATGTGAAACTTGCAACCATTGTTGGATCAGAAACTTGTGTTCCCAAAGAACCAGAGCCTTATACTTCAAAGCAAAACAACTCCGAACAAAAATTGAAAATAAATAAATAAATGGAATTCAATGACGGGAAAATAATGGATTAAACAAAAACAATAAATCAAGGATTTCTGTAACCTCGATATCATCAATGATAGCAGAGGCTTGAACGAAAAATTCGAGAGTGGAGAGCTGTTGATCCACAATTTTGGGTGCAATACATGGAATAGCAAAGGGAGACTTTCAAATTTACATGATCGGATCAGATAACCTGATATCCGACATTTTCGAATCAGATCCAGATAACTAACTTAGTGATCTAAAATTTCGAATATCCAAATTTTCAGATCGGATCCGATTCGATATCCAAATTTGCATGGCCCTACTATGCGTAGATTATAGTTTTAGTTCATGTATATTACTTTAGTTATTTTTTTTTATATTTTTTCAGATTTTAAAATTTAGGTCATGATACATACGAACAAGGGAGGTGGAGATGTAGAACACCGTAGTTGATGACAATTTCGAGCGAATTAACCCTTGTAAATTTGGGGCAGACAGCCCCAAAGAATACGATGAAGAGAGAAGGGGTGCAACCCTCTTAATTTGGCCTTAGCCAAGCACATCCTGTCAGTTCCGACCCTTGCCCTTCTCTTAGTGGGGCGTGAGAATTTATAGTCATTAGCACTATTGATGATTGGGCAACATCAGGCTCCATGCCAGCTTATGGATGGTTGGGCAGAGGTAGACTCAAGTTCTCAGTAGTTAAGCTTTTCATGCTGGCTACATGATATCATGTTATGATGCATAATAACATCGGTTCCCAAGGTGGCCTGAAGGCTCTGGAAGAGCCTATCAGAGGAGTTGCTATTCTGGACTTCCTCTGGGGTTATGCGGAGACAAAAAAATTGGGCGTAACACTTATCCCTGTAGTTGGAGTACCAAAAGTGGTACATAGCTAGAATATTCCTTTTACTTTTGCCCGTACTGAGTCAGGGAGATGGTTTGTATTTTATCCATTTCGATCTGAGTTACCTTTAATCATGAAGGAGGGAATGAAATTTTGCCATCTTTTAATGATAATTTTGGAAGGTACTGTTTTTACGGAGACAACTAATATGCGGGAATACCCTCAGGGGGTAAAGATGTTTAGCTCTTGAAAGGCTTGATGTTTTCAATTGAAAATAACTCTGATGAAGGGTGTAGAGGTTTCTTTTAAAGTTGAGAAAACAAAAACTGAAAAATAAATGACAACTTTAACACATTTGATTTTAGAGTGGTTCAACCTTCTAACCAAGGTCTACATCCACAACCTTAGCATCCACACTAAAAATTTTCCAATTCACTAACAATTAATTCTTCCTTTTTACAGGCTAAAGGGCTAACCTTTACATCCATATCTTTTCATGAGCTAAGATAGAATCATCTCTCTAGTTTTTATAAGGATCAACTAGAGGTATTGACATTTGTAAACAAAATATCTCCCTAGGTGGGTTTCTACACAATTTGGCTCACTAAGATTGGACTAAATTACAAGAGATACAAAATAGAAAATGACGAAATCTACTCTCTTGATATTTAAGCTTGAATGTCTATCCTCTCATTCTTCAAGTGTCATTGGCTTGTGTTTATAGTATGAAAAGAAAACATAGCCTTTGGAAACTAGTCGTTGAAAACTTTAATTCCAGCCATAAATGCAGTTCTGCAACCTTAGGTATCGATACATGCCAAAACAAGAAAGAGCCATTACAAATGCACAGAGTGTACCGGTACACGATACATCCGTATCAATACAATAGTGCCTTGCATATCAGTACGACCATGTTGGGTATCATAGGAAATAAACTGATCTAATCAAGCAAATTATCGCAGGGGAAAAATTATCCTATGAAAAATTTCTAAGATCTCATGCAATCATATTAATGTACGACAGAGATTTTTGATTCAGTAACCCCGCTGTGCTAAGGCGCTGCCTTTTTGAAAGACGACCGCCCTCTACAAGTACCCACATATCATTGGACGACGAACGGTTATCGAAATGCTAGTTCCTCTCAAATTTCAAAAATAGAGATTTTGTGGTTTTGGTGGCTATTCAAAAAACTCAAGTATAACAAATCCCTTGGCATACATACATATCTATATGACTTGATTAGGGTTAGGTTGAGTTCACTATTATAATTTAATTAAAACTCTTTTGAATAAATTATAATCCAAAACAAATTTCTTTATCTGATAAGGAATTCAAATTCAACCAAAATCTAGATGATGCGATTTATTTAATAATAGTATTTATTTAAAATAAATAAATAATATATTTTAAAACATATTCCTTATTCAATAAGAAATTTAAATTCAACCAAATCTAGATAATGAGATTATTTAATAATATTATTTATAGAAACATAATAAAACAAATAAAATATTCTATCACAAGAATACAAATTTAACTTCTTTAAATTTAAATAAATAATATCTAACAATATAATTTAAAATAATCTCATTATCTTAAATTTATTATTAAGAGTAATAACCACAATCATTCTTATCCATTCTTAGTGTGCGACCCTATAGGTTAAATTAACGTTGGCAGTAGATAAAATCAAATTTATCCTACAAGTCATAAAGTGACCTCTAGCAAGACATTATGACTACCCAAGTTAAATGAAAAACTTATAATTCGAGACAACCTTAGTTCAATTAATGTCATAATCCTTTTATCTCACGATATCTTGACAAAATATAAGGTATGGAAAATGTTAACCTTATATCGTTCTATTTTTAGTTTCTTGATGCCCAATTGAACTGACTATACAAATAACATTGATCGCTATCAACTCATTTGAGCACAACCATGCATTTCTCAGTCTCAATCATCGAGGGCCCTAGAGATATCTCTTTTATATTAAGAGGGATAAATTCCATCTTAATCACTCACATCTCATTGCATGATTCCTTATTATGTTCAAGCACAACCTTTATAATTTTCCGATTAAAAATGATGTTTGACTATTTCAAAACATAATAGCCATCGTTTTGAGAACTATAGCAATTTCAGGTCTAAGGATTTAAGGTCACAACTGTTTGAAGATTAATATATAACTTTAATCCATGTATTAATCTTAAGATGAGTCGATCCTAATATTTTTTCTCAACAAAAACATATATGAATTTGATTTGAATCTCATTCACATATTCATCTTATGAATATCCATCAACTTCATACCAATCTTATCTTATTACTGTTCCCACAATAATAACTGATTAGGGATATTTAGAATAATTAATAATATTCAAGGATACAGAAGCATGCAAATTTATTATAATAATAAATTCAATAATCAAAATATCATGTCCATACAATAGGGCCTAAGACACTATAGCTAACAGGCTATGCATGTACCGGTACGATAGTTGCTCACTGGAAATCGGGGACACACTGCGTATCGGTACGAGGAAAGACCGTACCAGTACGAGCATTCAATTTTTGACTTTTAAGACATTTTAAATTTTGTTCAAGTCAAAAACCTTTCAAATCTATTTTTCAAGTTGAATGAACTTTGAATTAATTTTGCAATATTTGTTCAAGTCCAAAAACATTTTTTATTAAGTTATATCAAAATAAATATCTCAACAGCTCTAAATAGGGGTATATTTGCGAATCCATTCACATATTTGTTGAGATATTTATTTTGATATAAAAAGTGAAAAATATTTTTGGACTTGAACAAATATTGAAAAAAACAATTCAAAGTCCATTTAACTTGAAAAATATGTTTCAAAGCTTTTAAAAGTGTTTTGACTCAAACAAATATTTTCAAGTGTTTTAAATTAAAACGGTACTAGTATTGTCCTCCAAGTACCAATACGAAGATGCCCGTACCGGTACAACAATGCACTGTACCGATATGCTTTTGGTTTAAGTTTTCTAGTGAGTACTTCAAGTACCGATACGGAAGCCTCCGTACCGATACTCAAAGTATCATACCGATACAGATGTATCTTATAGCGGTACGCTCTGCATTTATGTGCAATGACTCTTTCTTGTTTTGCCAGGTACTAGTACCTACTTTTGAGTATTGATACCCAATGTTGCAGAAATGCATTTATGGTTGGAATTAAAGTCAACAACGGATAGTTTTTCATTCCACACTATAAATACAACCGAAGGAAACTTGAAGAATAAGAAGATGGACCTCCAAGCCTAAAGTTCAAGAGAAAAGAGTCTTAATGTGTTTATTTCGTTTTAATCTTTTATAAATCTTTAGAGTCCAATGTTAATGAGCTTAATTGAATAAACTCTCACCTAGAGAAATATTAAGTTTACAAATGTCAAGACCTCATAATTGAGGGGCAGGTTCTAGTTAAGCCTTAGAAAAAAAATAGGGATATGGTTCTATTTTAGCCCGTGAAAAGATTGTTTGTAAAGGTTGCTCTTGGGCCTGTAAAAATAAAGAATTCATTAGTGAATTGTGTAATCATTAGTTTGGATTCTAAGTTAATGGATGTAAACCTTGGTTGAGAAAGTCGAATCACTCTAAAATTCATTGTGTCAAAATTGTTATTTCTTTTGTCGATTTTTGCTTCCCAACTTCACAAGAGATCTTTACACCTTTCATCAGCGACATAAGGTTGAAGATTTTTTAGCCCAACAATTGGTATTATAGCACACTTAAGATCTACTCAATGGTTGTTAGACCGTTGATTTGAAAATTAATAATTTTTTAAGCCTTAAAGTATTTTGAGCTAAATTTAAAATTGAATGCTTATATTAATGAGAGATTTTATTTTCCAAAAGAATTTACTTACTCTCCATTGTTATTCTGAATCTTAAATGATTTTGAATTATTTTTAATATAAAAAATAGGGAGAGATAAATTTGAAAAAATCAATTCAAAAAGAAAAAACGGGAGCTTTAAATATTATTCTAAAATATTCTCTTTTTTAAAATTATTTTTTAAGGGGAAGATTTAAAAAAAAATTCAGGTGGTTTTGTTATATGAAAAAGGGAGATCGTTGAGATATTATTTTGATATAACAAAGTGAAAAATATTGTTGGACTTGAACAAATATTGCAAAAATAATTCAGTCTATTTAACTTAAAAATATGTTTGAAAGTTTTTAAAAGCGTTTTTGTCTCAAACAAATATTTTCAAGTGTTTTAAAAGTCAAAAAAAAGGCCTTCAGTACCAGTATAGTCCTCCCAATATCGATACGAAATTGTCTGTACCAGTTCGACAATTCCCTGTACTGATCTTCTTTTAGTTTAAGTTTTCTAGTGAGCACTTCGATTACCGATATGGAAGATTCTGCATCGATACTCGAAGTACTGTAGAGATAGGGATGTATCGTGTACTGTTACGCTATGCATTTATGTGCAACGACTATTTCTTGTTTTGGCAGGTACTGATACCCAATTTTGAGTATCGATACCCAAGATTGCATAAATGCATTAATGGCTGGAATTAAAGTCCCCAACGACTAGTTTTCATCCCCAACTGCTATAAACGGCTAGTTTTTCATTTCACACTTTAAATACATGCCAAGGACACTTGGAGAATAAAAAGATAGACCTCCAAGCCTAAAGTTCAAGAGAAAAGAATCTTATTGTGTTTATTTCATTTTAATCTCTTGTAAATATTTAGAGTCCAATCTTAGTGAGCTTAATTGTGTAAACTACCACCTAGAGAGGTATTAAGTTTACAAATGTCAAGACCTTGTAATTGAGGGATAGGTTCTAGTTGAGCCTTAGAATAATTAGGGAGATGGTTCTATCTTAGCCTGTGAAAAGATTGGTTGTAAATGTTACTTTTGATCATATAAAAAGAAAGAGTTCATTAGTGAATTGGGAAATCCTTAGTGTGGATGCTAAGGTAGTGGATGTAGATCTTGTTTGTGAAGGTCGAACCACTTTAAAATCGATCATGTGAAAGTTGTCATTTTTTCGATTTTTGCTTCCCAACTTCACAAGAGATCTTTACACCTTTCATCGGTGTTGTCACTAGATTTTCACCCCAATTTTAAAATAATCCAAAAAATAAAAAAATCATTTTCCCTTAAAATAATAAAAGTGCCACCATTTTCTAAGTTAAATAAAAAAATACAACAAAACCCACTTTTAAAAGTTCATTTTTGAATCTCATTTCAAAAAGAAAAAAAGAGAACAAAGTCCATTTTGAAAAATAAAAGTCCATCTTTTAAAAAGGAAAAAATCTGTTAATATTTTAGGTGGAAAATAAATGTTGTAGGAAAAAATGAAATAAAATGAAAAAACAAAAGAATAAATGTGTAAAAAAACATCAAAGAAAATGGTCAAAAAAGAAAGAAAATAATGAAAAAAGAAAAAAAGGAAACAAGGAACCAACGCGCGTCACGCGCGCAAGCTGGTTCCCCAGCAAACCCTTCTGTCGAACTTTCAAGGTGGCCGACCGACGTCTATCGGTTACGGCAACCGTCGCCGTTGGTACCGGTCGGTCCATCTCGCCGCTACCGACCTAACTCTACCAACCCCGCTCGTTGCCGCTGCCTGTGCTCACCGGAATCTGCAAAATACCGAGACAAAAGGTCAAACCCTAGGCTCGAATCAAGGGGAAAATTTAGCTTTGATATTGAACCAAATCGGATAAGGATTGAGGGGTTTTACCGAAAATCAAGTTCTTGGTCTGATTTTGGCTCCAATTTTGGGATTAAACACGGATATTTGCTTGATTTGCAAGCTCAAGTATATGTATAAAACCCCCTATTCTCCATTGTTCAACACCAAAAATTGAAGAGAAAAATACACTTGAAAAAAAAGGCTTAGAAAAAATCCGAAAACTTCTCTACATTTTTCAAGAGTTTGCTGGAAATTTGGAGTTGAGGTTCAAGTTTGGAGGCAATTTTCCGGAGCAATTAGAAGCATTTCGAGAAGTTTATATTCGAGTTCTTCATTCGTCGTTTCGGTAAAATTTCTATCTTTCCTTTTAATTTTTATTTAGATTTTTTATGCTTGTTCTTGGTTGAATTTTGGTGTTTGTGTTTGTGTTTTTTTGTGGATTTTAGGTGGTGTTCTTGAAGTCGGAAAATCGTTTCACGATTCCGGTAATTTTTCCGTTTTAAATTTCCATTTAATTTTGGTTTGATCTTTAAAAATTTGCATGCTTTAAAAAATATTGTTAGGAATGTTTTGATCTTTAAAAATGTAGAAAGGAATTTTTAAAAGTGTTTATATTTAAATGCATGAATAAAATAAGTTAATATGGTTTAATTGAAAAAAAACTCGAAGTTAGGGAATTAATTAGGAAAAACAATAATGCATGAGTGAAAATAATAAAGGGGCTTGATTTTTTTATAAAAAATAACAAAAGGTTTTTTTAATAAATGGGTTAAGTGATTTTAAAAGGAAAAGATAAATAATTTATTTTAGGAAAAATAAGTCATAAAGTTTTTTAAAAGGAAAAGAAAATAAAAAAGTTTTAAAGTAAGATTTTAGGTTTTTTAGGAGAAAATAAAATTTTAAAAAAAACTTAAAATGAAATATTTCAAAAAATAAGGTTTATTTTTAAAAAGAAGAAAAACTTAAAAATGGAAAAAAAAAGTTTTAGAAGAGAAACTTTTTTAAATGAAAAAAATATAAAAAAGGTAAAAAAACATAAAAATGAAAAAACATAAAAATGTAAAAAAGTTCTTGGATTTAAAAAAATAAAAAGTAAAAAAAATAAAAGTTTTTCAAAAGAAATAATTTAAAAGAAAAAAACTCAAAAGAATAAAAGGTTGCTTGCTTGTTTTAGAAATAGGTTAAAACTTAGGACTAAGTTCTAAAGCTTAGATAGAGACGTGTTTGTTGAAAAATTACTTCACAAGAAATAAAATATACATAAGCATACTTAAATTTTAAATTAGGAATAAAAGACTTAGAAGTTTTTAGGGTTTTTAAATAATTAAACTTAGAGTAAAAAAATAAAATGCTCAAGGCACTAAATTTCCATGTTGTTTGAAAAAGTGAAAATAATTTAATGCGGTGTTTTATTAAACGGGAATGACGGGTTAGCGCAAAAAATGTTGGCGGTGATTAAAGTTCATCTCTCGGGCAATAAGGCCGTTAAAATAGACTAATATTCATTAAATGAACAAATAAAGTTAAACCTTTGTGAACTTGCAAATACCAGTTTTGAAAACGATTTTAAAACTAATTAGGTACCAATTTTGGGCGTCGTGGGGTGCTAACCCTTCCCCACGCGTAACCGACCCCCGAACCTATTTTTATTTCGCAGACCAAAACCGTTGTTTTATTAAAACAAAACGTTTTATTAAAATAACTCTGTTTTAAAGTGATCCAATCACACTTTTCAAAAAAATTAGTGGCGACTCCGTGTTTTTAAAAGTTTTTACCAAAAAGTCGAAGCCCTCCTTTAAAAAAGGTTGCGACAATCGGTGATATGCGTTTTGAAGATTTTGGAGCCCAACAATATTGATTTTATTCGGTTCAGTGATGCGTTTGTATTGTTGACACCCTTTGAGAGTTGTAAGAGGCTGAAATGTATGTATCCGCAGAGTTAATGCTATTGGAGCGTAATGGGCAGGGTTGTAAAAACAAATAATCGGATGGGTTTTAGGTTGGGTCCTGTTAGGTCGGGTCAAATCAGATACAGGTCAATTCAGGTTAAAAAAAATTTGACTCGACTCGGGTCGGGTGCGGGTCAGTAGCAGGCCGAGTCCATTGCAGGTCGGGTCCATTTCAGGTCAGGTCCGAACCAGGTAATTGGCAGGTTAATTCGGGCTCAGGTAGACTTCAGGTCGGGTTCATTTCAGTCCGGGTTCATTTCAGGTCGGGTTCACTTCAGTCCGGGTTCATTTCAGGTCGAGTTCATTTCAGGTCGGGTAATTTCAGGTCGGTTTCATTTTAGGTCGGGTTAATTCGGGTTTTGAATTTGTATTATTTGTTAGATCGGTACAATTCTAGAAGTAGTCGATATTTATTTCGAGTTAATTATTTAACGTCTTTCATGGAATCACATTAAAAATAAAAATTTGGCACTAGAAATGAATAAACATATCATAAATGATTCATATTTAAAATATTAAAGTAAATTAAAAACTTGAAATAGGGTCAATTTTGAGTAAAAACAAAGTTTTATGGACTATAATGAACAACAAATAATAAATAAGAGTCAATTTGGACTAAAAATAAAGTTTTAATGACTTAATTGAATTGAACTAAAAGTTAAAAGTCTTAAATGAAAAATATCTAAAATTTAAAGGGCTACAAAATATTTAGCACATCTAAAATGAATGAGTGGTGGATATGAGCCCAAAGGCCAAAGGCCAAAGCCCCAAGGCCCAAACTATTAATAATAATTATTTATTATTATATTATATATACCTTATATAACTTATAAGTTTTAAACTTTTAATATATATATATATAGTAATTATATTTATATGTTATATTATAAGTTTTAATATATATATATATGTATTATATGTTATATTAATTATTATGTACGTATACATATAATATATATGTATTATATGTTATATTCATTATATTTATATGTTATATTATATTATAAGTTTTAATATATATATATATATATAATATGTTATATTAATTATTATGTACGAATACATATAATATATATGTATATATTTATATGTTATATTATAAGTCCATATTAGAGTGTTTATGGTGTTGCATTATGGTTTATGAGTTACCATTATCGTTTAGGGTTTAAGGTTTAGGGTTTATGGTGTAAGGTTCGAGAGTTAGGGTTTATATCCGAGGGTTTAGGGTGTTGCATTAGGGTTTACTAGTTATCATTATTATTTATGGTTTAGAGCTTAAGGGTTTATGGTTTAAGGTTTGAGAGTTAGGGTTTATATCCGAGGGTTTAGGGTCTTGCATTAGGGTTTACTAGTTATCATTATTATTTATAGTTTAGAGTTTACAGATTTATGGTTTAGGGTGTAGGGTTTATGATTTAAGAGTTATGGTTTATATTCGAGGGTTTATGGTTCATATTAGAGTGTTTAGGGTTTAGGGTGTTGTATTAGGGTTTATGAGTTACCGTCTTTGTTTATGGTTTAGGTTGTTGCATTAGGGTTTATGAGTTATCATCATTGTTATGGTTTAGGATTTAAGGTTTAAGGTTTAGTGTTTGAGAGTTAGTGTTTATATTCGATGGTTTAGGGTTTATGGTGTTGCGTTAGGATCACGAGCTATCATTATTGTTTATGGTTTAGAGCTGAAGGGTTAATGTTTATGGTTTAAGGTTCTAGGGTTTAGGGTTTAGGGTGTTGCTGCTGTTGTATTAGGGTTTACGAGTTACCATTATTGTTTATGGTTTAGGGTGTTGCATTAGGGTTTATGAGTTATCATCATTGTTATGATTTATGATTTAGGGTTTATGAGTGTTTGAGAATTAATGTTTATATTTGATGGTTTAGGGTTTAGGGTGTCGCGTTAGGATTACAAGCTATCATTATTGTTTATGGTTTATAGTTGAAGGGTTTAATCTTTAGGGTTTATGGTTTAGGGTGTTGCATTAAGGTTTATGAGTTATCATTATTGCTTATGGATTAGAGTATATGGTTTAGGGCTTTAGGGTTTAGGGTTTAAGGTATATGGTTCATATTTGAGTGTTTAGGGTTATTATTGTTCATGGTTAGTGTTTAGGGTTTAAGGTTTATGGTTTAAGGTTTGGGGTTTATAAGTTATGAGCTATCATTATTATTCACGATTTATAGTTTAGGGTTTAGAGTTTAAGGTTTATGGTTTTGGGGTTGTGGTTTAGGATTTATGGTTTATATTCAATGGTTTAGGGTTTAGGGTGTTGTTTTCAGATTACGAGTTATCATTATTGTTTATGGTTTAAAGTTTAAGGGTTTAAGGTTTAGGGTTTAAGGTTTATGGTTAGGGTTTATGGTTTATGGTTTTGCATTAGGCTTTATAAGTTTTCATTGATGTTCATGGTTTATAGTTTAGGGTTTGAGGTTTGGGGTTTATGGTTTATGATTCATATTCGACTATTTAGGGTTTAGGGTTCTACATTAGGCCTTACGAGTTATCATTGTTGTTCATGGTTTATAGTTTAGGGTTTAATTGATATGGTTTGGGGTTTAGGGTTTTACATTTAGGGTTTACATTTGAGGGTTTATGATTTATTTTGAGTGTTTGAGGGTTTAGGGTTTATATTCAAGGGTTTAGGGTGTTGCATTAGGGTTTATGAGTTAGGGATGGTTTATAGTTCAATGGTTTAGGGATTATGATTTAATATTTAGGGTTTATATTCGAGGGTTTAAGGTTCATATTACACTATTTAGGGTTTATGATTTTAGAATTAGGGGTTATATTCGACGACTTAGGATTTAGGGTTCAAGAGTTATCATCATTGATTATGGTTTAGTGTTTGAGGTTTTAGGGTTTATAGTTTAGGGTTTATAGTTTATGGTTTAGGGATTAATGGTTAGAGATTGATACATAAATTCAAAAGTGAAAACCATAAACCTTAAATAAAAAGGCTTCCTAACCCTAAACCTTAAACCTTTAACATAAACCCCTAAACTCTAAATATTAAAACATTAAACCCCAAAATTCAAACACTAATTGAAACAATAGCATTAAACCTTAAACATAACCCCTAAATTAAAACCCCAAACCTTAAATTTAAACCCAACTATAAACCTTAAAACTGAAATAAGGACCAAATCGAATATAAAATAAACTTTTAAGCTGAATTTCACAAAAATCATGACCAAATTGAAACAATTGAAAGTATGCGTGCTTGCAGAGCAAGACCCGTATAACCCGTTAAAAAACACGCGGATCTTTTGACCCGGCTCACCCCTATAAATAAACCCTCACCCCAACCACTTTACACCATTTTTACCCTAGCGTTACTCTGCCGAAATTTCTCCTCGTTTTCTCTCTCTATCAAAAACACAATTTCTCCCAGATTTCCTATTTATTCGCGATCAAAACCTTACTTTTTCACCAAGTTCTTCATTGTTCTTCCCTAAAATCCTTCCAGATCCTATACAAACATCCTACTTCACTCTAAACATGTTTCCTCTCGATCAAAACCAAACTTTTTCACCAAGTTCTTCATTGTTCTTCCCCAAAATCATTCCAGATCCTATACAAACATCCTACTTCAGTCTAAACATGTTTCCTCTCGATCAAAACCAAACTTTTTTCTCAAGAACATCATCTTGTTCTTCCACTTTCCCCTATTCAATCCTTCAAAACCCTAATCCCCAAATCAAATTTGTTTTACCCTAAACCCTAAATCAGTTGATACCATAACCCATATACCCTAAACCATAATCCATAATCCATAAACCCTAATCCATCAACCCTAAACCCATATCCCCAAAATCGATTCATATTCAAAAATCTTTTCATCTTTTTCAGAAAACCCTAATATCCCTTCTCCCTCTTCTGACTTCTAAGAACCCTAACATCCCTTCTCATTCTTCTGACTTCTGAGAACCCTAAAAGCCCTAACCTTCTCGGATTTGGTAAGTTATTTTCTCATATCTGTTCTTTTTTATTTTTATTTTATTTTTAATTTTTATACTGTGATTTATGCTAACTTTGTTTCTATTTAATATGCATGTTTTTATTTCTGGGAGCCGATCTTTTCCGCCTTTCCAGTTGTTGGTATATTTCTAAAAACCCTAACTTATGGTTCTTAGTATATTTATGTTTGCCTTATCTTTTGGTTGCGTGTCTACTTTGTTTGCTTTTTCATTTGGTTTCTTTTTATGTGTTGTTGGTTTAGTATGCATGCTAGGGTTTCCTTGGTATATTTCTGTTTGCCTTATCTTTTGGTTGCATGTCTACTTTGTTTGCTTTTTCATTTGGTTTCTGTTTATGTGTTGTTGATTTAGTATGCATGCTAGGGTTTCCTTGGTTTAATCCGAGTATTTAGGCTGGACTACCAAACCTGCGAGGCTACTGGTGCCAAAAGGGTTTTTTAAAGGACCCTGTGGTTTGGTGTAAACAACGCCATGTACAAGGATTAAACTGAAACCACTTTGTTTGTCTGGTTTAATGTTTCTGCTTTGTTCTGGATATATTTATGTTTATATGTTTGTCTTAATGTTTCTAGATTCTTTGGCATGCATTCTATAATTGTATTTTTTGTTGTTTGATTCGTTTATGGGATTTCACATTTTTTTATTTTCTTCATTTAGCACAACTATGCCTATGGATGATATTTCTTATGAGTTGGAGTTTCCCGTTCAAAGAGGTATACTCTTTTGGCTTTTTTATTTTCAGAAGTTTAGGGTTATTATTTGATCAATCATTAATTTATTTTGTTTATGTTTTGTTTGAAGCAGATGAAAATGACCAAGCCTCTACAGTTGTTCCTTCCTCCAGAATGAGGGCTTCAACAGCTTCATCAACAAAGTTTGGGAGAAGAACTTCTCCTATTTGGGATCATTATTGCTTCGTTAAGGAGCAGGATGGTCTCTTTGCTGAATGTAAGTATTGCAAAACAAAAAAGGTATAAAGTTGATTCTTATATTGATACCTCTAACCCTAAAAGACATACTGAAAAATGCCAAGCCTACAAGGACTTCCTTGTATCTAATCTCAGTAGTTGTTTAGGAAGTTCTTTTGATCAGAAAACTTACTGTGATTTGTTTGCTGAAGCTATTTTGTGTCATGGATATGCATTGAGCATTGTTGAGCATGATAAACTTAGGATTTTGCATCGTTATCTTAATTCTAATGTCAAGGATATCTCTAGGTATATTGTTACTAAGCATTGCATGTTAAAGCATGAGAAGCATAAGAAATTGTTACTTGATTCAATGCATTCTGTTTCAAGTCGAATCTGTTTTACATGAGATGGTTGGTTTGCTTGCACTTCACGTTCATATTTTGCTCTGACTGCACATTATGTTGATAATAATTGGAAACTTCAGTCAAAAATTCTAAACTTTCGTCGTTTCTCCCCACCCCATGATGGTGAGTCTATTTATAAATTTGTTAAAAAATTGATATGTGAGTGGGTCTTGAGAGAAAAGTTTTTACTATAACCCTTGATAATGCTTCTGCAAATGAGAGAATGGTTAAGCGTCTCAAAGACGATTTGCATGTCATATCTCCCCTTCCTTGCAATGGTAAGTACTTTCACATTAGATGTGCTGCCCATATTCTGAACTTGATAGTGAAAAACGGGTTGAAGTTAATTGATTCTTCTGTTGTTAAGTTGCGTGAAATTGTTAAATTTATTGACTCTTCTGATTCTAGACTATGTATTTTTTATTATGCTGTTAGAGATTGTGGTTCTGATTTTTCAGGTAAGTTAGTATTGGATGTTCCTACTAGGTGGAACTCCACTTATTTGATGCTACGTAGGGCTATTGATGCTAAGTTAGCTATCAATTTATTTGTCAATAGAGAGAATGGCCTAGATATTATATTAGAGGATGAGTGGGAAACTGCTCAATTGATCTGTGATTTTCTTGAGCCTTTCTATGAGATTACTACTCTGTTCTCAGGATCCAAGTATCCTACTTCTAATTTTATTTGGCTAATGTTGTAGCTATTGAGAAGCTTTTGTGTGATGCTCACAATGATCCTTGTGATGAAATTTTTGCAATGGCAGGACCTATGCTTGAGTTGTATGAGAAATACTGGTCCGAACACTCTACTATTTTTTCTTTTGCTGTTTTGCTTGATCCTCGTTATAAGTTGCAACTTCTGAAGGAGTTGTATGGTGTCTTCTATGTGGAGGATGAGGTTGAAAGGAGGGTTAGTCTTGTTTACAATGAGTTTGTTAATTTGTATATCTATTATTCTAGAATTGTTCTTTGTTCTTCCTCTTCTTCTAATTCTTCTATCCAATGCAATTAATCTCAAAGTACAAGTGTGTCCAGTTCGAATCGGCCTCGGACCTTCAAAAAGTCAAATCTATTTCAGGTTAGTGTTATTTTGGCTACTATTTTCACTTTTATTTTTTTAACTTACAATTTTCAAATTCATTTTCTGTTTTATTGTAGAACTTTGATGTAAATTTGGCTGCTTCTAGGAGTGATAAATCTGATGTTGACTCTTATATATCTTTGCCCCTTCTCCCTCGTTCTGATGATTCTGAGTTTGATATCTTAGATTATTAGAAGTTACAGTTTGTGTCTTTTCCTACTCTTTCACTCATGGCTAGAGATGTTTTAGCCATTCTAATAACTTCTGTTGCTTTCGAATCCTCTTTTAGCATGAGGGGTCGGATTTTGAACAAGTTGAGGGCTAAATTTTTGCCCAAAAATGTTGAGATTTTTGGTACAACTCGTAATTGGTTGTATGATTTTGAACCTGAGGATAAAGATGATGAATATCTCTCTGTTGTGAATGAATCTTCTTTGTCTGATGTTGCTGTTGAAGATCCCATTCCTGAATAAGGTATTCTTCTCTCTCTATTTGTGTTATTGTTTTTTTGTTTTGTTTTTGTTTCTTAATCTAATATTGTTATATGTTTTTTAATTTAGTTTTTGTTGCTGTTAATTACTTGATGTTGTTGGGCTTGGTCTTGTTTTTTATTGCTGGTTGCTGTGTTGGATGTTGGTTGCTGATTTAAATGTTAGTATTAATTCCTTATCTTTTAGTTTCATTATTTACTTATGTTGTATTTTATATTTTCTTATAAATTGTTTTTGTTTATCACTTAGTATTGTTAATTGCTGGTTGATGTTCATTGCTGGTTGCTGGTTGCTGGATGTTGCCTTCTGGTTGCTGGGTACTAAGTAGTTTTATTTTTTAGGTAGTTGCCCTTGTTTTAATTTTGTTGGTTTCTTAGCTTGCATAGCTAAGTTACCCATTATTAAAACTTGTTGGTAGCTTTTTTTTGTAGCTCGATGAAGATATTTCTGGTAGCAAAGTCTTTAGACTTTGTTATAAGATCTGAGAGTAAAAATACTTTTCATTTTGTAAGTTTGTATTCTGTTTGTAAGTTTGTTATCCTAAATTTTGTAATCCTTAACTTATCTTGTATGTTTATCTTTGTAATTAACTTATCTTATATTCAATTATAAGTTAACATTTTTTTTATTCTATTCCATGTGTTCAATAATCTTGTTTTTTTAACTGAATCACAAATAATGAAGTTAATAAAATATATAAGTTAACAAATTGAATTAAAAAAAATCTAAGTTAACAAAATAAAGAAGTTATCCAGATTAATCTAAGTCAATTATCCAGATTAAGTTAACAAAATGAAGAATTAACCAGATTAAGTTAACAAAATAAAGTAGTTAACCAGATTGAGTAACAAACTATATCCAGATTAATCAATTGAACGACAATTGTTTCACATGTTATATAAGCATAATAACGTTAACTTTATGTTAAACATAATACTAATATATATTATGTATTTATGTTAATTTTATTATACTTGTTAAAGCATAATAAGTTTATAATGAACATAATAAAGTTAACATAATATATATTATATAATAAAGCATAATAAGTTTAATATATTATATTAACTATATAATACTAATATATTATATACTTAGTAAAAATTAAGACAAATTTTTTAAGTATATAATATTATTTAATATAATGAAGTTAATAAGTATATAATTTTATTATACATAATATATATTATTATACTTAAACAAATTTCTAAGTATATAATTTTACTATACATAATGTAGTTACAAATTAAGACAAATTTCTAAGTATAATGTAAGATAAAATTTTTCTAAGTATAATGAAATTAACATAATCTATTAAAAATTATTAAGTTTATAATGAACAGTTTACACTTTAAATTATTTAACATTTTTAGCCAGGTCTACATTAGTTTAGGTCAACAACAATTCAGGTTCAAAACAGGTCGGGTCCATTAACATGTCGGATTCAAAACAGGTCGGGTAAAATCAGATCTCGGGTCGATTCAGTCGGATAATATCAGGTAATTTGTCAGGTCGGTCTCGGGTTCGGGTTCGTTTCAGTCGGATGCAGGTCGGGTTTCGGGTCAAAATTAACATGTCAGATTCGGGTTCGGGTCGTTTTCAGTCGGACGCAGATCGGATTCGGTTGCTACAGTAACAGGTTCAACTCGGGTTCGGGTCAGCAACAGTTAGTTACAGTTCGGGTTCGAATCATCGAATTCTCAGGTCAAATCAAATTTTGACTCGAGCAGGTTTCAGGCAGGTTTTCAGGTCCTGACTTGTTTTTACAACCCCAATGAAAACAACTTGTTTCTGTCCTTTTGAATCAAATAATACTTTCGAGCATTTGGTTATTGGAGGTATTTTGGATATTGTTCTTATGAGATTTTTTGAAGCAAATAATCCAAGATCATAGGTCTAGTTTAGATATCTATAATTTGTCGATGTTTTTGAGCATCACACTAATTGTTGATGCATTTAGCATTGGAGTTGGCGGATGTACATGGAATAACATCATTTGTGACTCAGCACATGCATCTCCAGCTTTTTATGATCAATGATGCATTTGAAATTGAATTTGGAACAATTTCGATGGAAGAAGAAAAAGTGGGTAAATTTTAATTTTACCCCACAATCAATATGGTATTTTAAATTGACAAAATTTGGGTTAAATTGTGTGTGCGCGCGTACGTGTGCTACCAAAATAAAACAAAAACATAACTTTAGATACTATTTTGCCAAAATAATAGTTGAGGTACAAAAACAGTAACATAAGCATAGATGGAGTACTGCATATTTAGTTTTTTTTTTAATTTTTCTGTCATCACTAATTAATTATTTTAAACATGGGATATTTAGAAACAATCAAACTGAATCTCATAATTGAGTATGAATAACATCATCATTAGTTGAATAATTAATTCTTAAGTTGTTTTTTAGAGAAAAATAAATATAAATTGCAATGTCTGAGTTCAAAATTATGACTAAGAAAAGAAATTGAATAAATCAAACCATTTACAAGTGTAAAATTCGTAGTTATTCAAATCGACCTAAATTAAATCGAATTAAATGAAGTTTTATTTTATTTATTTTATATTCAAGTTTTATTTTTTATAGTGGAACTTCATAAGAATAAAGATGCTTTATGGGTTCGTTTTCTTCATGCTAAATACAAATGTCAGAATGGGATTCCTAGTTCCTTTCGCAATTAGAATGTATCACGATTATGGAAGGGCCTTAGTATTATATGGGACGATGTTCGAAGCAATCTTGTATGGGTTTGGGGAATGGCCTCAACGTGCGGTTCTGGTTTGATGAATGGGTGGATAAGGTTGAACCACTTTGTAATTTTCTCTGCCCGAGTCGTGTGCCTTCGTTATCGCAGGTCTCGGTTGCGGTAATGGCTGATCCTACCGTGGGTGAATGCGTTCGGAGCTGTTTGATGGACAACTGCCGCCTCATGTGCTTTTGCGCATTGCTGCCATAAAGAGCTCGTTGTCACAACTTAGGGACGATCAAGTTGGCTAGAAAGGGAATGATAACCGTCGATTCACAGTGAAATCTGCTTACAAGATCCGAGCTGCCTTGTCAGATGGTACACCGGATAGAGCTTGGAAAATTATACACCGTTTTAGGGGAATTCAAAAGATCCAAAATTTCATGTGGCTTGCTTGTTGTGGGAGATTAATGACAAATGTCGAACATGTTCAAAGGCATTGTTCTATGGATAGCAGCTGTACTTTCTGTCATGACGCTTATGAGGACATACATCACGTGTTACAAACATGCCCTCTGACTCTTTTGGTCAGGAAATGTGTAATCCGTTAGGACAAATTTCCCGAGTTTATCTCAATGAACTTAAAGGAGTGGATTGTTTCAAATCGGTCCAATCCGAGTTATTTCGCTATAGACCCTGCAGATTGAGACTTGCTTTTTGGTGCCATAATTTGTAACCTTTGGTTGCAACGCAACGCTACGGTGTTTAAAAATCCATTAGAGGATCAAGGTGGGGTGATTGAGCATAGTAGACAGTTTGTTTCACACGCTCTTGTAGCAGTCTTGGTGGCCGTTGATTTACGTAGGCAAGATCAACCATGTTTGGAAGACTCGGTGCATTGGATGTCGGCGGATGAGGGATGGGGCTCGTAATCGTGTGGATGGTTCTGCTGCTTGTGGAGGGGTAGGATCTGAATTTTTGGATTCAGTAAATTCCTTAGTATATCAATATGCTCTGTGATTGATTCTGAGCTGTGGGGAGTGTATCTGGGCCTTTACCATGCTTAGAGTCTCGCCTTACGTCAGTTTATAGTCTGGATGTGTTAAGGTTGCTTTCAGACACTTATGGCGATGGTGATGGTGGGTGTGCTATGTCCCCCTTGTCAAAAAAATATCAACATGTTTCGAGCGCGGGGAATAAGGTAGCTCATCAATTAACTAAGTTAGTATCGCCTAATTATTTTGAGCTTTGGGGGCCACCTAGAGAGATGACTGCGTTACTACATGAGGATAGTTTGGATCTTGCCATTCCCGTGCATGTTGATTAGTCAATCGCCATGTGCGGTGGTTTTGTCTTTGTTGTTGCTTTGTTAGTTTCCTTTCTTGGTTGTTTTAGCATGGTAATGTTATTTAAGACTCCAGTGGGTATTCTTTCCTTCTTCTAGAATTAGGGAGGTTTTTAATGAGACTCCGGTAATACTATATTTGTCTTTTCCTTTTTATCGAAAAAATAAATATTTTATATTTCATATGGTAAAAATAAATTAAAATTAATGCATAAAATTATTAACTATTTCTATTTATTTTAAAATTAAATTTTAAAAAACAATTATAGAAAAACTCAGAAACTTTGTTAAATAATTTAAATTTTTTTCCAACAATAGTTGAGTGCAATGTCAAGACACATTGCTTTCTCAAAGATAGAATAGGGGTTCGAACTTTAGAGAAGACATTGTTGAGATTGAGAGCCACGAATCTCGAACATGGATCATAACATGGACATGTACTTTAGCAAAAAAAAAGGGTAAGGTTACATTTTGGGTTACCTGTAAAACCTATGTTTTATTTTGATATAAAAAATTATTCAAGGACCAATTTGCAAAAGTATATAAATTTTTAAGTACTCAAAAGTCTCACACATGACAAGAAAACAATGTTTCAAAGTCAAAACTTAAACCCCAAAGAATTTTCTAAGTGTTTCAAAGTCAAAACTTAAACCCCAAAGAATTTTCTAAGTGTTTCAAAGCCAAACTTAACCAAATCGCCTAGGCGTATTGATACGCCTATAGCGTTTCGATAAGACTTTTTGCTATTGGAATTTCAAGTGGACATAATGTTTCGATAACGGATTAGCCCGTTTCGACACGGTGTTCCGATATGGCTTTGTCTTTTTCGATATGACCTTCAACCTTGGTTGTTTTATACTTATGAGTTTTAGTACAGGTCTTAGGCATACCGATCCTCAGTTTCGGCCCGACACGTCAGCATACTGATACAGGGTCATAAGATTTTTAAATTTTTTGCATTAAATTTTTTCGACCATTGAATGTTAGTTAAAGCTTCAAAAGTCATTTATACTGTACCGATACGGGTTATGCATGTTTCGATACGCCTTTGTAAAAATAAATTATCCATTTCGATACGCCCCTTAGGCGTACCGATGCGATTTTCCAAGTAATTTTTCCTCAGATTCCAGTGAGAAAATTTGTACCGATACAGCTTAGTCGTTTTGATACGCCCCTTATTTTACACTAAGACTGTTTCAATATGCCCTTCTCGCGTATCGATACGCCCCTATATTCACTCTATAACGACTCTTTCTATTTTGATACATGTATCGAAACATGTCCTCTTGGGAGATTTACAGCCCAACGGCTATATTCAATATCCTAACAACCCAAACGATTAGAAATCAATGAGAAGGTATTTAAGCAAGCCTCCAAAGCTACAACAACAACTATTGATCAAGAGAAAAGCATTCAAGCAAAAAACCAACATCTTTAAGCCTTTTAGAGTCAAACCCTTGTACTCAACTTGTGTAATTTCATTGTAATCCTTTATTTCAAGTTTGGGAAAGTGCACTTGTAATTGGGCAAAATATCAGCCTTTTGAGAGGTCAATTTTTGTTTGTCAAACACTTATTGTAAAAGAGCGAGTTTGATTAAGCTTTAGGTAGAAAGTTTAATCGGTTTGTAACGGTTTCCTGCTAAGCCTAGAAAACGAGACAAATTCCTTAGTGAATTGTTTGGAATCCTTAGTGGGGAGCTAAGGTAGTGGATGTATAGCTTGTTAGAAGCTTGAATCACTCTAAATCTCTTGTCCATCAATTTTTATCTTTACACTCTGCTTTCCCCCAAATTTTTAATCACCAATTCACCCCTCTTGGTCATATTGTTTGATTGATTATCTCAACAATTGGTATCAGAGATACAGTCATTGGAAGGATTAACATCCTCTTGATTCGTGTCTAGGAGAGATACATCAATCTACATTCAAGCCATGGAATCTACCTCCGCCCAAAACTTGTACGAGTCTCAATCGATCACTAAACCACCTTTCATCAATGGAGACAACTATCCATATTAAAAGAATTAGATGAGGCTATTCATCAAATCAAATGATTATGTCATTTGGGATGTAATCGAAGATGGACCATCCATTCCTATGAAGCAAGAAAGAGATAGACTAATTCCCAAGTCAAAGCAAGAAATGATAGACGAAGAAAGAAGGAAGCTACAAGTAAATGATAAGGCTTTGCACATGCTCTTTTGTGCACTTGGACTGGATATGTACTCGAAGATGTCTTCGTGTACAAGTGCAAAAGAGGTGTGAGACACGCTCGAGACCACTTATGAGGGCACCAATTTAAAGTAGACCAAGATTGAACTCCTCAAGTTGAGCTACGAGAATTTCAAGATGGACCCCGATGAGAACATCACAAATATGTTCGATCGTTTCTTCGTCATCGTCAACGGTCTTAAAGGATTCAGAGAATTCATCCCCAATGACAAGCTTGTCCGAAAACTCTTTTATTTTCTTCCTGAGTCATGGGATATGAAAAGAACCGCCATCATCGAGGCAAAGGATTTGAAGACTTTAAAGCTCGATGCTCTCATGGGTTCTCTTCTTACTCATGAGATAATGAAGCAAGGAAGAGAAGAAGATAAGAGAAGAGAAGAAGGTTGAGAGAAGAAACTCGGAATTGCTCTCAAAGCTTCTTTTGAAGAGAGTGATTCGAGTGAGGAGGAAGACGATGAGATGGCTATGCTAGCAAAAGATTCACTCGATTCATGAAGTCCAATAGAGGAAGAAAGTTTAACCAAAAAGGAGACTTCAAGAACAAGAACAATGAGGAGGAGAAGGATCAACTCATATGCTATAAGTGCAAGAAGCTGGGGCATATAAGAACCGAATTTCCCCAACTCGAAAGGAAGAGCTTCGGGAAGAAAAAGAAGCTGAAGGAAAACATTGCTAATTGGAGTGATGAGGAATCATCCGTTGAAGAGGAGCAAGAAGTTGCCAACCTTTGCATCATGGATCTTGAAGAAGATCTTAAGGTAGCCTCTAACTCATCTACATATGAGTTCACTTTTGATGAGCTTTAGAAAGCTTACGATGAGTTACAATAGGTTTATGATGACTTGGTGGAGAAATACAAGGAATCGATTTTGAAAAAGAAGAAAATGATTTTTGATTTGAAAAACCCAAACGATTTTTTATCCAAAACCAACTCTGAACTTGAAAAGAAGGATTGTGAACTACAAGACAATCTAAAGTATTTTGAAAAAGAAATATTGATTTAAACAACATTCTTTTTGAGTTTCATGATCATAACCATAAGGAGGTGAAGGATCTCAAATCTTATTTGAACAAAGTTGGGAAATCTAATTTTGAGAATAGTGAATCTTCGAAACCAAACTATGTAAAAAGAAACTTTGGCAACCACAAACAAAGAGCTTCCAAAGGCCCTCTAGAGATAAAAGGATTAGAAGTGTATGGGTTCTCTAGGGCGTGTAGGTGTTCCCTTTTTGTGGGAGCGCAAGTGCACACTTCTGTCAAGTTATAGTATAAAAGATGTCGAATCCCACGAGGATTGGACAACTTGTCTCGTTCCTTAGTTCCTGTACAATGGTAAAGTAAAAACATAAGTGAATAATTGGTTGCGATCGAAGAATAAATAAAAACACAAGTAAAGAGAAGAAAAGAACCAGGTTGATAGAGCAGGCAGGGTTATGCTGCCACTTAGTGTAAAAACTGCGTTGTAATAGGTATGAGTTATCCTTTGCTGCCGCGATATGTTGCCTCGGCGGGTACCGCGAGCGACAAACTACGACCCTGTCACGCGGCCGCAGCAGGTCACTGCCACTGCAGAGGTGTGTACTGTCTCGGCAGGTGGAATGGAAAGACGTCATGGCGGCAAGTCTGGCAGATACTCCAAGTTCGACAGGATAGTCGACAGTGATCCCTCCTATTTCTAGGTTAGGACGCTTGAGATTGATAACTTGAGGACTAGTGTGGAACCAAATCAATCAACTCAGTTAGTGATCCCTTTTAGCCGCTGAAACTTGTGGACTAGTGTGGAACCAAGTTAGTCACGCCTCCCGTTGTGACCGTACTTAACCCTTTTGTGAGCCTTGCACTTTCGTGCTCGACAAATAGATTCTCTCAAACGACTGGTGTAGAAAGATTGAAAGAATGAAGAACAATGGATTAAGTAAACTTGGAACATTTTATTGAAGAAATAACTCAAAACCTAAAACAACCGTTTCACTCTAGTTACAACATAACCCTAACCCAATGGGGAATTAGAACATAGCGACAGAGAAGAACACAAGGAAAATCTATAGAAAATCTAGGATGATTTAAACTAGAAGTACGATGGGTATTTATATACTCAAAACTAGGTTAAGTCCTCCTTGAAGTAGAAGTCCTCTAAAGTAGCTTTTCTTCTTTAATGTAGCTTTAAATGCTGACTTCTTTGCTTGGAATATGGACTCTTCCTCGTGTTCCTTAGCCCGCAAGTAAGCTTGGGAATTTCGCTTCGGCAACCCTAGCCGCTACTACGAAAGTCAGAAAATCATATGAACGCCGGTGATAGATTCAAGTTTTTGCTCTACAAATCGCGCTCCAATTCTTCCAACGTTCATAGTCAGCTGCCGAGGGCAGCAAGGTCAGCGGCAATTCTACTCGGCAGGTGTTCTGCAACAACTTGTCTTCAGCTGGAACTGCTTCAGTACAACTCCTGAGTTTGCTCCTCAGCGTTGTGTCTTCCACTCCTCGGCTTCCTCGTTCAGCTGTTAGTACCTACAAGCAAGAATATACTAGAACAATACCTCTTGTTCACCAAATGAATGATAAGTTATAAAAGCAAGGTAGAACAATGAAATACTGTAAAATGCTATGCATGAACCTACTTATGCCTAAAATGAGCTTAAAAACAGTAATAATAAGAGTTGGAAAATGCATGAAATATAAGACTTTTAGACACTTTACACACCCCCAAACTCGAACTATTGCTTGTCGTCAAGCTATGCAACCTAAAGTACTTGCTCTAATAATAGTCAGAAAGAAAAAACATGTTTTTAACCTGATTTTCTGCCTCAAGACCGTGGCACCTATATATATAGCTTAATGAAGGGAAATAAGTAAGAAAACAACTCATAATTGAATTCCTAACGCCTGTGTGATGTTTGCAAATTTGTAAACAAGCTGAATGCGCTGTTGGAGTATGCCCAAAGACCAATCATATGATGATTGAATAGACATACTATTTTACTAGATTTATCAAGTAATGGCATTGCTGTTATTATCATTTGGTATGTTTCTGTGCATCAAACTAACCATTGGATAATAATGTCCATACAATAATACGATTATTGTTAAATAGGATCCTTAGTCGAATATTATTACAGGTATGGACAGTGATAATATATAAAGACTAATATGTGGTTGATGACAAGCGTTGTCATTGACATAAAGATGTCAAAATCAACACATAAGTATTTGTTAGAGAACGACATACTAGATTGACCCGCTATGAGCATGTTTCTTGGGTAATTATGTGACAGTCACAACATTGCTCATGATAAACATATGTATAATCCTCAGACTTGAGATCAACATGATTTCAACATAAAGATTTACGTATTTTGACATAGTCAAACGTGTGTCGTAACTGACTACATTATAAAGACTGGTGATTGGATACATGATGACCTATATAGTGAAATATGGTTGATCAAGAAAGGATTTGTCCCTCCTACATAATGGGAGAAATATCTTCGGCCATTTGATTGATTGAGTGAGATTAGAAAATGCATGGCCATGCTCGAATATTATGATATGAGATATCATAGAGATTCGTTTATCATAATCTACTCAAGACATCAAGAAACACTAGATGGACAACGCAAGTGTGACTAACCCATGACTTGTGTTCATCTAAGATATAAAGGACAAAAGGATGAAATACATAAAGGAAGTTTATTCAGGAATTAGGAAAGTCAAACCATGATTTCATGCAACTTAGGTAGCAATGATGTATTGCTAGACGTCACTCATTGTTTGTAAAATTATAACAGTTCTAATTTTGCTGCTAACATTGCATGAACCTACAAGGGTCACACCCTTCGAATGAAATGAACAAAAAAAAATTGGAAACCATACTCCCTATTTTAGGGAGGTTGCCGAAAATCCCCTATGGGATAGGGGAAATTGACAACTCCCCTTAAATGGGAATAATATTGGATAAATATTTTATTTATCAAATATTATTTAGAGTATGGAAAAATATTTAAAGACTTAAATATTATAGAATAAGATTCTAGAAATTTAAATATATATTTGGAATTTATATAATGTATATTTAATTCCAAGTTTATGTAGAATTAGATTCCACATAATTAAAAATATATATTTAAATCCAAGTAAAAATAGAATGAGATTTTATATAATAAAATATATATATATATTTGGATTAAATATAATGTATATTTAATCCATGTTTTATGTAGAATAAGATTATACATAATTAATATATATATATATTTCATTTAATATTATTAAATATAATGTATATTTAATCTAAACCAATTTCAAGTAGAATTAGATTATATGAATTTTGGTTGAACTTGAATTTAAAGAATTCAACTAGAATTAAGTCTCTGAATACTATTTAAAGGGGCAAGGGCTAGCAACCAAATCATCCATCTTCCTCCTCTTGAAGATTTCGACAACACCCCTAGGGATTCCCCACTGGAATTTAACATATCCTAGAAAGTTCTCTGAGAAGCTGTTCGATATTTTTCGACAACACCCCGTAGCAGTAACTAGAAAATTATGTGGCAGCAGTAACTAGTGTTAACGAGGATATATAAGTAATTTGAGAAAAAAATGACTAAATTGGTATATTTTTAAATATGAAGGGGACCCAAGTGTAATTTTACCCATAATTGAGTGACTCAAATATAATTTTTAATAATTGGGTGACCCAAATGTAACATTACCCATAATTGAGTAACTCATTATAACTTTTAATGATTGAGTGACCCAATTGTAACCTTACTCATAATTAAATGACCTCCATTATAATTTACCCTTCAAATTTTTCATAAAACCTAATCATTCTACTCAAATAATTATTCTTTTTAAAAATAAAATGGAAAAATCCATTACTAAATTGAATCAAATCGAATTAAAATAAAAGAAAAAATCAGGGCCGCATCGAACCAATCTCGTTGCATCGGAACTCCGGAGGATGAATAATTAGTAATGGCGGGAAATCCATGTCTCTAAACGTAAATCAGTAACGACCACCATGGTTTTAAATCTTCCATGTCGTTCCTTGTCAAGTTTATTTCATCTCTTAAAGCACTGTCAAAGCATCGATGGCTTAAAGCCGCTTAAATCTCTTCTCATCGTACAAGGTCTCTTTGAAAACAAGTTATTGCTACGACAATTTCTCAAATCTTGTTTTTATTTGGGTGTACCAAATTTAGCTCTCTCCACATTTTACAAAATTCCAAACCCAGATCTATTCTGCCAAAACTTAATGCTGAAGGGTCTCTCTAATTGTGGTCTATATGTAGATCTTTTATCTGTTTACCTAAAATGCCGGTTCTTCAATTGCCCATCTGATGATTTTACATTTCCTTTCGTGATTAAGGCTTGTTCAGCTTTAGGTGCTTCTGAGTTTGGAAAACAGATCCATTGCATTGTTTTGAGAAAAGGGTATGGAAGAAATGTTATCATCATGACTTCTTTTATTGATTTTTATGCGAGAAATGTTGATGTAGAGGTTGCGCGGAAACTGTTTGATGAAACTCCTGAACCTGACTTGGTCTCGTGGAATGCTTTGGTTTCTGGTTACTGTTTTAATGGACTTGATAAAGAAGCATTTGGGGTTTTCAGGGAAATTCAGGGCATGAACATTAAGCCTAATGTGAGTACTTTGGCAAGTATAATTCCTGCTTGTAATCGGTTGGGGTATTTTTGTTTTGGTAAATCTCTGCATGGTTTTGCTGTTAAATGTGGATATTTCTTGGACGATTTTCTGGTTCCTGCTTTTATTTCGATGTATAAAAGTGAAGTGGATTTATCTAGTGCTAAGAAATTGTTCGACTTTTCTGTGGAAAGGAGTGTTTCAGTTTGGAATGCTCTAATCAATTGTTACATGCAGAATGAGAGGTTTTTTGAAGGTTTTGAGTTGTTTCGTGAAATGCTTCGAAATGAAGTGCGGCCTAACTCAGTGACGTTTGTGTCTACAGTTCCCTCATGTGAGAACTATTTTGATATTTGCTATGGTGGATCTCTCCATTGTTGTGTTATTAAACATGGGTTTGGAAGTCAAGTTTCTGTATTGACAGCTCTCATGTCGATGTATGCTAAGCTTGGGGAAATAAGTTCATCTGAATTTTTGTTTGATCAGATGCCATGCAAAACGCTGCTCTCATGGAATGTGATGATTTCTGGCTATGTAAATAATGAACTATGGGATGAAAGTTTGGTTGCATTTCGTGAAATGCAATTGGAAGGGTTCAGTCCTGATGTAGTCTCTATTGTTAGCATCCTTTCTGCCTGCTCGAACCTAGGTGGCATTTCACTTTGTGAATCCATACATGCATTTGTCTTTAGAAGAAGTTTTGAAACAAACATTGATGTTTCAAATGCAGTCCTTGCATTTTACTCTGATTTTCATTTACTCTCCACTTGTTTTAGGCTATTTGAAAGAATGGCTAATAAAAATACAGTATCTTGGAATACTTTGATATCTGTGTATGGACACAGTGGACAAAAGGAGAAGGCAAATATAATTCTTCACCAGATGCATAAAGCGGGAGGGAAGTTGGATTCTGTAACTTTGCTAAGTATCCTCTCTTCTTACACCGAGAGTGAAAATTTGAGGCAAGGAAAAATACTTCATGGTTTTGCCATCAAAAGTGGGTGTGACTCTGATGTTTCATTGACAAATGCAATAATTAGCATGTATTGTAACTGTGGAGAGCTTGATGCTGGATCATTATTGTTTGATATCATGCCTGAAAGAAGTGTAGTTTCTTGGAATTCATTAATGACTGGCTTCCGGCATCACAACCTATCAAATAATGTCTTAGCCTTGTTTGCTCAAATGATGAATGAGAATCAAAGACCAAATCAAGTAAGTATACTAAATTTATTGCCCATATGTCGCTTGCTGCCACAGGGTAAGTCCATTCATGCTTTTGCACTCAGAACAGGAATGATTGAGAAAACCCCTGTTCTTACATCTCTTATCTTCATGTATGCTAGATTTGGTAAAATAAGTTTGAGCCTCCTAGTTTTTCAAATGGGAAAAAGTTGGGATATTTCTTTGTGGAATGCCATCATGTCTGTGCATGTTCATGCCAAAAATGCCGAACAAGCAGTTGCTGTTTTTCGTGAACTGCTCCAAATAAGTTTGGAACCTGACAGTATAACAGTTTTGAGTTTAATCTCCTCATGTGTTCTAGTAAACAGACTAAATCTAGCTGATTCTGTGATGGCCTATATCATATGCAAGGGCTTTGATAAAGACGTGGTAGTTAGTAATGCCCTCATAGACCTATATGCAAGATGTGGAAGCATTGTAGTTGCGAGATTGCTGTTTGACAACTTGCTTGAAAAGGATGCTGTCTCTTGGAGTGTGATGATTAATGGATACAGATTGCATGGAGATGCTAGAGGTGCCCTTGAACTATTCTCGAGGATGCAGCTTTCAGGGATGAGCCCTGATGCCATTACTTATTCAAGTCTTTTATCAGCTTGTGGCCATGCTGGTTTAGTAGAGGAAGGCCGGAGAGTATTAAACTCTATGGTTGCAGATGGGGTATCTCCAAGAACAAATCATTATGCTTGTATGGTTGACCTTCTTGCACGAGCCGGTCACTTGCATGAAGCTTATGATATAGTGAATAGACTTCCATTTAAACCTTCTATAGGCATGCTTCAATCCTTGTTAGGTGCTAGTAAAATGTACGGGAACGTTGAAATTGGAGAGAGAATTTTTCAGATACTCTTTAAAATGTACCCACAAAACGCAGAATCTTATGTGATGCTTCACAGTATCTATGCAGCAGCTGGAAAGTGGGAAGATGCCAATAAAGTTAGGTTTATCATGGAAGGAAGACTACTAAAAAAAGTCCCTGGTTTTAGTCTACTTGGAGATTAACTCGCAACTAGCAGTCTTCAGAAGTGTGCTTACAGTTATGAATCTTAAAGGCTTAAGGAAAGTTGAGAACGCCGACAATCCGCTGAACTCCTTGGTAACTGTTTGTAGCCAAATCAGTTGTCTGAAGCATATTTTCCGCTGTGTGCAATCTGAACCAATGGTAGCTGAGAACCTGGTCGAAGAACACTGTTTAGCATGTTTAGAAAATTAAATGACATACTGGGATGGGAGTTATTGAAAGCAAATTGCTACATTTAGAGAGCCAAGAAACATATGAGGAGTTGTTAACAAACATCCCCATATTCTTTGGGTCAACCAGCTCAGGTTTTCTTTCTAGAGCTAGAAAGTCAAAGGATCCACAAGTGAAGTGACTGAAAAGAAGTAATAAATGATGCAGCCTGGAGAAAGAAAGCAAATGGTTACCTACAGTTGCCGACACAGATAAGTAGGGTAAAAAAAATGGTCGGCGGAGAAGAAAAAGATGGAAGAATCTTCATTTTCACAAGGATGGTTTTAGCCAGAGAAAAAGATTATGGGGCAAATGCAATGCCAATATAGGGAGGGATTAGGTATCAAACTTAATCTGTTTGTCAACATTCATTGCAGAGTAGCATGGTGGGGAGGCCAACACTTCGCTTATGAATGGACCCGAGTTTTGATGGCAATTACCACTTACCAGCACATTCAATATCAAAATCCGAAAATCAAATGCTAACTCAAATTCAGGTAATCACTTTTAAAAATGACCTTTGGCAGATTTGAAGTTCAAATTTCAGCATTTGAAACAGCTTATTTTTCTCTACACCAAATGTGTATGGGTGATTGGGTGTCTGCATGGGCGTAGCTATGTATGTAGTTGGGGTCAATTGACACCCCAAAATGGTTGAAATTATTTTTTACCCTTAAAATATATATATTTTAAAATAACACCCTTTAAAAAAGGTAAGGTACAAAACGGTCGCTGAACTTTGGTAAAAAAAATATGATAATCAAACTTTCAAAAACCACAAAATGGCAATTAAATTTTATGTTTTATAATAAAATGATAACTAGATAATAAATGACGTTAAGTGACTATTATAAAATTTGGTATAATAACACATTTAGTCCTTCATATTTATACATTCAACCAATTTAACCCTAACTCGAACCTATTCACTAAATTTAGCCCTCGTAATTTATGCATTCTTTCAATTTGGTCCTTAAAGCAAAATTGCAAAGTATGGTAACATGATAAATAATTACAATTAAATTTTTTATAGGAACTCGAAAACTCGACTCGACTTGAATCGAAAAAATTTCAAATAAAGTTTGAGTTGTAAAATACAACGCACCAACTCGAATAACTCAAAACTTTTTGACTCGATCGAACGCTCATCTGTATCTTAAGATATGACGCATCAACTCGAATAACTTGAAATATTTGAATATTTAAATTATTTTTTTCCTTTAAATTGAATATTTTTAAAATAGAATATTTAATAATTTCATATTTAAATCACATCGATTATTTAATAACAACTTTAAATATTCGATTTAAAAGAAAAAAATGATTTAAAATATTTAAATATTTAATTAAATTTTTATAGGAACTCGAAAACTCGACTTGACTCGAATAAAAAAAATTCAAATAAAGTTTGAGTTGTAAAATATGACGCGTAAACTCGAATAACTCGAATTTTTTTGACTCGACTCGATCAAACGCTCAACTCTATCTTAAGATATGACGCGTCAACTCGAATAACTCAAAATATTTGAATATTTTAAATTATTTTTTCTTTTAAATCGAATATTTTTTTAAAATAGAATGTTTAATATTTTCATATTTAAATGACATCGAATATTTAATAACTACTTTAAATATTTGATTTAATTTAAAAATATTCGATTTAAAAGAAAAAACTTGATTTAAAATATTTGAATATTTAATTAAATTTTTATAGGGGCTTAAAAACTCGACTCGACTCAAATCGAAAAAATTTTAAATAAAGTTTGAGTTGTAAAATATGACGCGTCAACTCGAATAACTTGAAATTTTTTTACTCGACTCGATCGAACGCTCATCTCTATCTTAAGATATGACGCGTCAACTCGAATAACTCGAAATATTCGAATATTTTAAATCATTTTTCTTTTAAATCACATTGAATATTTAATAACTACTTTAAATATTCGATTTAATTTAAAAATATTCAAGTTACAAGAAAAAATTGATTAAAATATTTAATAAATATTTAAAGTAGTTATTAAATATTCTAATATTTAAAAGAAAAATATTTAAAATAGTTATTAAATGTTCGAATATTTTAAATCATTATTTCTTTTAAATCGAATATTTTTAAATTAAATTGAATATTTAAAGTAGTTGTTAAATATTCGAATATTTTAAATCATTTTTTCTTTTAAATCGAATATTTTTTAATTAAATTGAATATTTAAAGTAGTTATTAAATATTCGATGTGATTTAAATATGAAAATATTAAATATTCTATTTCAAAAAATATTTGATTTAAAAGGAAAAGATGATTTAAAATATTCGAATATTTCGAGTTATTCGAGTTGGCGCGTCATATCTTAAGATAGAGATGAGCGTTCGATCGAGTCGAGTCAAAAAAATTCGAGTTATTCGAGTTTATGCGTCATATTTTACACTCAAACTTTATTTGAAATTTTTTCGATTCGAATTGAGTCGAGTTTTCGAGTCCCTATAAAAATTTAATTGTAATTATTTATCATGTTACCATACTTTGAAATTTTGCTTTAAGGACCAAATTGAAAGAATGCGTAAATACAAAGGACTAAATGTGTTATTATACCAAATTTTATAACAGTCACTTAACGACATTTAACGTCTAGTTACCATTTTGTAATTTTTGAAAGTTTGGTTACCAGTTTATTTTTTTATCAAAGTTCAGTGACCGTCTGTATACTTTACCCTTCAAAAAAAAATATTAACACCCTTAAAAAATTATTGATATCTTTAAAAAATAATATTCCCTCCGTCTCACTTAAAATGTATCTTTTGTGTTTTGAAATTGCTCACTTAAAATGCCTCATTGAAAAAATTAATTACTTTTACAAGGCTGATTTCCCTTCCTATCTTTTTTTAAAGTTTTTCAGCAAAACAAACTTCAACTTTTAAGGGTAAATTTGTCTTTTTAATTAATTTACATCATATTTCTTACACAAATTTTCTCTTTCTAAAACTGCGTAAAAAGTAAACAATAGACATCTTAAGTGGGACGGAAGGAATACAAAATTAAAAATCCCTAAATAACTTCGCTTGTAAAAACTTTATTTTCCACGGCTAATTTATATTTTAATAGTAATAAAATTTAAAAAACCCACCCATGGCCCACCCACCCTTCCCCTGATGCTTCTTTTATACGGTATCATTCATCTTCCCCAAATTTTACTTTCTAAAATCTCTACCCAATAACCACCAACCCCATCACCATATCTTTCAACCTTTTCTCTTTCTAAAATTTTTAAGGTCCCCCACCTTTCATTTACCAATCAATTATTATTTTAAGTTCACAATATAAGGTATTTGTGCGAAGAAATAAGCAAGTTTAAATCTTTGTTCTAAGACTCAAGGTAAATACATTAAGTTATTTAAATTTATTTATTATTTTTAAATTTAAAATATTTTATTATTAAATATTAAAAAATTAAGGTGAGTTGTTGTGGATTAATTTTAGAATCTAGGTGTAAATTCACTAGTAGTATATGACTTTTGAAATTTGAAATCAAAGTTAACTTTTATTTTTAGAATGTGGGTTACGTATTGTAAATGTTAACCATGAAAATGTTAGTTAATATGTCATTTATATTTAGATAAATTGTGGTTCTTTGTAGCTAAATTAGTAGGTGCCATATTATATTTTTTATAATCTAAACTTCATGTTGTTAATAGGTATTTTATGTGTTGAAATCTAGTTGAGAATTTTTATCATGTTTAAACTAAATTTGTATATTTATATATGTTTAAAATTATATTTGAATTGTTTAAAAATAATAGTTAAATGTCAAGTATGTATATTTATTTGTTATAAATATTTAGCAGGAATTGAGAGTATTTTAAAAGGAAGTCGACTTTTGATAGCGAAAAAAAGAACAAGAACAAGAACAAAAAGAACTAGTGAATCTCCAAGACGGCAAACAAATTAAATTTAGAAACAAGGTGAAAAAAAAATCATGCTAAGTTTAACCTTGACAATCTCCCAGCAGATCTAGGATTGAGATTAAAATTACAGATTACCATTCAAATATTAGAGACAACATAAGAAGAACATATTTTCAAAAAGGTCTTTCCAACCTCGCAATCACAACTTCTCTGAAACAACAATTGCAGTAGTGGAGCGAAGATGTTCAACTTCTTGATATAAATACCATGAAAATTGGTAAGAATATAGTATTAAAAAATATTATATTTTGTTTATGTTGTTATCTTTTTGCTGATCAAAACAAAAGAGGTGGTAGTGCATTTGAGATTTATAGATTCAACAATTGAAACAAAAAAAAAAAAACAGACTAGAGTTACATGTTGGAGCTACAAATAGTTCTCATAATATAGCCATGAGAATGTGTGACAACTTGATGAAGTAAAGACAACACATTGATACGGCTTTCTTAAGGCAATCAGATAAAGTTCGTAGTAAATATCAAACAAGATTAACTGTTTCTGTTGATTGTGGTCGATTTTTTTTGAAACAAAGTCTAACATTTTGAGGACATGACGAGTTTGTTGATTCTATCAATTAAGATAACTTTCTTGAACTTCTTAAATTAATTGTTCATCATTTTGTCAAAAACATGAGATTGATGTCCATAGCATGAATGATGCATTTATTAGTAAAGGAAGGTCGCAGAGAAAAGCTCACAAGCTAACAAATATGCACCATTATCGCATTGAGTCATTTTATATTGTTATAGATATGTAACTTCAAGATCTTAACAACTGTTTTAGTGAAGCAAACACAAAATTGTCGTTATGTGTATCTTGCTTATGTCTGAATGAAAGTTTTGTATCTTTTGATAGAAAGAAGTTAATTTGTCTTGGTGAAATTTATTCCTCCGATTTTTCTACAAGTGAATTGATTAAGTTTTCATTGATTTTGCTTGTTGCTACGGCAAGTGTAGAAAGAACTTTTTCTGCGATGAAGATTGTGAAAAAGCGTTTGAGAAATCGAATTGGAGATCAATGGATGAATGATTGTTTGGTTACATATGTTGAGAAATATATTTTTAATAGCATCACAAGGAAAAATATTCAACAGATTTAAAACATGAAGAACCGTCATGGACAATTGTATGAAAAATGTACGAGTTATTGAACTTTATTCTATATACTTAGCCGTTTACTTTTGTTGTAATAACTTTGTAATAGTCTATCGGATATTAATATTATGTATTACTAATTTGCATTATTTTACTTAGATATTTTAATTTTCTAAATTATGACACCCTAAAATAAAATTTTTGGCTCTGCTCGTGCCTGATGGCAGTTCAAGCTTTAGGCTTTTCCTGCTCCATACCAACTTGGCTCAAGTCCTTCCAATGAAGTGAGCAATGCCGGAAATTCCAATGAAGAAGAGTACAACATTTTCAAATTTGTACAGATGAAGTTGCAAAATGAAGAGAAAGGTGGTTGTGAGTGATAGGTTAGTCATTGTTTCTACAACTGTTTGTTACATTGCCGTTTCCCTATCCTATGAAAGTAAATAAATCGAAAACCAGTCTTTCTCCTGTGTTTTCATGTCCAAGAAGATTTTACATTTGCATTTAATTAACTTGCATGTTTTGTGCCTTATCAAACAAATATGTGTTTTCTTATTGAGGTTTAATGTAAGCATAGTATGTTATATCATGAGAGTTGAAAACATGAATTTACTGATTTTGCAAGCAATATAATGCTGCCATTAGAGCTATGAAAGCCAAAGAAATATATATTCAACCTACCTCCTACCTGTATGTTTATGCTATAAATGGACAGAACAGGAGACAAGTGTGAGAACGAAATCAGAATAGAGTCAACTGCTTTCTTCTGATGCCTCTTTAATTAACAAAGGCTACTTGTGATTCCCATGGACCTGGAAAACGCCTGATGCAACATTAGCATTACCAAACACCCACAGCCATTTCGAGCAGCCTATGGAACTGGGTCTGGTATAAAGTATATTTATAACTTTGAAGAAAAAAATTAAGGGCCAAAATGAAAATTTAAGTATATTTTAGGAGGCAATTTACCTATTAAACCATTTATTTTACTATATTTATAACTTTTACAATGGTATGTATAAAGTAGAGGGTAGAAAGAAATCAATTAGAGGCATCTGATTGTGATGAATTATAGAATGTTAGGGAAATTAAAATTTCAACGGTGTATGATGTATATGCTAACGTCTTGGAAACTAAAGCAGTATGAACAAGGAAAAGGAGCAATCTCGTGGGCTCCGTTGGATTTGTAGGCCAAAATAAAAGTAAATATTTAAAATATAGGGGATGTTAGAAAATATTTGAGGATATAGGCCATTTTGTACAGTACACGGGGACCTCGCCACCTGCACATGGCGAGGTTTGAGAAAAAAATTATTAAAAAATTGGACCTCGTCACCTGCACATGGCGAGGTCCGAGAAAAAAATATTAAAAAATTAGACATCGCTACCTGCACATGGCGAGGTCCCCTGTGCACTGTAGAAAATGGCCTATTTCTCCAAATATTCTTCAATATCTCCTATATTTCAAATATTTATTTTTATTTGGATTATTCTCCAAATTTTTCCCAATCTCGTGCTTGACAACTTTCATAAAACCAACTGTTGGAGAATTATTCAACAATTTATCACATCAATGCTATAAATAGAAAAGAAAAATAAAATTGAAGCAAAAGGATACAACACTGAATATTCCACTAGTACGTATGGTTGTAAAAACAAATAATCGGATGAGTTTTAGGTCGGGTAAAATTAGATACAGGTCATTTTAGGTTATTTTTTTGTTTTGACTTGATTCGGGTTGGGTGCGGGTCAGTTTCAGGTCGGGTTCATTTCGGGTCGGGTCCATTTTAGGTCGGGTTCATTTTGGGTTCGGGTAGACTTCAGGTCGGGTTCATTTTCAGGTCGGGTAGGCTTCCGGTCGTGTTCATTTTCAGGCCGGGTTCATTTTTAAGTCGGGTTCATTTCAGGTTGAGTAAAGTTCAAGTCGAACTAATTTTAAAAAATAATGAAAAGGGGTCAATTTGAAATAAAAATAAAGTTTTAGGAAGTATAATGAACAAAAATATTAAATTAAATTTAGAAAACGTAAAAAAATAATGAATATGGGTCAATTTGGAATAAAAATAAAGTTTTAGGGACTAGAATGAACCAAAACATCATATTAAAATTATAAAACATCAGGCTAATTTTGGAAAAAAATGAATAGTGGTCAATTTGGAATACAAATAAAGTTTTGAGACTATAATAAAAAATAACAAATTAAAAGTATAAAACATCAAACAAATAAAAAACAATGAATAAAGGTCAATTTGAAATAAAAATAAAGTTTTAGTAACTATAATGAACAAAGATATAATCATATAAAAAATTATAAAATAGTAAAAAATGAATTGATGTCAATTTAGAATAAAAATAAAGTATTAAGGACTATAATGAACTAAAATATCAAATTAAAATTAGAAAACATAAAAAAAATGAACCAAGGTCAATTTAGAATAAAAATAAAGTTTTGAGGGCTTTTAATAATAAAAACTTTAATTATAAAAATTCGGGTGTAATTTACCTTAGCAAATATTGACAAATTTGTCTATATAATATGTCTTAGTAAATTTTTTTACATATACTATGTATTTATTAGACTTTTATTAATTAAAAATAAATGTTTTTTATTTATCAAGTTTATATTTATTTTTATTAATTATTTATTAAAAAAGAATAAAGAATATTTAAATTTAAACTTTTAATTATATATATAATAAAATTTGTTAGATACTTAACACTTTAAACTATTCAAATTATAGACATAGACTTCTTCATATCATATATTAAAAATATCATTATTATGTATCAAGTATCAAACCATGTCAATATCAGTTCAGGTTCAAAGCAGGTCGGGTTCAAAACAGATCGGGTCCAAAACAAGTCGGGTCTAATAACATGTCGGGTTTAAAATAGGTCGGGTTCAATAACAGGTCGGGTCCAAAGTAGGTCGGGTCCAATAACAGGTCGGGTTCAAAACAAATCAGGTTCAAAACAGGTCGTGTAAAACCGGATCTCGGGTCGATTCAGTCGGGTAATATCAGGTAATTTTCCAGGTCAGTCTCGGGTTTGCGTTCGTTTCAGTTGGATGCAAGTCGGGTTTCGGGTCAAAATTAACATGTCCGATTCGGGTTCAGGTCGTTTTCAGTCAGACGCAGATCGAGTTCCGTTTCTACAGTAACATGTTCAACTCGGGTTCGGGTCAGCAACAGTCAATTACAGTTCGTGTTCAGATCATCGAATTTTCGAGTCAATTCAAATTCTAACTCGAATAGATTTCAAACAGGTTTTCAAGTCGAGTCAGCATTTTACAACCTTATTAGTACGGTCCAACACTAGGCTTTTATTTGTCAAATCCGCCATGCAAATTTGACCTTTACCTGTAACATTAAAGTGATGTCCCCATAAGACTTCAAAACATGCTACTCTGTTGATAAAAAAAAATCTATAGTACTTTTCTTGTAAAATTACGAACATAATACTCTCATGATACTCTATTAAAACATCATTAGAAACATGCTATTCATTCTGTTGTTAAAATTAAATCAAACGCATAATGTGTCATTTTATTCTTCAAAATTAGTACATTTTATTAATTTTATCTAAATTTAAAATAATTTAAAAAATTTAACTTTTTATATCTAAAAATTTTAATCAATTATCTTTTTGTTGTGATATTGTCAAAACAAGCGAGCACATCGAATAAACAAGGTTGGATAATCATACTCTATCGTAAAATAACAATAAATTACTGTTAAATTGTTATTATACTAAGAAACTAACATGAAAGTAATATAACATTTTAGGAGAAAAGAAAAGACTAAAATATGACATTTTTAAATATGAAAAGTTAAATTTATGAAACATTTTCTATTAGGACCAAATTAATAGATTGTATAAGTTTTTAGAACTAAAACAATTACCATGCAACATCACTATTGTTGTCCAATATTCAATGGGTAGTGACTTATTTGTAACAATATTTTTAATTAGATTACATGTTTGTAACTTTAGGAAAAATATACATTTATTACCAAATATATAATTAAATGGAGAGTATCTTACATTTACATGTCCTATATATAATAATAGAAAATATTTTTTTAATTAATAAAATATTTTAGGATGAGTCTACCACGTGCGACGAACATTGATGAACACTACTAACGATGAACACCATTAATTTTTTTTTTAATTTTAAAAATCTAAAGGACTAAAATTATAATTAAAATTATCTCTTAAAAATAAAATTAAATTTAATAGTTACTTTATAATATTTTTTAATAGGTTAGAATCAAATATACCTAATTCTCCTAAACCCTAACAAAATCAATCTCTTAAAAAAATAGAAATCAGTTAATAGGTTTAGGAGAGTTGGGTATATTTGATTCTAATCTATTAAAAAAATTATAAACTGATTTCTATTTTTTTAAGAGATTGATTTTGTTAGGGTTTAGGAGAATTGGGTATATTTGATTCTAACCTATTAAAAAAATATTATAAAGTAACTATTAGATTTGATTTTTATTTTTTAAGAGATAATTTTAATTATAATTTTAGTCCTTTAGATTTTTAAAATTTTAAAAAAATTAATGGTGTTCATCGTTAGTGGTGTTCATCAATGTTCGTCGCATGTGGTAGAATTTTCCAATATTTTATACATCGGTGGTGAAAATTTTATTTTCTACAAGTTTAAACCGACGATGCAACGAATATTTTTCTTTGTTATTTTTTTGAATACTAGGCATGCTTGTAGAAGGATAAAAATCATCTGCCCATTTTTTGTGCATCTTTCTATGCCCCTAACACTAAAAAAATAAATTTTAAGCCCTAATCCTAAATTTTAAATCCTAAACGCTATGCCCTATACCATAAAAAATATATTATACTCTAAATTCCCTAAACCCTAAGCACAAACCCTAAATCTATTTTTTAATGTGAGGACATAAATAGGAACACCGAAACGGGGCAAATGATTTCTATTCCTTGTAGAAAAAATGTTTTCCCTCTGCGCTTAAAATATTGGACTAAAATCATCTGCTTTTTTCGATTCCCTTTTTATGTCTAACACTAAAGAATTAAATTTTAAGCTCTAACTTTAGATTTTAAATCTGTAACCATAAACCCTAAAAAATACACACTGTCCCTCATTCCCTAAACTATAACCTTAAGCCATAACCCTAAACCTATTTTTTTTTTAGTGTAGGGCATACGTAAGAGCACCGAAAAGGAGTAGATATTTCTATTATAAAATATTAACCTAATAATAATGGGACGAAAGAAAATAAAACTGAATCTTGGTCTAAGATAAAGAATCAAGACACATTAAAACCTTACCCAATTTATCGTTTTCCCCGTTCTTACTTGAAACACGCCTACAGTCCTTTGTTCTGTTCTTGCAAATCCTCATGGAATTTCATTAAACAAAATCAACAACCTCACCCCACAGGCACAGTTACGAGCTCCACAACTGCATGCTTCCTTTTTGTCCACACGAAGATGGAGATATTATTTAATTTATGGCAAAAAGTCATCCACTAGCCAGTCAACCGTAAGGCTCCTTTTTCAAATGTAGGATCCACCTTTGCTGATTAATTCCTTTATAATCTCCATCGCATGGTTATCAGCTTAGCAATGGCGTTTCCAGAGGGAACAAGTACAAGAGGTGAAAGAGGGCAATACAATGGCCGGCTTACCCTGCTTCTTGTTTTCTCATGTATGGTGGCTGCCACTGGTGGACTTATCTTCGGCTATGATCTTGGAGTTTCAGGTCTGTCTCATTTATCCATCCAACTTCTACGCCTATGGTTTTTTATTTTTATTTTGAAGAATAACCTACTGTTTCAACTTTCATGCTCTCGTGCCTAAATTTCTGCCATTAACACTAATTATCTTACTCTTGTTTTGAAGGGGGAGTAACCTCTATGGACCCCTTTCTCAGAAAATTCTTCCCAGATGTGTATCGAAGGATGAAAGAAGAAACCAAGATTAGCAATTACTGCAAATTTGATAGCCAACTGTTGACCTTGTTTACTTCTTCACTCTACCTATCTGGCCTTATTTCTTCTTTCTTTGCATCGACCGTGACTCGAACCTTTGGACGAAAGGCTTCCATGCTTGTTGCAGGGGTCGCTGTCCTTATTGGTTCAGCTCTTGGTGCTGCTGCTTCTAACCTCTACATGCTTGTATTTGGTCGCATTTTTCTTGGCATTGGACTTGGATTTGGAAACCAGGTACTATAATATACTTTCGTTATTCTTCATCTTGTGGAAATGGACTGAAACTGGCTAATCTACTTGCTGAGTTCAAAGAAAACACAGGGTAGAAAAAGAGTAAAATATGGAGTAACATGAGTTAAGAATTGACTTCCATTGATTTCGTGAAAAGAGATTGCTACAATAAATCTTGCAATCAATAGTCTATGCTACTCGAACATTTCATTTTTCGCTCTAGTAAATACATTCGACACCTATGCGTGAAACACGAGTATAGAGATTGTCTGAATACATAGAAAATATTGCACCTATAGTTAACTTTCATCCCAAGTCTGGATTGTTTCAACTAGAAGCAAGTGAAAGACTAATTAATTGTTAAACCAGTCTGATCATAAAAGTTTCACAGACAATAATATTGAGCATACTAGACAATCAACTTCTGCTAATTCAAGAGTGTGACCAAATATAGTGATAAAACATGTTCAATGATAAGTTACATACATAGCTCTAAATCTATCTACTGGTTATTTATGCTCCAATTTACTTGCTTTGCAGTCAATCCCGGTCTACATCTCTGAAATGGCGCTACCGAAACACAGAGGAGCAATGAATTTTATCTTTGATGGTGGAGTTGGCATTGGAGTACTCATAGCTAATGTCATCAACTTTTTCACGGAAAAGATTGATGGTGGATGGGGCTGGCGTATCTCCCTATCCATGGCTGCAGTTCCAGCCTCAATCCTGACCGTAGGTGCAATTCTTCTCCCAGATACTCCAAACAGTTTGATTGAAAATAACAATAACCCGGAAAAGGCCAAACATGTGCTTCGGCGTATAAGAGGCACTAATGATGTTCAAAAAGAATTTGATGATCTCATCAAAGCAAGTTCGATCTCAAAAGCAGTCAAAGATCCATTCAAGAAAATCATGCAAAGGAAGTATAGGCCTCAACTGGTAATGGCAGCAGCGATACCGTTTTTCGCACAGATGACAGGGATTAATGTCATTACATTCTATGCTCCAGTACTATTCAGGACAATTGGTCAACGTGAAAGTGCTTCACTCTTGTCTGCCGTTGTGATCCGTTGTTTCAATGTTAGCTGTACATTCATATCCATGTTTGTAGTCGATAAGCATGGCCGAAGAGTACTGTTCATGGTCGGCGGAATTCAAATGCTTGCGACACAAATAACAATCGGAGGGTTTATGACAGCTTTATTAGGTGACCATGGTGCATTGAGCAAGGCGAGTGCTTATGTGGTTTTGGTTTTGGTATGTATATTCATTTCCGGGTTCGGATTATCTTGGGGTCCTTTGGGATGGTTAGTCCCTAGTGAGATTTATCCATTGGAGATTCGTTCGGCAGGCCAAAGTATTACGGTAGCAGTCAGTTTTTTCTTTTGTTTCCTTATTGGCCAAACTTTTCTAGACATGCTTTGCCACATGAAGGCAGGGATTTTCTTCTTTTTCGGTGGATGGGTGGCTGTGATGACTACATTTGTATACTTCTTGTTGCCGGAGACTAAAAATGTACCGATCGAGAAAATGGAACAACTGTGGAAAGAGCACTGGTTTTGGAGAAGGTTTGTGGGAGATCAAGTTGACGACAATATTTACAAGCTAGACAAATGACAGTTAAGGTATCACTTGGAACATGTTTTAGTTTTAGTTTTGCAAAAAAAAGGGGTTATAGACACAGTTTCTGTTTGATTATTTGTGATTAGTGAGAGTTGATGAAATGATTGGATATGTTTCTCCTCTGTTCAACATGTATTAAACATATTGCATTGTGTTTAGTGTGCTTGTTATAACAGGTTAGATATTGTTTCACACTGTTTAAACTTCAAGTTTTTAGCTGTGAAATTTGAACTATTATATTAGTCATTGGCTTGAGAAACCAAAAATAAACAATCGGTGAATCACAGTTTGTTGTTATCTGTTATTATTACCAACCAAATAGATGACTATTCAAATTAGATGACATTTGTGCAACATAAGATTAAACAACGATGTTACTATTGTTAGTAAAGGTTAAACAACGATGTTACTATTGTTGCATGAAATTTTGGGCAACCACTTTTTATGGTTGTTAAAACATTTTTTATAGCGACATTTTTATGAATAAAAATTCTAAAGCCTCTTTTTTTTGCCTCTATTTATGACCCTACACTAAAAATTAGATTTAGTGTTTATAGTTTAAGGTTTAAGGTTAAGATTTAAGGAATTTGGAATATAGTGTATTTTTAGGGTATATGATGTAGGGTTTAGGATTTAAAATTTAGGGCTAGGACTTGAAATTTAATTTTTTTAGTGTTAAGACATAAAAAGAGGCATCGAAAAGTGGCAGAGAATTTTTATCCCAATTTCTATATAGCACCACAACCTTTTCTTTTTCAACTTTATTATTCATTCTAGTTGCCAACCTCCGATTTTTTTCTTTAATTTTTAATAAGAACTATATTTGTTACTCGTTTTTCTTTGTCTTTGTATCATGTTTATCTCTGCCTTTTGACACGTTTTTTGCATTCTTTCTCGGTCGTTTTGGTCATTTTTTTCTCAGGGTTGGATTTGACTACGCCACGACTGATCAAGATGGGGCTTATTTGTAATCCTGCCGATCTTCCCTGCTATGGATCCTCAGATTGAATTTGACTACGCGATTTGTGTTCGTGGATAGTTTCTCACGACACTCGGCTCTAATTTGCGGTTCGTAGTGGTCTATCAATAGCTTAATCCCTTTTGCGGTATTTAGTGGCCCTAATTACAATAAACTCAAGAGCTTTGGATGTCTATGTCGTCTTTATACCTCTCACAAACTCGAAGCCAGATCAGCTCCTTGTCTTTTTGTTGGATATTCTCTCGTGCAAAGTGCTTATCTTTGCCTAGAAGCATCCTCTAAACGTTTGTACATCTGTCGTTATGTTGGATTCATTGTGTAACCCCCTAAATCCGACCCGAAAGAACTGGGTATAAGGAGTCAAGCTCAAAGCTTGTCCCTCAAGCAAGCAACCTGGTTTAAAACTTTAATTCCAAAATAGACAGTAATAATAATACATAATACATATTGATAAAAATATTCCTGAAAATATTAAATATTCGAAATGTACATGCATGATAAAATGTAATAACCCCAAATAAAACATCTGAAATCTGAAATTATATATCATCTGACAAAAGATATAATATAAATAGGTCCAAGTATCATACTGATAATAATAAATAAATAAAGCTGGAAAACGAGGTCCTCCAAGTACCGTGGACTAGACCTGAGTATCTGAAAATAGAAACTAAAGGGGAGTCAGCGAAAACACTCAGTGTGTCTCTATAGTGCAAACAAAACTAACAGTATCATCATATCAACAGAGTACATCAGACATTATCATAATACAATTTTCCATCATGAATCAATTCAAGAACATAAACAAATACGAATGAATATGCAACACAATATGGCATGCACTCAACTACATCACCATCTGAAGAGTAAGATTCCCCAGAACCACTCTCTACCTCGTTACCATCCGAAGTGGAATCCAGCCCGTAGGGCGAAACCACTGATCCGAAGTAGACATCAACCCGAAGGATGAAGCTATTGAACTTTCCCGTACAGAATCCCAACCATAATGAGATGACATAAAATCCGAGTTCTGAATCTGAATGCATTGTTTATCAACAGAAATGCATAATCACATTGTCTGATATACAATAATCCGAATCTGAATGTATATACAAAAATTGCATAACGTAACAGAATGCTGAACAAGTCAAACATCACAGATCAACATAATATTATCATCATACATCATCAAATCACATCATGTATACATTTCAGCAAATTAACACATTTACATACAGAGCACTGTAATCAGACATCACAGAAGAGAACACACCTCAAGTAACTAACACTCAATGTCGACGGTGACGTCTCCCACACTCAGCTCTATCTCTAGGTCGGTCAGAGTCAGCTCCTATAACAATTAAATACACCATCAAAGATACTACCGCTATGTCAAGACACTAATAATATAAATATCGAATATATTAATAATTAAACTCACGAGCGGATCCCGATGTCTGAGCAACAAGAGGTCGTTCAGGTGGAGGAGGAGGAAGATCTCAGTATCCGAGTCAATGTCGTCTGCAAATAAGAATAATTCCAATTAATTCCCAATATTCAAATCTTTAAAACTAAGCAAACTCGAACAAAAGTGGTCAAAACGGTCTTTCGGGTTCAAATTTGGGAAAACAGGCAGCATAAACAGAATCATGACATCGAAAAACATAAAATAGCCATTTTCTGAAAAAGTCAACGGTCAACGGGTCAACGGGTCAACGGGTCAATGCTGACGTCAGCCGACTGTTTATAAAACGAACCGATTCGGTTCTGTCAACCCCGTTCAGCCTTCTAGACCGGTTCCGACCGGTTCAAACCCCAAAATCCCCAATTTCAAACCGTTCGAACTTAGAGCAACCCCCTCTCCGATTTCCCACCGCCGGTGAGCCTTACGCTCAAATTCCAGCGAACACAAGCAATCCCAAACTCACACCTTCAAATCGAAGCCCTCCCAAACACCATTTATACACACCCTTACCCCAAAACACAAGGCAACTCACACGAAACAAATGAAGGTTCAACGTCCAAATTACCGGCGAACAACGACTGGGAGGAACAGCTTCGTCGGGGTTTTGATCGCAAGGTTGTGGGGAACCGATTAGCAGTTCTGTCGCAACGAACGACCGCAGTTAAGGCTGATCGGAGCTTCATCGGCAAGACGAAAGGCTTGGTGGGTTTTTTCTCTTTACTTGCTGAAAAACGACAAAAGGGAGAGTGGGGTAACCGAATCGTCACAAACAATTGAAAGGGAACCAGATTTTTCCTTTAATTTCTTTTTGGGTAAATTACACAATAAGGGCTCCTAGAATAGCCCACTTCACACTATTGTCCCCTTAGATTAAGATTCTTACAAGTGGGTCACTAAAATTAATTTAAAATTGAATTTAAAATTTCTCAAATTTTAGGTTTAATTAAGGGTATATTAATTTAATAAAATTGGGGTGTTACACATTGAGTATGTGTTTCCTTTTGCCAAATCTAACCACGCTCTCCCACGTGTTACTTTCATAACCATATCTCTAACTTTACTAATCATCATTTCATCCAAACCTTCACCCAACAATGCATTTGACCCCAACCTCATTTTACCACCTGACTAAATATTCTCCATATTCAACTATAACTAAATCTGACTACAACCATACATAATATGACCAAAACCTTTCCTTACCACCCAACACAGACCTACCTACACCCTCCCTCTACCACCCATCTCCACATCTTCTACTCAAGTTGAAACTACATCTACAGTTGCAAGCCATCAACCTCCTCTCCTCAAGGTATCATTACTCGCTCCAAACACAACATTCGTAAACTCATTCAAAAACTTAACCTTAACCCTGAGCTACATCATCACAAGCTTGAACCCACTACTGTCTGTCAAGTCTTAAAGAACTCCAAATAAAGATAAGTCATGTCATTGAATTTTATGCTCTCCTAAGTAATGGGATATGTGAACTTGTTCTATCTCATCCTACCCGAAACTTAGTAGGTGTAAATGGATTTTTCGAACTAAATATTTGCTTGATAGTTCTGTTGACAAATACAAAGTGTGTTTAGTTGTTAAAGGTTTTCATTAACGTTCGAGGGTCGATTTTACTGAAACATTTAGCCTAGTCATTAAACAAACCACAGTGTGTTTGGTTCTCAACTTTGTAGTCAGTCACAGTTGGTTACTTCACCAACTCGATGTAAACAATGTCTTTCTTCGAGGCACACTCTCAGAAGATAATCTTAATCATGTTTGTACGCTTTGCAAGGTCATTTATAGACTTAAACAGGCTTCACGTGCATGATATCATGAGTTACGCTCATTTTTGCTTACATCTGGCTTTTGTAATTCCATTGTTGATACCTCTTTATTCATTTTCAACAATTATGGGATTATTACATATCTTCTTGTCTACGTAGATGATATAATTGTTACTGGCAACTCACTTCAAGACATAAATCATTTTCTTCAACAACTCTCTGCCTGCTTCTCCTTGAAGGATCTTGGACACTTACGCTACTTCCTAGGTATTGAAGTGATTTCCCACGCTGATGGTTTGTTTCTCAGTCAAAGAAAGTATATTGTTAATCTCCTTTAGAAAACTCATATGACTGAAGCGAAACATGTTGCTACACCTCTCACTATATGTTCGACTCTTATACTGTATGCTAGAACTCTTTTATCTGATCCCACAAATTATCAAACTACTGTCGGAAGTCTTCAGTATCTTGTTAACCCAACCATACATCACTTACACAATAAATAAGCTCTCTTAATTCATGCATCAACCAGAGGCGGAACTAGAAATTTACAAAGTAAGGGACCATTCTGTAGAACTAATGTTTTGATATAATAATTGAAAAATGTTTTGGACTGATTTAAAAAGTATTTAAAACATTTCTAAAGTCCAAACAACTTGAAATTATGTTTAGGGAAGTTTTTAAAAGGGTTTTACATGTTTTTCAAAGCCAAACTTCACAAAACTGTCCAGGCGTTTCGAAACACCTTAGGGCGTTTCGATACGGGAATTCTAGTAGCAAAAATGTTTCGATACTCGTATCGAAACGGGCATTCCTTGGATGAGATTTTTGCCCAACGTTTCGAAACGGGCTATGCCGTTTCGATACGCTTACGTGGCATTGACCACAATGGTCATAAACCCCAACGACTATTTCCCAACTAACTTTTAAATGCAAGTCGTTTCGATACGGGGACAGGCATTTTGAAACGGGTGTTTCGAAACAGACTAAAGTGTTTCGATACGGGTCCACGTCAGACTGCAACGGCTCTTTCTACTTAAAGGGTGTTTCGAAACGGGTTCGAGCGTTTCGAAACGGAGAGCTGCAGAACTGCATTTATGGTGGGAATTAAAGTCCTCAGCAACTCCAATTCAATCCCAACGGCTATAAACTTATCAAGGAGTATAAAAGGGACCTCCAAGCATCAAGTAAAGGCTAATGCTCATATTTTCAAACAACAAATGATCAAATATTGTCTTAGTGCTTAAATTGTCAATTCTTGTATAGACAAACACTAGTGAGCCAAAATTGTCAAATTTGCTCAAGTATTTTAGGTTTTGGGTGAGCGCTTTAATTGTGCAAACAAACACCTATTAGAGGGATTTGTGTTTGCTTTGTTTATCTCTTTGTTAAAGAGGGTTTCAATCAAGGCTTTGGGTAGAAAGCTTGATTGTGTATAAGGGTTACCTCCTAAGCCTAGAAAAGGGGACGAATCAATAGTGGATTGATTGGAAATCCTTAGTGAGGAGCTAAGGTAGTGGATGTAGACCTTGGTTAGAAGGTTGAACCACTATAAATCATTGTGTCTATTATCTTTTTAACTTCCACAACCCTTCCACCCAAAAATCCACCTCTCCACCACTTGGTGAGCCATATCGGTTGAACGAATCGAGCCCCACACATCTCAACAATTGGTATCAGAGCTTGGCTCAATCGAAGAGGACTCACATCCTATTGAGAAGATTCGGCAAGCTTGATCACTATTTCATCAACCGGCTCAAATGGCGCAATCCATCGACAAATCGTCTTTCTTCGACGGAACCCACTATGCCCATTGGAAGACAAAGATGAAGTTCTTCATCAAATCTAGAGATTACAAGCTATGGGACATAGTTGAAGATGGTTCGTTCGTGCCTCAACGAAGCAAAGCGGAGTGGAGTGTCGACGATCGCAGGAAGATGAAGCTTAATTGCAAAGCCTTGCACATCTTGTTTTGTGCTTTTGGCCCAACCATCTATGTGAAGATGTCTTCTTGTGAGAGTGCCAAGGAGGTATGGGACAAGCTAGAAGTCACATACGAGGGGATCGATGAAGTCAAGGAGACCAAGATTGGGCTCCTAACCTTAGAGTGTGAGAACTTCAAAATGGATCCGGAAGAGAACATTGAGAAGATGTTTGATAGGTTCTCCACTATCACTAATGGTCTCAAAGGCTATGGAGAAGTCATCCCGGAGGAAAAGCTTGTTCGAAAGCTCATCTACTCACTTCCCGAGTCATGGGACTTAAAGAGGACCGCCATCATCGATAAGAAAAATTTTGTTTTGAAGTAAAATTGTTAAGAAACTTAAAATAAAAATATAATTTGAAATATAAAAAATATATATATAAAATTCTCGGGTCGGGTACCGGTAAGGGAAAACTTTCGATCCGTGTCCCGAAAAAATTATTGGGTCGGGTAATTTTTTTAGGGAATTACCCGTCTTTTTAGGTTCAGGTCGTTGGGTCGGGTCAATCGAGTCGGGTAGTTTTGAACACCCCTAACTAGTATCAGTAAGGTGTTCCACTTTTTCTTCTAGCTAAACATGAAGATATTTTTTCCTAAGTAAAGCACCTAACATAGTTATCACATCACTATCATTTCTTAGTGGACTAACCTTTAAGATTTCCTCTGGTTGTTGCCGATAAATGTTATGTGGGGTAGAATACCCTAACTCTTTAATTATGTCATCTATTTCAAGCATAGACATTCTATCAATGTGACACATATCAAAGAAGTTAATTTTTTTACTAGTATACATCACTTTCTGATGGTTTACAATAAAACCACCATGATAAAAAAAAATTATTGTGCAATACTCTGAAGCAGTACCTATAAAATAATTAAGGGTTAATACAGTTTAAATCTTTAAAGTTAGCAAGTTTGTTCATTATCTTGCAATGATCTAATTATGTTATATGTTGGCATAATACAATTTAAATCTTTAAAATTACCATTACTGCCTAATTATGTTATATGTTTGCAATTAACAAATTTATGTTTTAAAGTTAACAAATCTTTATGTTTTAAAATTAGCAAATCTATGCATAGACCTAATTATGTTCTAAAAAGTTTAAATCTATTTCAATTTAATATTTAAATTTTTCCCATCCTCTTTTATGTTCTAAAAAGTTAGGTCCACCCAGCATTAACTATTCTAACTTTAATAAAGTTTCTTCCGATCCTCCATATGGTCTCGCACCATCACTAATTTAGAATCTTGGTATCTATCTTATAGCCCCATACCAGCACAAATCCAGAAAAATTATATCTAGTTTAACTATAGTTTATGGTTTCCCACTAGCACAAAAACATACATAAATTAATTAACAACTCAATGTCATACAAGACGATAAAAACATACAGACAAATCCAGAAGAATTTGGTTTTATGGCTTTTAACACAAATAAAACAAGAACAATTATTTTTGATTTCAACAAAATATTATTTTTATCTCTAAACTACTCGAACAAATAAAAACAAATACAAAACTCATCATATGTCATACTTGCCATACCCCAGGAACGCAGCACACGCGTTATCCATGGCCAAACTGAAATCAAATGTTTTCTCAACAACACGCTATCAGAACCAGCAAAAATTCCAAAATGATTCAAACCCAAACAACTTTAGGTCTTCGATGTACCCTTTCACTGATGTTTTTAAACCCTAAACTACCTAAACAATTTCGCCAACAAAATATGATCTAAACCCTAAACTATCCAAACAATTTCACCAACAAAATTCGATTTGAACTCTAAACTACACAAACGATTTTCCCAAACGCTCTCAAAACCCACTCAATTTCTCTAAAATCGTAAACCTAAAAATTTTGATTAGGTTAACTTAATTTGTTTAAGTTAAATGGTTTATCCCCATGTCGTTTTGTTTTTATTTAAGTTTATTGATTTTCATACATGTAATATAAATAAATAAAAATTATTTAATTAAAGCCTTGTCATAACGTCGTCCATGAGTTAACGACTGAGTTGAAAAAAACTGAATATTTAAAGTTGTAACCTCCTCGTCCCGGCCTAGCCAACAGACCGAACTGAACGGGTCACACAGGGAAAATCGAAGCGAAATCCGTTAGGATCTCACTCCGATTAGCAACCCTATTTTTTGATTAATTAAACTTCTCTATATGTCATTTATATCCTATGTGATGCCACTAACAGCGGAAGAAACAAACACGAACGAGAACCAAACAATTCAGACAAACAGGGCCAAACCTGCAATTTTTTGCAGGCCGTAATGATACCCTCAAGGGTGGTATCGATACACCTCCCAACGGTCAACACTTCAAAGTCAACTTCAGAGGACCGTATCGATACACCCAGGCCCGTACCGATACCCTCAATTTCTCTTAAAATTCTCAGATTTCCAATAGTAAAAATGGTATCGGTACGCCTTCCCGTGTATCGATACGCTTAGCTTAAAGCATGAAGGTCGTATCGATACGGCCCCAACCGTATCGATACCCCTAACTCGATAATGCATAAATTTGTTGGTTTAAGCCAAAAAGTAACATCATAACACCAACTTAGGACCTCTAAACATGTATACATACACGAGCCAACATAGAGCAACCATCTAGAGGCAAACGAATCTTAATAAACGATAAACGAGCATTCAACCCACAAGAGATAAGAAGCAAAGATAATCATAACTCAACCATTTGCCAAAAAGGCAAAAAATCCATACAATCCAAACTTAGGCTTACAAACATGAGAAATCATTTAGACATGCCTCAACAAACAAGTAAACATCAACACATCAAGCCAAAAGATGAAGCTTAGCATCCATAAAGAGGTCAAAAGGCAACACATGCATACTTCAGCATTGTTAGCAAGGTAACGTCAATAACAATAACAAAACATAGAAGTTTAGACACTAACTCCATAACAATAAGTCTAGCATTTTCATTGCCTAAGTATTATTACAACTATAAAAATCATACTTTGAGCTAGCAAAGAACTCCAAGACTCGTCTCTTGCCCGCTTGCCTTCCGATAACACTAACGATCTGCATTGTTGGGAAAAGAGAGCGTAAGCTTAAAAGCTTAGTGAGTGGAGCTCTAAAACACTACAACAGTGCAGTTCAATATATAAATATATATATAGTTTTAAAGACAAAACCATTTAAGGAGGAAGTACAATAAATGGAAACATAGACAAAACATGGTATGCACATGCATAACCAAATCTGGTGGGACTACACATCACCGTACACAACAACTAGCATATTTTCGGTGGGACTACACATCACCGTACTCATCTACTAGTCCTCCCCGGTGGGACTACACATCACCGTATTCAAAAACAACCAACCATCACGTGAGGCTTGACAACAACTACGACAACACAACAACATTAAAAAGGGAGGCAAAAGCATTGCATAATTCACACCACAACACAAATAAACTCATAAGCCAACAATTCACGAAACGAGATGAACATAGACAACTTACGCTCGAGTTTAGGTCGCCCCCCTAAGGCTCCACCCCAAACCCCAAGAAACCTCGTTGATCAATTAAAGCTTCAAAACAATTTCCATTCACCAGCCAACGTACGAAAGATGATCGAAATGTCGTTTCAAGCTTCCTCAATACTCGGTGTTGCGTCCAAAACCATTTCCATTACTTCTAACCATTTCAAACCAAAGTATCAATACATATTCTAACACTGAAACTCACTGAAAAACAACAGTCCATCAAATTGACACATTTACTCAATCAAAACAAAGCCGAAATCAACCGAACCGTTGCCAAAACATCATCCAAACACAATTAAGATTTGACTTTACCCAGCATTTTAACCTTCAAAATTCACCAATTAACATCTAAAAACATCCATCTTAGGTCCGTATACCTCAAGCCCTCGTTTTACCACAAAACTAAGTCAAAAACACCACTTTTTCACCTTCAAAACTTACCCACTACACCTAGTTTCGGGTTTTATGGGTTTAAACTACTTATTAACATAATCTAGCATCCAAAAAAAGTTCAAAACATCCCATTAAAAACCCATACGAAAATTTCATAAACCCATCTCTTTTCCATCAAAACTTTGGAACCCAAAATGAAAAATCAATGTTTTGTTAAGATTTCAAAAGATAAGATTTAATAAATAAAAGCCAAGGTAAAAGTGATGATTACCTTTGAAAATCTTTTATGGAAAAGCCTTCGAGTCAAGGAAAAGTTGGTGGGAAGCTTTTGAGAGAAAGTTTTGAGCTTTTAGGTTTTTGGAATAAAGATGACTCTTCAAATCCCAAAACCCCTTTTCAAAATTTCATTAATGGCGTTATCGTAAATAATGACACTTTTATAAAAATCATCATTTTAATTTAAATTTAACCCAAAACTAGTCCTAGGTTAAAACCGATAACTCTTGAGCCCAAAACCGAAGCGTCAAAAGTTGAGTTAGTAAACTGCAAAAATTTAAAGTTGAGTGACCAAAATAGGAAAAAGTGATGATTTTTACATTTTACCCTTATTATTATTATACATGAACATTTACTTTAATTACTTTTTTTGCTATTATTATTATTATTATTATATATGAACACTTTATTTAATTATTAACAATTTATTAAAAAATAAGATTGTTTTTCTATTTTAATTTTTTATTAACTTTTTGTTTTTAGCAATTATATAGATATTTATTATATATATATGGGTTAGGACCACTTATATAGTGTAAAACTCTCTAAGTTTTATATGTTTTTTGGATTGTTGGATGGGGAATTGTTAATCTCATCCATTCGTTTTATTCATCTAACGATCCAAAAAACATGTAAAACTTAAAAGAGTTTTACATTATGTAACTAGATCATATCCGTATATATAGGGTTAAAATCAACTTACACAGTGTAAAACTCTTTTTTACACGTTTTTTGGATTGCTGGATGGGGAAATGGATGGTTGAGATTAACTCCTTACTTTTTTTCTCAAGTGATAATCTTCACATATTCTACTGTTAATCTCATTCATCTGTTTCACCCATCCAACGATCCAAAAAACGTGTAAAACTTAGAGAGTTTTACATTGTGTAACAAGATCACATCCCATATATATATATATATATATATAAATTTATTTTATATTTGTTGTACCATTGTCGTACGTATACCCTATAATTTTAAAAATTATCATTTCTCATCCTCATTCTCATCTCTGTATCCGTATTAGTGCAACATAGCTTCTTTACATGTCTCACGGTCTTACCAATAATTTTATGTACACAAAAAAGGGCTGACGAATTCTACTCGAATAATATCACATGTAGCTTATCACTTCATTCAAACTCTCTGCTCTGTCCGAGGGCAAGTAATGTATCTGAACGATTCCAACCAACATCACAAATATTCTTGAAACTGCCTGACATCATTCAAATGATACCCAACTGTCAGCACCATGTATGAATCTCCATCATTTCCCTCCCTAACATCAAACGAATAATAATTTGAATCATATGATCATCCCCGAAAATGTGATTGTTATTACAATAAGATCGACACAATCTTCAGATGAAAATGTGATTGTTATACAATAAGATCTACAATTAAGATATGAGTTTATCAATGAGAACATGCTGTTTTGTATAATAAATTTTTGGGGGGGAAATCTGGTCAACTATCACAAAAATGACAATCTTATTGTTGTCCATGGATGGAAGTGGAACAAAAGAATGAACAAGCCAACAAACATGGGATTATAAATTTATGTCCAACACGTCATTCTGGGAAAGGTAACCAGAAATCACCTTTGGTAGCTGGTTAAAAGTAATCACCCAAAATTGCATTGAGATCCAATTATGCAGGTTGCAGATGCCTTTGTGTCACTTAACCAATAACCAGGACCGGATTGGATCGTTTATTTTGTCATATGATAGAGAAATGAAGCCATTCCACAAATTGAACGACCATGAGAAGAAGATTTCCCTACAAATGTTGGCATTGCGGTTCGAGTAATCAGTGTTCTTACTTTGGACAGCATAATGAAGTACTACTACCAATGCCTCTGCTTGTATTTCGGAAAATGCACCCCTTCCTACTTGCCAATCTCTTCAAGCTTCAACAGTACTTGTCTGCTATTTGGTCTAAGAGAAGGAGGAGAACAGCAAGCCATGGCAAGCTGAAACAACTTAAGAATGGATTCTTCAGTAACTGGATTTTCGCTGCTTCTATGATCAAGAACTGCATTTCGCATAAAGTTTGGCAGATAAGAATTTTCATCGGTTGTTGGCTTTTCATGTATCGGATTCGGTTCCTTCCCGGAAAGTAGTTTGAGAAAGATCACCCCAAGGTTGTATATATCAGTCTCTTCGGTTGCAGCCCTCATTTTGATGAGCTCAGGAGCTTTATATCCCTCAGCTGCAGAAGCATCAAGCATTTCTTGGGCAGAGGTTGGATTCAATAGTAGATATAGGCCGAAATCCGAAAGATATGGCTGGTAATTACGGTCCAATAGTATGTTGTTAGGCTTAATATTTCCATGGACTATTGGCTTCTGCAACCCAGTGTGCAGGTGGTCTAATCCTCTGGCAATACCAATGGAAATCCTACAAATTACACTCCATCTATGAGACTCCCCATTCCCATCTGCCCAAACGAAACAGTTTAGTTCTATATTGTACACATTCTACTTAGCTTCCCTTCAATTAAAACAATTTTAATTTATAAAACAAAGTCCATTTGTCTAGTTTTTCAGTTTATTCTTCATTTACTTCCAAATAAAATGAAAAAGAAAGACTCACCTGTGGCTGTGAGTAACTGAGCCAGATTGCCATGCCTGTAAAAAGGATGAACAAGAAGCTTTTCTCCTCTAGTCCCAACATAAAATCCCAAAAGAGGCACCAAATTGGGATGCCTAATGCACCCCAAGAGCTGAACCACATCACCAAACTCTTCACCACTCAAGCTACACACTGGCCTCAGAAACCGAAGCAACCTCACCGTGTTGCTCCTCTGCAACAAGGCCTTGTACAAGGTTCCATACTTGGACTTCCCAATTACTTCACCGGGAGCATCCAGGATGCCACTGATGGTAAGGTCTTCTCCGCCGCTAAAAGTCATCAAATCCTCCATTACTGACTCCTCTTCATCATGCCTCTGCGCTTTACTTTCTATATCGTTCGGATGATCATTTCTTGCTGCCCTCTTCAGGTAAAAGGAGATGAAAACAATGAGAATGAACAAGGATGCTGTTGAAGACAATACAAGAACTAAGGTGCTTTTCATTGCATCCAAATTTCGGCTCTTTAATGGTTTTTACTTTTTACAAAGTTTGCAGCTTGTTAAAGAATACTGAAAGAAAAAAGAAAGAAAGTTGAGTCTCATTCAGTGGAAAATTTCTACTGTTAGGGACATGTTGGATATAGAAGAAGACAAGAAGGTACAGATAGATTTGAACTTTTGTTTTTGTGGCATGATTCTTAGGCAACTATTGACAAAAGTTGTAACTCAAAACACTTCATTTGCATTGAGAAAATTAAAGACAATACATCTGCAGAGTCAATAAATGGTGGAAGAAGATACAACAACTGCCATGTGAGGGATTACTATCTTGTTTGACCTTTTATGCCAATTTTGAACAAATTTTTAACCATTTCCATCAAATGATTTCTGGGTATTCCTTATAACTTTGTATTCCTTTACTTTCTAGTTTCTTCTAGCTAGACCAAAATTCAATTCTTAATTTTTTTTAAATTTAAAGTTATTCGAGTTAACTCGGATTAGTGATTCGAATTTCATGCTCGAGTCAGTTTGATTTTTAAAATTTCGAACAACTGAAAATCCAAATATTAAAATTAAGTTGTTTTTTGTCTTTAATTAAGTAATTTGATTATTTTGTGTTTTGCTTCATGATTTCTTTGTTTTTTCGTTTCCTTATTTATTTAAGTCTCTTGTTGATCAAATTTGAATCATGTGCTCCTCGATCATTGCAGAAACTTTAATTGCTCCTTTTTATAATATAGACATTAACTTTTCATTTTATTCAATTTAATTCTCTAATGGTAACTCTTTACAAAAAAGATTTCCTCAATTCATTGACTTCTTTTTACTCTCATAAGTGCTTTGTACTCAAAATCCTTCTTTTTGAATGTAACATTATAAATATATTATATATTTTTAGATGATATTTAATTTATTAAATAGCATTTTAAATCTTATTTACATATGTATATCATATATAGTTACAAGGAGTCATTTAAACTAGAACCGATCAGTTCTCAGGGGCGGATCCAAGAATTTAAGTTTGGTGGTTTACCTATTTACCTTATTTAGAAGTTTAAGGTTTCGAATTCCTCCAGACAATCAATTTGACTACAACAAACTAAATCAACATAAAAATACATTTAGTTAAAAAAATCTCTCTACTTGAAAAAAAAATTAAAAAAGTAATAACAATCCACAATTGATAAAAGCGACAAGAAAGTTGAATTTATTAAGGGATGAATAGAGAATTTCGAGATCAATCATTTTTTTCTTTTCGAATAGAACGTCTAAAGAGCTAAGTGTGATATCGTAAAAGTTCTTTTAAGTTTCAAAGACAAAGGTTATCAAAAGTTCAAGCATTTGACTCAAATGTAACTTTTGTAGCAATAATTTTTTTAAGTAAGAATGGTGACCCAAATGTAACCTTACTGATATTTGAGCGACCGAAATGTAACTTAACCCATATTTGAGTGACTCACATATAACTTTTAAAAATTAAATGACTCAAATATAACATTACCCATAATTGAGTGACCTCCATTGTAGTTTACTCTAAAAATGAATGGTGGGTCACGTGACCCACCATGCCCCTACATACATCCGCCCCTGTCAGTACTATAATATTATAAATAATTACAATTAAATTTGAACAATAACTCGAACAATTATATTTAATTCGGTTAGGCTTAACTCGAAAAAAAAATCAAATAAAATTTGAATGATAAGTTATTATTTTTCAATTTGGCTAACAAGAATATTTTCACTAGACTCAACTCGGATCGAATATTCGTTGTTACTTTATTATTATGTATATTCATTTTTGTATATATAACTTGTATTGGCTTTCCAATGGAGTTCTATGGGTTGAAAAATTCAATCATAGAATGATTTTATTCCATGTTTGGCCAATTTGTGATCATGTCTATTCACAATCCGTATGTTTTGAAGACTTCTCACTTCTCAGCTATATTATTGTTTTCCTATAAAATGGAAAGTTTCAACTGAGTTTTGAACCAAAGAGGTCGTCCATAATTGTTTTTATTATTTTTTTGAGTCGCCTTTGGCCATCAAGTTGATAATTTTTTTTTTTAAATATAGCTATTAAATTTTTATTATAATCATAGAAAATATCACAATTACAATACATCTAAAAAGAAAAATAATAGGATTAATCTATTTAAATTTTTTACAACCCAAAAACAAAGAAAAGTGAAACTCATATAGAGATAAACATATCATCAAAATTCAGAAGCTTCTTCCTTGTCTCTATCCAACCAGGGCTCATAAGTGATGAAAAGGAGTGATTAGTGATCCAAACTATCAGGCAGAATGTTCCACTACCCAGGACTGATTACATTAGCAAACAACCATCAACCGAGTGGGGATCTAACTTTGCGTGACAACCGACAAAATCATATTCAGGAACTAGCACCGGTTAAAAACTCTATGCGAGCAACAATCTACTGCTAGGGTATGCTGAATCATGCCACGAGGACAGATGAAATAAAACCACAAAAAACATGTCACAAAGGTAGAGATTCTTATTGAAAAATAAAAAATAAAAAATAATAAACATCGGCGACCAACAACCAATAGCTAGGTGATTGCTGATCGCCGGCTAACACAGAAAAATTGAAGAAAACTGCTGGCGGCGCATAGTTATTAGAGAGGAAAACTAGGGTTAGAAAACTAAGCGGCACACCAATTGTCGTATCAAATTGATAATTTGATACCTATAAAATGTATAAAAAAACATTGGCTTAAAATATGTTTAGGTTTAAAATTTAAAATTTATGGTATAAAGTTTAAAATTTTAAAGGTTAAACTTTAAAATAAGTAAATTGTAATTTTACAATGTTTGTTTGTATAAAAAAAAAAACTCTCTCTGTTTATCTAGGTTATTAGTCTCAAAATTGTAACTTAATTTTTCCTCTGTATTATTACTACCGCGAAACTTTTTTTTGTTCTTTAGCTAGTGGTCGGCAATCAATTTTAATATTGGTTGTCGATCACCAAATTTATTAATTTTTTATTTTTTTATATTTTTAATAAGAATCTCTATTTTTGTGATACGTTTTTTCTTTGTTTTTGTGGCTTCATTTCGCTTGTTATTTTGACATGATTTCGGCAACCAGTCTTGTTTTTGTGCTCGTACAGAGATATTCACAACGCTAGTTTCTGATTATGATTTTGTCGGTGGTCATAGAAAGATAGATCCCCACTCAGTTGATTGTTGTTTGCCGATGTAATCAGTCCTAGGTAGCGGAGTAGTCTGGTTGATAGTTTGGCTCGCTCACCACTTATTTTTCACCTCGTAATGCATCTCGTTTGGATAGATACAAGAAGATTCAGGAAGGCTTATGAATTGTGATGGTATGCTAATCTCTATGAAAAAAAATTATTCTTCTTTGCACTTTTGAGTTTTTGTATGGAGTTTTGGTGAACTAGTCCACATTATTCTCTTTTTTGAGATGTGTTATTTTTATGATATCTTCTATAGTTTTTCAATAAAATTTAATTGTAACCGTAAAAATACTCTGTTTAAAGCAAACAATGAAAATAATCTTATTTATCCGAAATAAAAATGAAGATAATCTTCTTTAATATCGCACAATTTTTTTTTTCAATACAAGAATAGAAAAAAAATATATATATTTTGATCAGTCTTAATTAACATCACCTTATCACAAAAAAGTGACCAATTGCTTATTTTACATTATGTTCTTTATTAATCATAAGTATAATGATAATTTACCTTTGAGTGGTTAGTTTTTTTCTTTTCAAATTGACTATATTTTTTAAGTTAAATTTGATTTTCAATTTTTATTTTTAGTTAGAATAATGTGATTTTAAAGGGTATGATGATTAGGGTGTTAATTTTTTCACGACACTAAAGTGATATCTTATGTGTAGTTCACATATATTTTATTGTTGACGTGGTTTTAGGGCAGGGGCGGATCCAAGAATTTAAGTTTGGCGGTTTACTTATTTACCTTATTTAGAGGTTTAAGGTTTTGAATTCTTCCAAACAATTAATTTGACTACAACAAACTAAATCAACATAAAAATACATTTAGTTATTGAAATCTCTCTACTTGGAAAAAAATTAAAAATGTAATAACAATCAACAATTGATAAAAGCGACAAGAAAGTTGAATTTATTAAGGGATGAATAGAGAATTTCGAGATCAATCATTTTTTCTTTTCGAATAGAATGTCTAAAGAGCTAGGTGTGATATCGTAAAAGTTCTTCCAAGTTTCAAAGACAAAGGTTATCAAAAGTTCGAGCATTTGACTCAAATGTAATTTTTGTAGCAATAATTTTTTTAAGTAAGAAGGGTGACCCAAATGTAACCTTACTCATATTTGAGCGACCGAAATGTAACTTTACCCATATTTGAGTGACTCAAATGTAACTTTTAAAAATTAAATGACTCAAATATAACATTACTTATAATTGAGTGACATCCATTATAGTTTATGTTATAATGAGTATAATTTCAACCACAATTTAACATACGGCGGTAAATTAATTTCTCGAATAAGATAGAAGACGTGTGGTAAATTAATATGTTATAATTGATGTTATAAATATATTTTTATCATGTTTTATAGTTTATGTTATAATAGTATAATTTCATAAAATAACTATAATTAATTTCAACCACAATTTAACGTAAATTGTATTTTTTTCAATTATATAACGACCACCTAATTGAGCGTAGTGCTAATGTTAAACATAAGACCCCTTTTGGGGCCCAAGTTTAAACCCTTTTTAGCAGAATATATGTTTATTTTTATTGACTAATAAAATGACGACATGTGTTATACCATCTTATTTAATAGTATTAATTTATAAAGAAAATAATATATAACATGTTCACTCAATTGTTGTTAACAAATATCCCAAAATTTAGAGATAATCACTATACTTTACCCGTAAACTAAATTGTACTTCATCACTTTGCATTTCTCGAATGCATTTACTTATATCCTGATTGCTAGAATATATAAAAACTAGGGTAAACAACACCGGTGGTCACTAAATTATTTTCACTTTTTACTTTAGTCACTAAGGTTTTTTTTTACTTGTCTACTTTGGTGACCGAGCTATTTTTTCAAGTAAAATCGTGACTAATATTACATTATATTTCTATTTTGGTCACTGACCATTAGAAAATTTACCACTAAAGAACAAGTTTGCTGTAGTGACAGTGAGATGCTCACATGTACTTTTTTTTTTTACTTTCCACGTCATTTTCTCTCTTCTCATCAACAGTTCATGTTTTATTATTTAGGGTAGATAATACCATTGGTCATTAAACTATTCTCGCTTTTCTATTTTGATTGCGGAATTATTTTTTTGACAAAAACATCACTAATGTTGTGTTCTTTTTTCTATTTTAGTTACCATCCGTTAAAAATTAAAATTCTCAAAAGGGTGAAGGAGGATTCGAACCGTAGACCGCACGTAACCCTTAAGTTTGTTATAATTTCACCAAAATTTACATTTAAATTATACTCTTAGTCGATTAAAACTAAAGAAAATAATAATCTACAAGTGTTATGGGGAATCAAACCTAAGACTTGTATGTAAGAAGTCCAAGTGCCGAACCACTAATATTGAACTGAAATTGTGACTAAAATCGAAAAGCAAATCATAAATTATTTTCCCACTCCATTTAGTAATAAAATAAACTAATTAAATAACTATTTATTTTTTTTTATAAAATTAATATTAAATCATTCTAAAAATTAAATTTTTAATAATTATTTAAGATATAAAATAAATTTTAAATTACTTAAAACAACTAGTTGAATTTAAATTTATTATTTTAATTTTTAAATAGCATTTAATTTGTTGGCATACATGTGAGCCAAATAGAATTTATATTAGCATTTAATTGGTTGCCATATAATTTAGATTTAAATTTACATTAGATAATTAATCATGTAAGTTAAATATACGGTTTGGTGAAAATATAACATATTTGGGGCTTGGCTTAGTTGTTAGATAGACACTCTTTGGTTTTATTCGTCTAAGAATATAACTTAGATATAGATTTTGTTGAAATTATAATAAATTTAAGGGTTGGTTTAGTGTTTAGACTCCTAGGGTTTGAATCCATTTTTTAGCAATTTAATTTTTAACGGTTGATGACCAAAATGAAAAAAGAAGTAACATTGGTGATGATTTTGTCAAAAAAATAATTTAATGACCAAAATAAAAAAGCAAGAATAATTTAATGACCAATAGTACTGTTTATCCTAAAAATAGCACATGGACTACTGACGAGGAGAGAAAATATGACGTGAAAAATAAAAAGAAATGCACGTCAGCATCACCATTGATGTTTTAACGATCAATGACCAAAATAAAAAATAACCTAACTCCAGTGACGATTTTATCAACAAAAAAAATATTTCGACGATCAAAATAGAAAAATGAGAATAATTTAATAACCAATAATGTTTAAATATACCAATAAATAATTGAAAACATGAAAGAAAGAGAGAAAGAGAGAGAGAGAGTATGGTGGATTATTTGGACAAAGTAGATTGGACTTTTGTAAGTGATATAACTAAAAAAAAAGATTTAGAAGTGCATGAACATGAAGGGACAGTATAATTCTCTTGTTCAACATTAGGAAAAGCATCAAAATCCAACTCACCTTTTGGTTTTGGTATCATCTGCGATCAACCGCACTATCTCTCATAGAATAAAATCACATGAGGGTGAGCCCACCACACTCACAAGGTAAGATTTAAGAAGAAAAAAAATAATTGTTTTCTCATGTTAGTTGAATTAACATTAACATGAGCAGCAGCAAGTAAGGAAGAGGGTTCTCAAAATCCCAATAAATGTTTACCTTCCTCCATTATTTTGCCTGATTTGTTGGTTTCTGAAATGATTGCAGAAGTTGCCTTAAGAGCAGGGCAGGCAGAGCTGCAAAATGGGTGATTGTCCTGAATTGCCTCATCCCAAGAGAAAAAGCATCAGCTTCTGCAATAAATTATGATATGGTACGATGATGAAAAAGAAGGGAGAGAGATGGGGAAATGATGATCTAAACTTCAATTATGAGGGAAGGGACCAATGAATGAATGCTGGGCTGTGGTCCTTGCTGCTTGCTGCTCTTAACAAATAATGGAGGATCTCTACAGATTTCTGGTATTGAAAAAGTATTGCATCTTTTTCATGGGGAAGATTCAGTAAACTTTTTATGTTTAGGTTGAGCTCACTGTCCTTATGGGAATCGATTCTGCATGTGAACAAAGTTTAAAGATGTAATATGTTGTGCTCTTGGCGGATCTCAAGTGGTTACGCTCAAAGAACATCCTAGGATAGAATTCAACAAGTAGTACTAGTAAAAAAAAAAGGATGATATTTATTCTAAAATAACCGAGTTTAAATCGTTTTATCTGCAAAATGTACGTGCATTATCAAAGAGTTAAAAATATGTATGAACATATATTACTATAAAAAAAAACATCATATGATAAGTTGTTCCCTCATAATATCCCACATTGAACATTCAACAACCCCATTAGCCCAAAAGGCCCAACTCCAAGCATCAACACACTAACGGACTGGGTCCATGATTATCCGGCGTAGGCTTATTAAATAAAAGGGTAAACTATATTGATAGTCACCTAACTTTTAAAACGATTTCACTTTGATTATTGAAATTGAAAAAAATTATTATAGTCGCTCAACATTTAATTTACTTTTATTATGTTCACTATCGTGAATCTCATTAAGAAATATTGACGAGGCACATTAAAGCTTTTTTTTAAAAAAAAATCCTAATTTTCTATATTTACATCTGTTCCGATGAACAAAGCAGTCATCGATCAATTCCAACAGTTGGAAAGATCTGTTTTGCCAAAAGTTTAACACAATTTAGTTTTAAGTTGATTTGGCGGTTAATAGTGGTGGATCATAACTAAAAATATCAATTGAATTTAAAAATTAAAACTTCCGACTTGTCATTGTTAACCATTATATCAGCTTGATACCAAACTATATTAACCTTTTGGTCAAGCAAATCTTCCCATCATTGGGATTGACTGTGTTCATTAGAATTTTTACCTTAGTGACGATTGTAATTTTGAGAAATTAAGGTTTTTTGTGGGAAAAAGAATTTAACGTGTCACGCCAACATTTTAATAATGGCAACAACCATAATGAAAGAGAATTAAAAATTTAGCGGCGGTAAAAACAAATTCAATTTAGTAACTGTAATGAAAGTTTTTCGATTTAAGTGACCAAAATAAGAGTACCTTAAAAAGTTAATGACTACCTGTGTAATTTACCTTCATTATAATGTTTGCTCTTATTATGTACAACCACGTAACTCTTATAGGCATAAAACAAGTGTTGGTTGTATTGGTAAGACATATTGCACTTTTAAACAGAGACACAAGTTTAAATTTTAGAGACGACATTGTTGGAGGGACAACCTTACACCTCGAACATGGACCGTAAAATGGACATGCATATTATAAAAATACCCGAAAATTATCAATTAATTACATAATTTTTCACCATGTAAACCACAGTGAACCACTGCCTCATATATTATACGAAATTTTTGCTTAAATATTACTTTAAGAATCACCCCCCCCCCAAAAAAAAAATATGGTACTAGCCAAAATATTTCTCAAAATATTACATTTGTTACAGTACCAACAAAGGCCAATTTATATGAGTTTGACTATAAAAAATATTTAACCTCAAAAAAGAAGGTCGGTTCACCTGGATCTGCCTTTGAACAATGTTACCAAAATAAATAAAGGCATGTTTAGTTGCATCTGCCTTGAATAGTGCCTGTAATGCTACATGTCGCCAAAGAAGAGTCCATAACACTATTTAATGACGGGTTTAGGTGGCTCCGACTTTAAACAGTGCTGAAAGATTGTTCAGCCTGCGTTATTAGGCTTGGTAGTATGGCATGCATGCTTTAGTTTTAGGGAGTCAGTGTGCAGTGTAGGTTGGCAGACTAGGAATTGAATTTTTTTGAATTAGGATGGATGAGTTGGGGTGTTTAGAACGTAAAAACATGTATAGGGGTAGAAGTTAAAATTTTATTAGTATTATTAAAGGTGGGGTAGGGTAGTTATGGGAAGAAATTATAATTTTTATGTTAAATAAGTAAGTTTGAAACGAAAATTTAGAGAGAAGAAGAAGAAGAAGAAGAAGAAGAAGAAGAAGAAGAAGAAGAAGAAGAAGAAAAAGAAGAAGAAGAAGAAGTTATTGGTGAAAATATTGTAAGTAGAATTGATTTGTTTTAAAGTTTAGTTTTTAAGTTTTATTTTGTATGTTTGATATAAGTTAAATTTGATGCATTTGGTTTTTAAATTTTAAATTATGTATTCATCTCCCATTTTAAGATGTTGTTTAGATTTTAGTAATTTTTGCTATATTTTTACCAATTAGTATATTTTTAGAAATTAGAATTGAGAAAAAAATATTCAAAATATGGTTAAAATGAAGGCAAAAATAATTAAGTATATTTTTACCAACCTCTTAAATCACCTTACGCGACTCGAATTATTTTCGATCGGTTGACAAAGCTGACCAAGAAGTGTTTTTTAACAGCGGGGATAGGGCTTGCTCTAGAGCGCGAACCAGGGCGTTACAAGAACTTATAGCTGTGAATGATGGGTGGAAATTTTAAAAACTCAAAGAGAGCAACTAAAATAGCTCTACTTATTGCGGCAAGAGCGGACTTATGCATAAAAAATGTGCGCAATCCAAAGTTTGTAATGTGGTCGCAATCTTCCCCATTGTGCTGGTAACAACATCAATTTTGTCCTCGATTTCCAACATCTTTAACCATGCTTCATTGTTCTGTGGGAGGTCCTCATCATCAGCTTCTACTTTTGCCTTGCCTTTTTCTGTCTTTGATGCAGCACTCAACCTCGGTGTTAGCGCCTCATTGATTCTAACCATGGGCTCAATGGAAGCCTCATTCAGTGGACCTTTGTTGGTTGTCATCTCCTCATTTTCTAGGGGCTTTATCCCCTTCAGGCTACACAACCGCATTATTAGCTATAGGTAAGACCAATTTTTTGATACATATAGTGTAGTTCCCCGCATTGGTTCCTAACCAACATGCATCTTCAATGCATAAATCCTTCACCAGCAAATCTAACTTTTCATCATCAGTATCTTTGACAAACAATGAATGCTCGTCTTTGTTTAATGCAATTTCTAAAACCTTATTAATGGTAACAATATTTCAGGAAATAGAGCCTTGTCGCACAAACACACACTTAAATAGAGGACTCATAAAGGTTTAAGTAAAATTCTCTTACCATTGCAGGGCTGAAATTTCCTAGATGAGCACAAAAAGTACTTTAGTTGTGGAGTGCAATGGTCTGATGAATGAGCTTCCTTGGTTCGCGCTCTAGAGCAAGCCCTATCCCCTGCTTTGGATGGATAGTTCTTTTCAAGATATTTTCTCTGTATCGTACTTCTACCACGACGGTTAAAAAACACTTCTTGGTCAGCTTTGTCAACTGAGACTGGTTGTTCATTTATTATTTATTATGCATTGTTCTTTAGTAGTTATCATCATGTAGAACTAATGTTTTGATATAATAATTGAAAAATGTTTTGGACTGATTTAAAAAGTATTAAACATTTTTAAAGTCCAAACAACTTGAAATTATGTTTAGGGAAGTTTTTAAAAGGGTTTTACATGTTTTTCAAAGCCAAACTTCATAAAACTGTCCAGGCGTTTCGATACGGGAATTCCAGTAGCAAAAACATTTCGATACTCGTATCGAAACGGGCATTCCCTGGATGAGATTTTTGCCCAGCGTTTCGAAACGGGCTATGCCGTTTCGATACGCCTACGTGGCATTGACCACAATGGTAATAAACCCCAATGGCTATTTCTCAACTAACTTTTAAATGCAGGTCGTTTCGATACGGGAACAGGCGTTTCGATACGGGAACAGGCGTTTCGAAACGGGCTAAAGCGTTTCGATACGGGAACAGGCGTTTCGATACGGGAACAGGCGTTTCGAAACGGGCTAAAGCGTTTCGATACGGGTCCACGTCAGACTACAACAACTCTTTCTAGTTAAAGGGTGTTTCGAAACGGGTTCGAGCGTTTTGAAACGGAGAGCTACAGAACTGCATTTATGGTGGGAATTAAAGTCCTCAACGGCTCCAATTCAATCCCAACGGCTAGCAACGGCTATAAACTCATCAAGAAGTATAGAAGGGACCTCCAAGCATCAAGTAAAGGCCAATGCTTATATTGTCAAACAACAAATGATCAAAGATTGTCTTAGAGCTTAAATTGTCATTTATTGTATAGACAAACACTAGTGAGCCAAAATTGTTAAATTTGCTCAAGTGTTTTAAGTTTTGGGTGAGTACTAAATTGTGCAAACAAATACCTATTAGAGGGATTTAAGTTTGCTTTTTGTTTCTCTTTGTAAGAGAGGGTTTCAATCAAGGCTTTGAGTAGAAAGCTTGATTGTGTATAAGGGTTACCTCCTAAGCCTAGAAAAGGAGACGAATTAATAATAGATTGATTGGAAATCCTTACTGGGGAGCTAAGGTAGTGGATGTAGACCTTGATTAGAAGGTTGAACCACTATAAATCTTTGTGTCACATTTCATTTTTAGCTTCCACAACCCTTCCACCCAAAAATCCACCTCTCCACCACTTGGTGAGCCTTATCGGTTGAACGAATCGGGCACCTCTCAACTCAACAATTGCCTATGAGAAGATGTCTTCTTGTGAGAGTGCCAATGAGGTATGGGACAAGCTTGAAGTCACATACGAGGGGACAAATGAAGTCAAGGAGAGCAAGATTGAGCTCCTAACCTTAGAGTATGAGAACTTCAAAATAGATCCGGAAGAGAACATCGAGAAGATGTTTGATAGGTTCTCCACTATCACCAATGGTCTCAAAGGCTATGGAGAAGCCATTCCGGAGGAAAAGCTTGTTCGAAAGCTCATCTACTCACTTCCCGAGTCATGGGACTCAAAGAGGACCACCATCATCGAAACCAAGAATTTGAAGACCTTGAAGCTTGATGAACTCATGGGGTCACTCCTTACTCATCAAATCGTGAAGAAGAATAAAGAGGATGAGAAGAAGATGGAAGAAATTAGAGCTATGGGAGAGAAGAAAATCAAAGGGCTTGGCATCAATGCAAGTGCCATGGCTCTCAAATCCTCCACTTGTCATCATGTCTACTCAAGTGAAGAGAAGGATGAAGATGAAGAGATAGTTCATCTCTTCAAGAAGTGTGCCCCGTTCATGAAGAAAGCCTTGAGAGAGCTTGAACGAGAATCCAAGAAAAAGGAGAGGGTAAGCACTTCAAGCCATAAGAAAATGGCACATGTGGCTACTTGGAGTGATGAGGACTCTACCGACGATGAACAAGCCAACATTTGCCTTATGGCCATCGAAGAAGATTCAAGGGTAACTTCTAATTCATCTACTTCATGTTCTTACACGTTTGATGAATTACAAGATGTCTATGATGATTTGGTTTTAGAGTTTAAAAATCACATTTTGAAAAACAATAAATTGATTTCAAAGTTAAAAATTCAAAATGATTTGATTTCTAAAACCAAACTTGAACTTGAAGCAAAACTCGAAGAGTTTGAATTAAAATGTTTTGATTTACAAAATTTGCTTCAAAAAGTTCAAGAAGAAAAAGATTTGATTTCCAAAGAGCTTAAAAAGAAAAATCAATTTTGGAAAATCAATTTTTTATGTAAGACAATCTATTGCCCTTAGATTTGTAAAAGGAAAATGTTTTAGAAGTGTTTGGGTCCCAAAAAGACTAACCACTTCAATTAAAAAGGATGACATTGAAAAATGGATTTCTAAGGGGACTAAAATTTGTGCTACTAATGTTCATGGATCCAAAGCAATTTGGATACCAAAAATTACTTGATTATCTTTTGCTAGGTGTGATGGAGATGTTCAACAAGTCAACCATTGAGGGGGAGCTCCATGCACACAAGGAAGAACACTTGAAGAAGGAAGGCTTCACATCCTCCCTTGGGTTCAAGTGTTGGTAAAAATCTAGTTGTTTTTCCATTTATTTGTTTTAATTTTTATTTAATTCAACTAGATGATCATATATGTTGGACTAACATTTTTAATGATGCTTTGAGTAAGGGGGAGCCATTTTAAAACCAAATTCTTATTTTTGTCAATTTTTACCTATATTGTTATTTTGAACTTAATGTTTTAAATTCTTTTTGATATAACAAAAAGGGGAGAAATGGTTTGAAAAATTGAATTTTCAAATGAATAAGGGGGAGCTTTATATCAAACAATTTTAAAAAAACTTAATGTTTCAATCTCTTATTCACATTTTTAAAGTTAAAGGGGGAGAATCCCAAACAATTTTTCAAGTGAGTTTTATTATATCAAAAAGGGGGAGATTGTAGAACTAATGTTTTGATATAATAATTGAAAAATGTTTTGGATTGATTTAAAAAGTATTTAAAACATTTCCAAAGTCCAAACAACTTGAAATTATATTTAGGGAAGTTTTTAAAAGGGTTTTACATGTTTTTCAAAGCCAAACTTCACAAAACTGTCAAGGCGTTTCGAAACACCTTAGGGCGTTTCGATACGAGAATTCCAGTAGCAAAAACGTTTCGATACTCGTATCGAAATGAGCATTCCCTAGATGAGATTTTTGTCCAGCGTTTCGAAACGGGCTATGCCGTTTCGATACGCCTACGTGGCATTGACCACAACGGTCATAAACTCCAACAACTATTTCCCAACTAACTTTTAAATGCAGGTCGTTTCGATACGGGGACAAGCGTTTCGAAACGGGTGTTTCGAAACGGACTAAAGCGTTTCGATACGGGTCCACGTCAGACTGCAACGACTCTTTCTACTTAAAGGGTGTTTCGAAACGGGTTCGAGCATTTCGAAACGGAGAGCTACAGAACTACATTTATGGTGGAAATTAAAGTCCTCAACGGCTCCAATTCAATTCCAACGGCTAGCAACGACTATAAACTCATCAAGAAGTATAAAAGGGACCTCCAAGCATCAAGTAAAGGCCAATGCTCATATTGTCAAACAACAAATGATCAAAGATTGTCTTAGAGCTTAAATTGTCATTTATTGTATAGACAAACACTAGTGAGCCAAAATTGTCAAATTTGCTCAAGTGTTTTAGGTTTTGGGTGAGTAATAAATTGTGCAAACAAATACCTATTAGAGGAATTTAAGTTTGCTTATTGTTTCTCTTTGTAAGAGAGGGTTTCAATCAAGGTTTTGGGTAGAAAGCTTGATTGTGTATAAGGGTTACCTCCTAAGCCTAGAAAAGGGGACGAATCAATAGTTGATTGATTGAAAATCCTTAGTGGGGAGCTAAGGTAGTGGATGTAGACCTTGGTTAGAAGGTTGAACCACTATAAATCTTTGTGTCACATTTCATTTTTAGCTTCCATAACCCTTCCACCCAAAAATCCACCTCTCTACCACTTGGTGAGCCTTATCGATTGAACGAATCGAGCACCTCTCAACTCAACACATTAGTTATTATTTTTAATTTATGTGGTTTATTATCATCTCTAGCAGTTATTGACTGTTATTTTTGGTGGGTTATTTGTACTAGAAAGAAGGGGAAACAAGGGAGATTTTTTAGTCAGTTTTTGGGTATGTTTTGGGAAGAAAAAGGTTTCTCTAAGTACCTTGTAGGCTAGTATTATCAGATGTATATGTTCTGCCACTTGGGCAATAAACTGCTTGAAAGAGAAATCTCTTCTAGTGTATATTCTTAAAATAACTCGGAATGCTTATATATAGGAGGAGAGAAATTACAGATTCTTTCGAAAGGTCTCAAACTACTGATATAGTGTTTAACTCCATTATTGACGTAGTACAAATTAAGCTTAGAAATCGTTGTATAGATGTATAGCTTGGGGCATCTGTTAGAGTATCAGTTTTGTAAGATACTTTAGTTTCATCATAGCATCTTTGCCGCTTTCTTTGGATAAATATACACGCATACTTATCGAAAAATAAACATTTTTTGGTATGTAAAAATTGAAGACACTACACATACTCGAATCCGAAAAAAAGTAGTTGAATTCACAACCCCAACATATCCCGTACGTGTTGTCTGGAAACAAATGTAATATGTATGATCCCTGAAATTCTAGAAAACAGCATCTGTTTGAGGAGGGAGACAAGTGAGATGGGCATGTTCCTTGAGACGGAAGGCGATGAGTTTAGCTTGAGCCTTGAGCACGTGCGGGGGTTATATATGTTATTTTGAGGATAAAGGTAGGGGTGTTTTGTGATTTTCATAACGTGATTTGAATGAAATGTAGGGAAAAGAGGCGGGCTTTAGTGGATAATGGAGGATTGGGGAGTGCCATTAACCACCGTCTTAACCGTCACTTGAAGAAACAAGAGAGTGGGAGGTCGGATCCTCAAAAGCATCCCCTTGCTTTTGTTTTTGCCAAAAATCACATAATTCGTGAGGATTAGAGTTTCTGATCCATTTTTAAGGGAGAATTGTTGAAATATGGAAAGACAAAGTGATGGAACATGCATAAAGAAAGGGCCATGGACTGCTGAGGAAGATGAAATCTTAATGAACTACGTGAAAAAATATGGTCCGAGAGGATGGAGCTCCATTCGATCCATGGGTCTTTTACCCAGAACTGGGAAATCTTGTCGTCTTAGATGGGTTAACAAGCTTAGACCCAACTTGAAAACGTAACTTATCTCTTTACTTTCCTCCAAATATATAGAAAAAGATTCAATGTTAATTAATCCTTGTTTTTCTTTTTTTCCCCATTGTGGGGGAATGCCTAGTGGATGCAAATTTTCAGCAGAAGAAGAGAGGGCAGTGATCGAACTGCAAGCCGAGTTGGGTAACAAGTGGGCGAAGATCGCCAGGCATTTGCCGGGACGAACCGATAATGATGTGAAGAATTTCTGGAGTGCTAGACGAAAGCGGCTGGATCGAATTTCGCAGACACAGGAAAACAAAGGGAAAGACCCCGTTCCCCATGAAATGCCAATGCTGGAGGTTCAATTCAACACAAATATATGTTTATATGTTTTCATGGAATACCGAATACCTGTTTATATGTTTTCATGTTTTCATGGAATACCGAATACCTGTTTATATGTTTTCAGGTTCTTCCGGCCAACTTCGTACAAGGGTCATCATCTCGTGAGGATCAATTCAAACGTTCTTTGTTCATGGAAGAATTCCAGATGGTGTCATTACCTGATCTGATTAAGCCGGATTTACTCAACTTGGAAACAGCTCTTCCCGTACTAGACATCGAGCCCATTCGGATGATACCACTGGACCTCCCCATCTTGCCACAATGCCACGACCTTGCCCTCGACTCCTTTGATTACAACTGCGTGGGCATGTTCAACAACCAATCTGAAACTAAACCCAAATCATTCACCAACATTCCATCACTTGGGAATAAGGAAAACGATGCTGCTCCTGATTGCTTCTTTGATGAATTTCCGACCGATATGTTTGATTACCTGGAGCCGCTTCCCACCTCATTAGAGTGGTAACTGCTAACCCTATGCTAGTTTGGAACATACTTGCGTGCCTGTGTTTTTACTTCTTTCTAACTCCTCCAACTTTGCTACTACTGTACAACCAAGTTATTGGCAAACTCAACTCATACTCCATGGCTACTCACAAATGAAACTTAATCCTACAACCTCTCACACGACTTCTGAGTTCATATATAATCCTAACTTTTTCTATTAGATTAATACTTCTACTATATACGTTTTCAGCTATTTATACATTTATATTATCTTTACATTTTTGTTTCATGTTATATTTTGCATGTTTTAATTCATTTTTTATGCCAAGTTAATGTCATGGGTAGAATCCGTCTACTTTTTCTTATCTCTTTACATGCCCTACCACTGCTTTTTTTTTCTTCTTATTTTAAGTTTCTACAAGCATTTTAAATTTAGGGTTTAAGGATTTAGTTTATGATATATTGTTTATGGGTTTAAAATTTAGGTTTGTGATTAGAATTTAGGATTTAGGGTTAGAATTTAGGGTTTATATATTAAAATTCAAATTTCTTAATATATTATCCTAAACCTAAATCCTAAACTCTAATCTTTATATTTTAACCATAAACTCTAAAATCTTAAATTCTAACCACTATCTATAAATTTTAAACACCTCAACTTTAAATCTTAAACTAAATCTTTAAATTTAAAATTTAGATGCTTGTGAAAACTAAAAATTTACACAACCAATTTATTGAACAACAAACAACAACAATAATAATAATAAGGAAAATACTTTGATGCACAAGCTTGTGTAAACTTTAGTTTACACAAGCCTTTTAATTTTAGGGTTTAGGGTTTAGGGTTTTAGGTTAGGGTTTAGGGGTTTAGTATGTAGGGTATATAATTTAAGGTTTATGGGTAGAATTTAGAATTTAGAGTTTAGGATTTAGGGCTTAGGTTGCTAGGGTTTGTGATTTAGATTTTAAATTTTATAAAAGGAATGTGTAAAAAAAATTTACACAGCTTGTGCATCAAAATAAAACCCATAATAATATTTGGGTTATAAATGAATTCAACTCAAACGAGGTTTATTTAAAGTTTTGGGCCTATGTCAAATTAAATTTAGAAAGGCTTCTAAAAGCTAACCGGACATCTGTTTTGCAATTTTTAAAGGGAAAAAATCATATGTTATTTTTTAAAAGAAACTGGGATTTCATCTGCGTTCGATTTGATTCATTTGAAGTCTGGAAAAACAATATTAATTTTTAAAAGAAACGACAAAAAAAAGACTTCACTGACGCTACTAAACAAACGGATAGGGGTGTAAATGAACAGAGCGTTCGACGAACCATTCGTATGACGTTCGTTTATTAAGCTAAATAAAAGAATATGAACAAAAAATTTATGTTCGTTTAATAAATGAAAGAACACGAACAAAGGTGTGTTCGGTTCGTTTATGTTCACTGACAAACTCGTTTATAAGCTCATGTATAGGCTTTCGTTTATAGGCTCGTTTATAGGATGAAAATGTTATTGTGGATGTATCTAAATACTATTTTTTGTTGTTGCTAAGGATGCTATATAAATTAATGTTGAAATGTAAGTTTCATTTTGTTGCTTTTGTTTTATTCATTTATTTATTGTTAATTTTGTTAACATTTTGAACATATAAATGAACATATTCCCGAACGTATTAATGAACAAGTTCGTGAACACTTAAACGAACATGTTCAGTTCACGAACACTTAAACAAACACGTTCATGAACACTTAAACAAACATGTTCGTGAATACTAAACAAACGAACACGAACAACTTCAAAAATAAATAAACGAATGCGAACACAATATTAAAAATCTAAATGAACATGAACCGAATATGAATACCTTCAAAAATAAATGAACGAACGCGAACATAGTATTGTTTGTTCAAGCTCGGTTCATTTACACCACCTACAAACGGGCCCTTGCTGTTTTTCTCCAAGTGCTCCTTACATTGCGGTGGTGGTTGATTAAGAGTACACAAATCTTAAACCTTAAACTTTAATTATAAACTCTTATCGACTCGTGATTCGCCATACACACTCGTTGAAGGCACTTTCTCTCTTCCTTCCAACTTGTTCTCCAAGGAACAGAAAAGGAACTGAAGGTGTTTTATTTTCTTTTAGGATTTGTTTTGATGAATGATTTATATTCTAAAATTCAAATTCAAATTCAAGACGATTACATTCAACTTATATGTTTCCAGATTATATCTTGTTCATAACTAGACAACCTCTTCTAAGAAGACACAATGCCAACCTCATAGTTGTTTTCTTTCAGGTTCTAACTGATATATTATTCTCCAGGTTAAAGTATCAAGAATATGAAAGTGGATTGGGAGTAAAAAGTGTTTCATGTCCAGTTTCTTGCCATGGGTAGTTTTTAAGGCAACTTGTTTTCCTTGTTATTTTATTTTGTTCCACAATTCAATCTGTCAACAGCTTATATTAACTTTGTTTCTTATATTTCCAGGTGGATGAACCACTTCAACTTGATATGTCTACAGTTGATGTGAGATTCTGCTTCAGTGTGTAGGATCTAACGGCTTTGTGTTTTATATTCAATTTATTAATCTTAAATGCTTTTGCATGCATGTCTTTTCCTGTCATTACTCATTATGAAAATTTCAGCCTTTGAATTATTTGTATTCATTTGCACTGCTCCGGAAGGACAGATCAAAGTTAGATATGAGCTTGCAGTAAACGATATCTAACAATTTTTACCGAACCTAATCAAGAATAAATAGTGTCATGGTTATGGACAAGCTGTCTAAAGTTAGAAATTCAGTACACTTAAAGTTGGAGGGTCTTTATCAATAAAGATTAAGTGTAATGACAAGACACATTATTCTTTTTAATATTATGTTTGAATATTAATGACGAATTTTGATCATGAACCATAAAATGCACATGTACATTGCTTCTTCGGGTGCTAAGATATTATGTTCATATAATCCTAGTGCAAGTAATAAAGCGAACAGAATCTAGTATTCCCGGGTTTACTCCCAATCTCGTTCAGCTCAGTTTGTCCCTCCCTACAAACCTAACGTGTATTTCCCCTAAAGAAAAAGCACATTTTACCTTTAACCCAATGCAGTGTACTTAGCAATGGTATTAAACCCTCCAAACATTCCCCACAAATACAAAAGCTTTGATTAGTTGTATCGGAAAGGGAGAATAAAGGAAGCCCAGACCAAGTACTTCTAAAATCTCAATTGACTTCCACTTGTCCGAGAGAAAAGCAGTAGACTTGACAACCAACATCACACGACGAAAAATATATTAAAAATGCGATTCGAAACTCTAAGGAGCAGTGACAGACTCAGAATTGTAAGTGGTGTTTATCTTTGCTTGCTAAAACTGCTGCTTTTACTTTTTAACCGCCATGGTTTTACTGACCCTTTATATATGTTGAGCTTCTATTCAGTTTCAAAGAGTCTTCTTCCGCACCAATCTTCTGCTGCCTTGAAGGTACATTCATTGCTTCTTTATTCGATTCTTTTGCCCTTTTTGCTATGGGGTTATTGAGTTTTTGGAGAATTGACTTTCCCGGTGTCTGGGAATCGAAGACATAACTCCTTTTTGATTGAATGTTGATTTTTTTAGGACTTTTTATTAATGGGGTTCCGTAGCTTCGAAAATGGAACTTGTTTGATTGGATATTTGTTTGTTTACTGAAATTCAAGATTGATTGTTATGTTCATTGCTTATTTCTTTGGAAAATTGGATTACTTTGTAATATATAACTTGAAAATTGAGATTCTTCTTTACTGGGCCTTTAGTTTTTGAAAGAGAAGAAGTATGTTTAGTTAAAATTTTGTTTGGTTTCTTCAATTGAAATTCAAGCTCCCCCCCCCCCCCCCCCTGAGAATTTGTCTTTTTATTGAGTGATCACTGAGATTTTCTAACTGGATTGAATAAGAATCATTGTTTCTCTCTCTTCATTTGCAGTGCTAAAAAAGGTCAGAGGATATGAATCGAAGAGTGAGGCAAAAATGTGAACCTAGTCAGGAAAAAGATAAGTCAAAAATTAGTTCGAAGACCCTCGAATGTGGATGTTTGAGTTCAGCTACTATTTCTGGAGTTGATTGGACAACCTTGCCAGATGATACAGTTATTCAACTCTTCTCTTATTTAAACTATCGAGACCGAGCTAGCTTGGCATCAACTTGTCGAACATTTAGGCTTTTAGGTTCTTCCCCATGTTTATGGGGGTCACTGGACCTCCGCTCTCACAAATTTGACACCGCAGCTGCAATCTCACTCTCCCCACGATGCAAGAATCTCCGGAGACTTAAATTTCTTGCAGCGGGCTCAGCAGATGCAATAGTTAGTCTTCAAGCAAGGGCACTTCGAGAAATTAGTGGCGATTTCTGTCGGGGCATTACTGATGCTGCACTTTCAGTTATAGCAGCTAGACATGAGATGCTCGAGAGTGTCTATCTTGGCCCAGATGCTTGTGAGAGAATCAGCAGTGATGCAATAAAAACACTTGCATATTGCTGCCCAAGGTTGCAGAGGCTTTGGATGACAGGTGTTAAGGAAGTTAATGTAGATGCTATTGACGCTTTGGCTAAGCATTGTAGGCAGTTAAAGGATGTTGGGTTTGTGGATTCAGACAACATTGATGAAGTGGCTCTTGGAAACTTGAATTCAGTTAAATTTTTATCAGTTGCAGGGACTAGAAACTTGAAATGGGGATCTGCAGCACAAGTTTGGAGTAGATTGCCTTGCTTGATGTGTTTAGATGTTTCTAGAACTGATGTAAATCTAAGTGCTGTTACAGGATTTCTCTCATCGTCCCAAAATTTGAAAGTATTGTCCGCCTTGAATTGCCCAGTTTTTGAGGGTGAAGTTGACAGTAACACAATGCATAATCATAAAGGGAAAATATTGCTTACTTTTCTGAGTGACATGTTCAAGGGAGTGGCTTCATTATTTGCCGACAATTCTAAAAACGTTACTGATGTGTTTCAGTATTGGAGGAGATTAAATAATAGAGATAAGAACATGGATGAAATTGTTGTTTGGATTGAATGTGTCTTTTCGCATTCACTTTTGCGTATCGCTGAAAACAATCTGAAGGAGTTTGATGATTTCTGGCTCACACAAGGGGCAGCTGTATTACTCAGTCTATTGCGAAGTTCACAGGAGGAAGTTCAAGAAAGAGCAGCTACGGCTGTTGCAACCTTCGTAGTTATTGATGATGAAAATGCTACTGTTGATTGCAAAAGAGCTGAGGCAATTTTACGGGGAGATGGAATTAGGTTGCTTTTGAACCTTTCAAGATCTTGTCAAGAAGGGCTTCAGTCTGAAGCAGCTAAAGTATGAATTGAATATACTAAATATGGTCCTATTCATTTAAAAAAATATTTACAATTTCATGAATTATAAGCAATGTTAGAAGTCACTACAACTGGACTTGAATGTTAAAACTTTTCATAAATTTCGTTTTAGAAGTAATGAGTTTTGCTTGGATACTGGACTAGTAATTTTTTATTGTTTTGATTCAGGCTATAGCAAACTTGTCCATAGATTCAAAAGTTGCAAAAGCTGTTGCTCAAAGTGGCGGAATCAATATTCTTGCCAATTTAGCAAAATCAATGAACAGATTGGTGGCTGAAGAAGCTGCTGGGGGGCTGTGGAATCTCTCTGTTGGGGATGACCATAAGGTTTTGAAAACTGAAAGAATTTTATTGGTGGTTATCTTCAAAATTTTCATCTTTATTCAATGTTATTCTTTTTCAGGGTGCTATTGCAGAGGCCGGAGGTATAAAAGCTTTAGTTGACCTTTTATTCAAATGGCCTTCCAGCACTGAAGGACTTCTCGTATGCATCTTTAACTGTTCATTCCTACACATATTTGTATTATTGTTGTAGCTAAATTGTGAGCCTTTGCTATATGAAGGAACGTGCAACTGGAGCACTGGCAAACTTGGGAGCTGATGAGAAATGCAGCCTGGAGGTGGCTGTGGCTGGTGGAATCCATGCTTTGGTGATGCTTGCTCGCACTTGCAAATTTGATGGAGTGCAAGAGCAGGTATTTTGGTTTTACTTTCTTTTGTACATTGAGAATGAAAAAAAAAATCATCTTTTGCAGTTGGGTGATGGTTTTTTAGGTTACGTTGTTAGTGATCAGTATAATTTGTTTAGGATAATTAGTAGATATTTTAGAAGTCCTTTTGAGAAGATTATGGATCTTCCTTTGTGATAACTACGAGGAGATTAAAGAATTGACCAAACTGCATAGTACCTTTGAATTTATGTTTTCCATGCTAGGTTGATATAATGCCAGGTAAACTAAGACACTAAACTGCATGGTAGCTTTGCATTTACCATGGAATATTCCATTAATACTTTCACTCGGAATGCCGAAAAGATTATAGCTCCCTCTACATGGAGTAATGCAATATTTAACCAGATCCCTTATCAAGTTTTTTGATTTTAAGACGTGGAAATTTGTTAGATTTCAATTCTAATTTAACATGTTATCCCTGGTCAATAACATGCCTGCAAATGGGATGTCTTTGTAAGGTGAAGACTTATCCCTTAAATTTTTTCAGTTGCCTTCCAAGTTTCACCATAAATCATATTTCCAGTCTTGCGTATCATCTTAATTATGCATTTCTATGCAAACTAATGTCTCAGCAGATAGCTTTAATTTTTCTAGCTAAATAGAACTTTCTTCTTCTTCTCTTGGCTAGGCTGCTCGTGCCTTGGCTAATTTGGCTGCTCATGGGGATAACAACAGCAACAATGCTTCTATTGGACAAGAGGAAGGTGCGCTGCAAGCACTGGTGCAACTTACTTATTCTCAAAATGAAGGTGTAAGGTAATCTACTTTGCTTCATTTTTCCTGCTGTAATAGTAACCAGCTCTAAAGTGAAACTTAAGTAGATGGCAATGTATCTTGTATGTTTTGAACATTTATTACTGCTGACGATGACACCTAAATTAACCTTAAATGTTCTGCAAGTAATTGCATCTACTAAGCTATGCTCAAACACATAAACCCATCTTTCCACATGCCATTTTATTTATTCATATCTGCTCACAAGCAGGCAGGAAGCGGCTGGTGCTTTGTGGAATTTGTCATTTGATGACAAAAATCGAGAAGCAATTGCAGCAGCTGGTGGTGTTGAGGCGTTGGTATGATGAATTTCATGTCAAAACTTAATCATTTCATATTTACAAATTTCAAGTAAATTATTATTCTATTTTATTTTACATCTGATGCATCAACTATTAAATTATCTCAAGCATTTTGTTTCCTGTTAAAAGCTATTAAATGGTTTCTACCATCATATCCCTTGCTATGAGTATGCCCTTTATAATTCCTTTATAGTTTGCTGTTAGTTACTTTTATACTAACAATATGAATGTTGACAAGATTGTATATTCATTGTTATTCTGTTTTCTTTTGAATCATTTTAAAATTCATGACTTGAATCAATTAAAATAGACTCAAAACGTGTGATTTCGAACTCCTAAATAAGGTAATAGTTAAAATGCAAAGCAGCCATCCAGGAGACTCATATTATGATAATCATTATTTTCTTTAAAATGGATGTGGTAGCATTGTTGCATTATCTATGGTGAGACTTGAGGTATGTTTCATAATTCAACTAAAACTACATAAAAAACAGTGAAGATAGTTGTGTCTGATGTCAACAAACGGAAGGAAATACAAGTGCTAAAGATGATTTTGTTTGATATTAAGAAGCATTCATGTTAATGAAGTTCTCTGCCTTTATGATTCTATTAGCAACTCCACCTATAAAAGCTCCAAACATGAATAAAATTTATGATTCCACTTCTTGAACTGATAACCCTCACCTAGGTTGTGGTTTTGCTCAAATATATGAATTATTTGGTTATCAGCCCTCTTGCAGGTTGTTGAAACATTTATTTCGGTTTTGCATCATTAGGTTGCCCTGGCTCAATCTAGCTCAAGTGCTTCCCGAGGTCTTCAAGAAAGAGCCGCTGGTGCCCTTTGGGGATTGTCAGTATCAGAAACTAACAGGTATTTGAGGAATCTTCTTAATCGTAATTGTTCATTGTTTCAAGTTACGCGATTATATTTATATTTTCCGAACAAGTTCTTATTTGAAAGTTCTTTTGCTTTGATGCTGTATACATATATAAAGATCTTTTCCTGTAAACCGAATACAAGTTACCGTGACGGCGTGGCCTTGTTCGTGCTGTTTAGTTTAAAGTTTGAAGCATCTACTACGTGTGTAAACCTTAAAGCTCTAGACGTAATTCATCTTCAAAGTTCCATGTCTTGACAGAATGTTTGATCTACAATTGTTTAGGCCTTAGTTTATGTCAAACTGAAAGACTCAATCTCACTTTTCTTTTTGATATTATTTTGGTTAAAATAGCCTTTTTACGTCATACCAATTTATATTAATTTTTCTTGATGTATCTCAGCAATTTATGATTCAAATTGCTGTATTTTCTGTTAATGTAGCATTGCTATTGGAAGACAAGGTGGTATTGCTCCACTTATTGCCTTAGCATGCTCAGATATTGAAGTAAGTTCCTCACTCCTTGCTTGCTTAGGTGATTCATTTATTCTCAAAATTACTTTTAAGATTCTTTTTAACATTAACTGTGATTGTATGAGTATTCTCTATGTTACTGTTAGTGCAATTGCTTTGGCCCTGATTTCTGAGAATTTAAAGCCGATGTAAATGGACATATTATATTAATGTTAAGCTTTGGCCAATAAGGGGTATTTAGAGGATTAAACCTACTTTGGGGGGCACTAAACCTGAAAATTCTACGCTGAAATAAATGAAATTAATAGTGAATCTCATTGTACGTTACCGAGAAATTATTAGATGTACCTGGCTCACCACGTCATCCGTGGTCCCAGCCAATAAGGTCCATCCACTTCAAAATAACTACCTAATAACTACTCACTCTTTATTAACATGTAGGAAAGAGGTATTGATTCACCTTAGAAAAAAAATGAGATGGATGGACCTTATTGGCTGGGACCACAAATGACGTGGTGAGCCGGGTCCATCTAATAATTTTTCGTACATTACCAAATACTTTTGGGTAAATTACGCTTTAGTCACTAAACTCTTACCATGTTTCTGTTTTTTGTCACTTTACAAATTTTCGATTCTATCAGCCAACTTTCAAATTTCATTTTTTTGGTCACTCAACCATTAGTTGTGTAAGGAATGTAGCGAAACACTTCATTTTGGGTAGTTTTATTTATGAAATTAACCTAATATTTCACCCTTCTTCTTCCTTATGGTCGGCATCCTTCTACAATGCTGGCCATCGTTTCGACGTAGTTGGTATCAAAATGTTCCCCTTTCTCCCATTTTTCTCCTCAGTTTGATTTTCATCGAAATCCCCTCAAAATCAACAAAACGCAAATCAAAGCTTCTACCTTATCTTGGTCCAATCTGCAATCTCCACCGTTTGATCATCGTGGAATAAAAATATATTTCTTTTCTCCTTCTTCTTGACCTCCATGCCATTTAGATTTGAAAAAAAAAACTCCGGCGCCGGTGAATCAAAGGTAGTATGAAAATCTTGATTTGTAAAGAAAGTTTTAGGCGCTTTTGCATAAAGTACCCAAAAATTTTAAACAGCATTAGACATCTGGGTGACAAAAAACAAAATTCGAAAGTTGGGTTTTAAGATTCAAATTTTTTTAAAGTTTGGTGACCAAAACAGAAACACAATGAAATTTTAGTACCTAAAATGCCAATAATTTTCCAGTTCTTTCCTATGAATGAATATTAAATTTCAGTCCAATCCTTAAGACTGGATGTGTTAATAGAAAATAAATATAATGGTTCCAAACAATGATGATGTTTTAAATTGCATCTTTGATAACAATGTGCAACATGCATCCCAGTGGATTTATAATTCGCTCTTTCATAAAATTTTCTTCTGGTCAAAAAATAGAATAAAATATTCCAACTGTAAACTAGGGTTGAGTATATGATTGATTTTCAGGATGTCCATGAGACTGCTGCTGGAGCACTCTGGAATTTGGCCTTTTATCGTGAAAATGCTCTCCAAATAGCACAAGATGGTGGAGTTAAATCCCTCATTCATCTATGCTCTTCATCAACCTCAAGAATGGCACGTTTTATGGCTGCATTAGCCCTGGTTTACATATTCGATGGGAGGTATGTCCAACTATTTTTTGCTAGTTGGCAATATTTGTGTGATAGAGTGCTGGATTCTTAGTTTCAATGATTATTTTTTAATGCTTGGGAGCCTCAAACATAGATAAAAATGATCCTATTTTCTCAAGTTATCATGGACAGACAACCAGACAGCGCTTTTGAAGAGAATTAAATAAGAAAAAGAATCATATTTAAGCTTTGGTAAAAATGTGGTATTGACTGGGTAGGAAAATGCTTCTAAAAGTTGCTTTTGGGGGTCTAACTTTTGGCTTAACTATTTACAGAATAGACTCATCTGTTCCAGCTGGGCCCTCATCATCTGGCAGTACAAAGACTCTGAACATGGACGGGGTTGGGAGGATGGCCTTAAAGCATGTTGAAGAATTTGTGACCTCATTCTATGATCCACAAACCTTTCATGCTGCAGCTGCATCATTAGTCCCCACAGCTTTGGCACAGATAGCAGAAGCCATAAGAATACAAGAAGCGGGACATCTAAGATGCAGGTTTAAATGTCTTGGCTTTAGCGTTGGCATTCATCTAGTACATTTGAATGAGTTTATGGTAGTAAAATTACATATTGTATCAATCTATTTAATTTGTTAACCAAGTCTCTAACTCCATTCCTCACTTGTAGACAACATGATATTTGCATGCACTTGTCACTTCCCATGGTCTCTGTCATCTCATTCATCTCTCCTGTCTCTATCTCTCAATAGTCAACTAAAACCAACCCCATAGGAAAGAGCAGTGGCTATCACTAGGGTATTTCTGATGGGAGGGTGGCCTATTGACTTTACAAACTACCCCGAGGCCTTAGACTTTGTTGATATGATATGAGATCCCCCTTGTGCATTCTTGAAACACCGATGTTTGTACCTGTCTGTAACTAATAACACCAGACCATACTTTTTAATGGTACACCCATGGCCAAACATTTTGTAGTAGCCATCCATCTCTTGAATGCTCATTTTTACCTCTGGCATGGCATGCATCTCTTGCTACACTTCAAACGTTGTAGTAAACAAACACTAATAACCAATAGACTATCCAATTGTTTTGTAGTAAAAGTTCAATGCTTGCACTTGATTAGGTAGTGACTCTTTCTGTAGGTGAGATCAACTAGTTTGAACGTTGTTCTGTCATTTTTGTATGAAATTCAATGTCTACTCAGAACATTTTGTAGGAAATGCCTTTTCCAGTCAACTGTTTTTACCCATTCTTGGAACTTCTTGTAAAAGGAGTTCCAGAAAAGTATTAAACAAAAAGAGAAAGAAATCAAATCGGGATTTTAATTATTGGCTTGAGAAAAGGAGTCGATGGAGAAAAAATATATGACGATGAAAATGCTGTCCATCTTGCACCATGTTTTTTATCCTCCTTAATCGCATGCTTGCTCATTTAGCTCTGAGCAGTATGGTTGCAAATACCAAAGAACACTTTGAGTTCCTGCCTATGTTGCTCGGATTCAGGTGTTAGAGCCGGATACAGATATGAAGCTGGAATAAGTATATTCAGTATATTTTCTATGTTTTCTATGTTTTTCCATGTATGTAGAGGTTTCTTGAAGGGTCATATCTCCTTACTGATGTCTAAATATATGTCAGAAAAGGGTGTTGGACACTGTACTTCAAAAAAAAAAATGAAGAATCAAAGCAAGATAAAGTCCAGTCTTTAGGCAGTGAAATCAGGGTGCAATTGTTGTTGAAGCTTTGTAAATTTTACAAGTATTTTTATGAATACAAGTGAGGTTTGCCATTTGCATAAAAAATTAGTTAATGATGCTATGTTATATGTTTTCTGCAAAAATAGTTCCGTTACCTACCACCCTTTCTATGGAAACGACATTTTCACAAGTTTCATGTTCATGACTCTGACCTTCTGGATTCATCCCTGTAATCTAATGTGGTCCGTTTCTTTTTTCTTTACGCATCTCTCCAGCGGAGCCGAGATTGACAGATTTCTCAGAATGTTAAGGGATCCTTCTTCTATACTAAAGTCCTGTTCTGCATTTGCTCTTTTGCAGGAAAGCACCTATTCTCTGTATCCCCTGTATTAAAAGGTTTTATATCTGTTTAATTCTCATTTTGCAATACATTTTGCAGTTTACCTTGCCTGGAGGACGGCATGCAATGCACCATTCAAGCCTTCTTCAAAATGCAGGTGCACCGAGAGTGTTACGTGCTGCCGCTGCTGCATCAACAGCCCCTATTGTAGCCAAAATATTTGCAAAAATCGTGCTTCGGAACCTTGAGCACCACCATGAACTCTCACGTTAGTTGCGAGGATAGTTTCTTCTGAAAACTCCCCCAAGGAGATTGTGAATCCTCAGAAAAAGCAAAATCTCCTTTAGAGTTGAATGAGGAGGCTGAAGCAGGCTCCCCCATCGTCTTTCCTGAACCATGACTGCTCTTTTGTGATACAGAAGTTGAAAACCCTCATGGATTAGTTGTGGTAAGAAAATGAGGAGACCTGCATGTTCCTGAAGATCAATAAAACTGATGTTAATGAGGTTTAGCAGAAAAGCAAGGAACTTTTGTTTGTTTGTGGCCAAAAGGGGAAATGGAAGGAGAAATCCTTTTTACCATATACATATAGTTTGCATGAGTACCCGATTGAGCTAACAGTTTTCTGTTCCTAGTTTGCTGCAGCCTGCAAGAGGGTAGTAATGTATATTATTACCCAATACAGAATGATTAATTGGATTCGAATCATAAAATGGATAGAAAGAAAACAATAACTTCCCAGGAAAATACAAGCCACAACAATTATTTGGATAAGCCAAAGGATATTAATACATTTAAAAATAAAAAACAATGAATGCATCCAAATTCGTTTCTATCTGTTATTAGTTGGCAAAACTTCAAGGCAATAACAATATAGATATATAATCTTCTCAAAAAAAATTCTTTTCTCGAAAATCATATCCAATATGTCATTATTTTTATATCTTCGATACGAGATTAATGTTTACACTTCTGTGTGTGGCGTGACACTTACGACATAATATAATAATATTTTTTTCCTCAAAAAAAATAATATAATAATATTTTAGCATTTTAATTAGGTAAAAAAAAAAAGACCATACCTATTTTGAGAAATAAACCTAAACTGTTTAGAAATATTATTAGTCGGTGGAAAGCAGCGAGTGCCGACTTGTTCCCACGTCACCAGTAAACAATAAACAATAAACAAAGAAAGACAGGCGATGGCGAGTAAAGATAACGCGCTTGTAGCTTTTACGGCCTTTGACCGCCTTGGGTTGATAAACAAATGGTTTTATTCCAATTCCAATTCCAAAATTCCAATATGTGGCCACGCCCGTTTCCTTGGCTTTCAGGTTTTTACTTTCCCTCATTTAATTAATTGTTCACAGTTCCAACAACCTGGTTCTTTCTCGCGCTTTCTTTCCCTCGTTTTCTTGGATCATCTTTCAGTTCAATCTCTAATTATTGCTATTGTTAAGTTTTGCTTATTATTAAGCTGACTTTGGGCCGCCCAAGAGATGCAAAACGACGGAATCTGCTCGTCGGAGTCGGTCAATGGGAGTCGCGACGTTTGGAGTTGTAAAGATTCTGTTGCTTCCTCAGCTGATCATCTTGTTATCATGGTTCATGGAATCCTCGGCAGGTCCTCTCTCTAAAAATTACGTTGAGATTGGATTTAGTTTAACATGCGTTGTTAATTATTTATTATTTGTGTCATAATTATAGCCAAATTCTATGCTCGGTTTAATTTGAAGTAATTAGATTCTAGGATTACCTCTATTAGTGTTGGATTTTAACCGAATATTTGCTATTTCTTCGTCTGTTATAGCATGATCATTCATTGCGTCATTTCCGATTCCATTTCCCTGATGTTAAATCTTGTTATTATCATATCTATTGACCATGTATTATCCACTATCAATATTACTACAAACTCTCCTGATATTGGTTTTGGCATGGGTCGTATGCTTGCTTGTGCAGTTCTTCAAATTGGAAGTACGGAGCAGAGCAGTTTGTTAAATGGTTACCCGATAAAGTATTTGTGCATTGTAAGTAGCAATTTTTGGGCACCATTCTTTTTCAGAGGAAAACACTTTCCTGTTTTGCTAGCTTTGCTACTGCTCTTGTATTTTGTTACTTGTTGGTATCTGCTTTAGAATGTAGAGGATGTTGGAACCATTAATCGTTCGCAGCGGTATCAGAAACCATTAACTTGATTTTCTGCTTTACTAAAAACCTATCTTTAAACAAGATTTTCATTTTTGTTAGTAGGCTATCATGTATTGTAGTTTTGGGGGCCAGCGTTATTGATGTTTAAGTTTCTGGTCGGAGCATGTCTGCTTGATTTTACTAGAATGATTTACTTGTTCTGCAGGCAGTGAACGCAACATGGCTACACTTACTTTAGATGGTGTGGATGTAATGGGAGAACGTTTGGCAAATGAGGTTAGCACTTTTTTGTTAATACGCTACTTAAGTTGTCAAAACTCAAAATCAATGAGATTTATCAGTTGTACTATATATTAATTGCGTATTCTTATGTGCTATCAACAACAATGTTTGAATGCTAGGTCCTTGATGTTATTCAAGGAAAGCCTCATTTACGCAAGATCTCTTTTGTTGCTCATTCTGTGGGAGGACTAGTGGCTAGATATGCAATTGGGAAACTCTATAGACCACCTAAGGAAGAAGTTAAAGAGGATATATGCAATAACGAATGCAGGGAGGAACAAAGGGGTACAATTGGTGGCTTAGAGGCTATTAACTTTATAACTGTTGCATCTCCTCATCTTGGTTCAAGGGGCAATAAGCAGGTAGCTTCTTTGTATTAACATATGTTAAAAATGTAATAGCCAAAACACATTATTTATTTTCGTTGAACCAGTTAAAATCTACTAAACTGGTTTTATATTTATTTTATTGTTCAAATATTTTCTGTAAGTGGTGGGATTTGAACCGTCAAGTTTATTTAATCTTAAACACCAATTAAATATCTCTTCTACATTGAACCCCCTCACCAGTTCAGGCCCAGTATTTTATTAGATGGATTTTACCCATTGTTGGTTTATGTACTTTATGTCAAGGTGAAAATTTTCTTTTCAGGTGCCATTTCTTTTTGGCGTGAGCGCTTTTGAGAAAGCTGCAAGTTCTGTTATTCATTGGATCTTTAGGAGAACAGGTCGACACCTTTTTCTCACTGATGACGATGAAGGAAAGCCTCCACTGCTTAAGCGGATGTTGGAAGATTATGAAGAGTGTTATTTCATGTATGCATCATTTACCTTAAATTACTTTCTTCGTAATGTTACTTAAGATGGTTTACTTTGAGGCCTAAATTCATAGAATGAATGAAATATTAGTAAATTCCTTTATGCAGGTCTGCATTGCGTTTATTCAAACGTCGGGTGTTGTATTCCAATGTGGGCTATGACCGTATCCTTTCTCCATGTTCTGTTCAATTTTTTTATCACCTATTCCAGACTTGTGTTAAAGTTGATTGTATTTGTTTTTGTTAATAAAATGTGTGTAAAGATATTGTGGGCTGGAGAACATCATCAATAAGACGTGATAGTGAACTGCCAAAGGTTTATCATCTTTGCCAATTTTTTACATTTTACTTCATATGTATAACTCTTTTGGTTTGAAATTGATGACTAGAAAATTTGTCATGCTATCAGTGGGGGGAGTCTCTGAATGAAAAGTATCCACATATCGTGTATGAAGAACACTGCAAGGCCTGTGATGCTGAACAGTATGAAACTATTTCAACAGAGGATGATGGCTCATCTGACAAGCTAGAAGGTACGGAAACTCATTTTCTGACATGAGATGGAACATAAATTTTGCTAAGTTTAGCATGCTGTTGTTGGTTGTCTTCAGCATTCCTAATTTGCTAGTTTTTCTTGCCCAAAATACTTTTTGCATATATATGACTATATCGTGTTTCTCTCAATCCGGGATTTAGCTCAAGTGTTTCACTCACTTCTCTTAGGAGGTGGGATTCCAGCTAGGCTTGGGTTTAATCCCCCAACGCTCACTATTGCTTCTTTCCTGATTCCTCTTAGGCTTTACTCCTTCGTATCATAAAAAAAAAATTGTGCTTCACTTCCTGTTTGTGGCTATCTTTGGAAGCTTTATTCTTAAGAATTCAATTGACATGGCATCGGAATAGTTTTTTGTTCTCAATGAATTTCCATAACTAGTATTTACTTGCCTTTTCCTCCTATTGGCGTGTATTACTTTTTTTACTGTTTCCAAATTATACAACTCCATTAATCCAATAATGATGTGCAGAGGAACTGGTGAGAGGCATGTCCCGAGTTTCATGGGAAAAAATAGATGTTAGTTTTCACACCAGTAGACTGAGATTCGCTGCTCACAGTGTCATACAGGTCTATTTCTCCTTCTCTATTTATCTATCCATTCATTTGCCACTAATGATATTATGCATATATGCTTGTTTTGAAGGTTCAAATTCCTACTATTCTCATTTTCAGGTAAAAGATGAATATATGCATATAGAAGGTGCGGATGTGATCCAACATATGATCGACCATTTTCATACATGAAAAGCGATGGTCTTAGAAATATCGAGTATGCAGGGATAAAATCTTCTGTTAGGTTTGCGAATCATCAACCGAGTTGATGAGATGAGAATCAGATCCCCTAGTTGTTGACTGTAAGTCTGTGCTTGAAATCCCCCATTGATTGCTTGGTTATGGGAAAGGGATGGAATTAGTTCTTAGCAGTCATGAAGAAAATTTGTTCATTCATTGATCATATTTATGTTCTCAAGTGATAACGATAAATATATATGTATTTAAATACATGTTTTCTGTTATATGTTCTTAAGTGAGTAATTTACATTTTGTGAAAGCCGTTTTTAATAATTTATTTTCTTGATGTAACTTCAACATTTTATAGAAGTATATAGAATTTAACCAAGACTTGATAATTTCGATTTCTCTAGACTTTTTATAGTTGGAGGAAGCTTGCTATAATTTCAACATTTTAAATAGATACACAACATGCTCCATATGCAAGGAACCTCAACAATCAATTAAATTATCATCACCCCAAATGCTAGGATTAGCAACCCAACACACAGGTTGATTTTAGGTCTAATCGGTTTGTTGTTAGTTTTCAGAGAAAAATCAAGTAATAAAGAAAACGTTCTAATTATAACCACTTATTACCAAATCATCATCCACATCTTAAAAAAGAATGGAGAATGATATTTCTAAATTTTATTTATGTTTATAGGTATTATTCTAAATTTTTTGAAAGCATTTTCTTTTCAAAAAGATAGAAATGGAATTTCAATATCAAATTAACTGGTGTAGGTGAGTTGCATAAACAATACGACAAATTTTGTCGATATATGATTTCACTGCGATCTATTACTAATGATATGGTTGTTTTTATTATATTTTAATTAGCAACGCTTTCACCAGCTGAAAATAAAATATGTTCGAAAGATAGTACATTTTATGGATCCCATAATGGAAGATAATAATTTGAAATTCAATTTTCCTCGATCTTAGCAATAAAAAAGCAAATGTAATATTTATAAGCAGATAATCTTATTTCATTGGTTATAGGGGTCTTTTGTCTTTGAATTCAACCTAAAAAATTAATTTAACAATTATGTTGGTAAAACTGTCAAGAGAGCAATGCTCAAAGATAGTAAATGATAGAACTTAAAAATTCTCTTTTATTTTCTTAATGAAAAATCACTAAGTACATAACTTAAATAAAATTGTGATAACTGAAAATATTAAAAAATAAAAACACAAACCTATGATCAGATTTGGTGCCAGATATAACTGACCACTAAACAACTAAGTCGCAAATAGGACTTTCATAATACCCACTATCTGATAAAGGTAAAAACATGCTAAAATAATAATAACGGTAAACAACAATTTGAATAACTTTTTCAACACTTCCACCTTGATTCAAAATCACATACTCCTAATTGTGATCTGAATAAATGATGCTTGGCCTAAGTAAGAGACTTTGTAAATACGTCAGCCATCTGTTCATTTGTGCTACAAAATTTCAATATAATCTTATCATCTGCTGCAAGCTTCCGAATAAAGTGATGATGCACATCAATGTGCTTATTCCTTCCATGAAAAGCGGGATTCTTTGTCATTGCAATTGTGGATCGATTGTTACAAAAAGACCTCAGTTGCTTCTTTTTGTTCAAAACTGAAATTACTGAGGAGTATTCTTAGCCACAAAGCTTGTCGTGCTACTACTGTTGATGTTGCATATTCAACTTTAGATGATGATAAATCTATTGTTTTTTGCTTCTTTGAACTCCATGTTACTGCTTCAAACCCAAAGCTAAAAATATTGCCATAAGTGTTTTTTTCGATCATTTAAACAACTTGCCCAAGAAACTAATTAATCTGAAATTTGATACTTTGTAGTACCAAATACCAAAATTCACAATTCCTGCAATATAACGAAGGATCTTTTTTGTTTCTCCAAAGTGTTGCTTTGTAGGATTCTGCATAAATCTAGACACAACACTAACACAAAAAGCAATGTCGGGCTTGGTGTGTGTAAGATAATTCAAACCACCCGTTAAACTTCTGAACAATGTTGAATTAACTTTGTCAATTCGATCGTCAAGCTTCAACTTCTCATTAATGTTTATTGGTGTGGCTGCCACTTCACAATCTATCATGCCAAACTTCTTTAAAAGATCTGCAGCATACTTCTTTTGACAAACAAAAATTCCATCATCACCTTGAATAACTTGAAGTCCCAAAAAAATATTGCAACATACCCAAATCTGTAATCTCAAATTTTTTCACCATGCATAACTTAAAATCATCAATTAACAATTTTGAGGAACCCAAATAGATTATATTAACTACATAAAGGCAAACCACTAGAAATTCTTCATTACCTCTCTTCTTCAAATAAAGAGTTGGCTCATTTTTACTTCTAACGAACCCATTGTTCTCGAAGAATGAATCAATCTTGCTGTACCAGACACGTGGAGCTTGCTTCAGCCCGTAAAGAGCTTTTCGTAATCTGTAAACTTTATTTTCATTGCCACAGACTACAAAATCTGGTGGTTGTGACACATAGACCTCCTCCACAAGATCACCATTTTAAAAAAGCAGATTTTACATCAAATTGATACATAGATAATTGCAATTGAGCAGAACGACTCTTATATTTTCAAATCGAACAACAGAAGAATATGTTTCTTCGAAATCAATACCTTGTTGTTGTGAGTATTCCTTTGTCACAAGACGAGCTTTATGTTTCTGGATGCTTCCATCTGCATTATATTTTGTTCAGAATACCCACTTCAGTCCTACAACATTCTTGCCTTCTAGAACATCAACCAATTCTCGCGTTGAATTTCTTTTAATGGCATGCATCTCTTCATTCATAACAATCTGCCATTCAGGTTGTTTGGCAGCTTCTTCAAAAGAAGTTAGATCTGTGACCAACAAGGCAAAGTCACATGAAGTTGTAATTTCTTTAAGAGACCTGAATTTCTTGGAGGTGTTTCACTTTCGCTACTGCTGTTGGAGGCATGAGTTGTTATAGAATCAGAATTAGAACTTGTAGTAGCACTAGGAGAAGAGGGGGCTGAATTTGCAGGCGATGAAGGAGTTGAATTTGCATGTTGTTCAACATCAAAATCTGTTGGAACTTCATTCATCATGCCTCCCTTGTCACAAATTAGACTTACATCCATCTCTTCATTGAACACAACATCCCTGCTAATTATCACTTTTCCATTTATAAGGTTATATAAACGATATGCTTTAGATAGAGAACTATAGCCAATGAAAATGCATTTTTGGGATTTTTCATCAAGTTTAGTTCGAGAAGTAACTAAAGCATACGTTATACAACCGAAGACTTTTAAGTGGCTCACCCGAGGTTTCTTACCCATCCAAGCTTCAAAAGGTGTATGATTAAGAACAACCCTTGTTGGTGAGATGTTTAAAAGGTATACTGCTGTTGCAACTGCTTCTCCCCAAAACCGGTTTGGAAGTTTTTTTTACTTTCAACAAGCTTCTGGCCATTTCTACAATAGTACGATTTTTACGTTCCGCAACTCCATTCTGTTCGGGTATGGATGGTGATGTAATTTCCCCACGAATCCCATTCGCATCACAAAAAACATTGAAATCATTAGATAAAAATTCACCACGACGATCACTTCGAAGTGCTTTTATGCTACGTTCACTTTGCTTTTCCATCAGCGCCTTGAATTTCTTGAAATTCTCAAAAGTTTCAGACTTGAATTTCAAAAAATAAACCCAACTCATGCGGCTGTAGTCATCTGTAAACAACAAAAAATAACGATTTCCACCAAGTGACTCTGTTTTCATGGGTCCACATAAGTCAACATGCACAAGTTCAAGACAATTAGACGCCCTTCAAGATTTTCCAATGGGAAAGGACTTCCTATTCTGCTTCCCATAAACACACCCTTCACAAAAATCAAGTTCACCAATGTTTGGTAAGCCAAGAACAATTTCTTTTTACTTAGAAGTTTCAAGCCATTCAGATGCAAAAGTCCATAACGTAAATGCCATAAATTAGCCTCATTATCCCTCCTAGCAATTAAGGCCTTATTCACAACATTTGAGACATCAAGAGGAAAAATTCTATTTTGAGTCATATGAACAGTCTCTATGATTTGACCAATTTTTTTTATCACGAATAGCATATGAATCACCATCAAACATAACAGAATATCCATTGGTCTTTAACTGTCCAATGCTCAATAAGTTATGAGCTAAACTAGGTATAAATTGCACATTAAAAAGCAGTTTGACATCACCTTGCACAGTTTTAATGGCAATTGTACCTTTCCCTTCAACTTTCATTTGCTTGTTGTCTCCAAGTCAAACTTCACTTTTTTTTGATTCATCAAGCTCTTCGAATAATGATTTGTTTCCGGACATGTGGTTAGAGCAACCACTATGTTGAGAGTGGCAATCGACCGAATAAAACCAAGAGGGGTGAATTAGATTTTTAAAGATTGGTGGACACTAATTGCAAGGTGATTTAGAGTGGTTCAACTCTCTTAATGGAGTCTACATCCACTACCTTAGTGGCTACACTAAGGATTTTCCACAAATCCACTAATTTGTCTTTCCTTTAAGGATAAGGAGTAACCTTACACAAGTCAATAGACTTTGTTGGGTCTTACGGTGCTTGATTCCTTCAATCGTTCTTGCTCGCCAAGTGGTGGAGAGGTAGAATTTTGGGTGTAAGTGGTGTGGAAGCTAAAAAGATTAAGGACACAATGATTTATAGTGGTTCGACCTTCTAACCAAGGTCTACATCCACTACCTTAGCTTCCCACTAAGGATTTCCAATCAATCCACTATTGATTCGTCCCCTTTTCTATGCTTAGGAGGAAACCCTTATACACCGATCAAGCTTTCTACCCAAAGCCTTGATCAAACCCTCTATACAAGAGAAAAGATAAGAAAACTCAAATCCCTCTAATAGGTATTTGTTTGCACAATTTAGCTCTCACCCAAAACCTAAAACACTTGAGCAAATCTAACAATTTTGGCTCACTAGTGTTTGTCTATACAAAGAAATGACAATTTAGCACTAAGACAATTTCTTGATCATTTGTTGTTGACAATTGAAGCATTAACCATTACTAGATGCTTGGATGTCCCTTTTACACTCCTTAATGAGTTTGTAGTCGTTACTAGCCATTGGAGTTGAATTGGAGCCGTTGGAGACTTAATTTCCCACCATAAATGCAGTTCTGCAGCTCTCCGTTTCAAAACGCTCGAACCCTTTTTATTTAAATCGGCTTTGAAAACATGTAAAAACCTCTTAAAACATCCCCTAAATATAGTTTCAAGTTGTTTGGACTTTATAAATAGTTTTGAATTCCTTTTAACTTAGTCCAAAACATTTTTCAATTATTATATCAAAACATTAGTTTTACAATCTCCCCCTTTTTGATATAAAAAAATCAACTTGAAAATTTGTTTGAGATTCTCCCCCTTTAATTTTAAAAATGTGAATAAGAGATTAAAAAATTTAAATCAATTAAAGCTCCCCCTTATTCTTTTGAAAATTCAATTTTTCAAACCATTTCTCCCCTTTTTTGTTATATCAAAAAGAATTCAAAAGACATTAAGTTCAAAATAACTTAGGAGGTTTGAAAAGAAGACAAAAATTTAGAAATTTGGTTTTAAAAATGGCTCCCCCTTACTCAAAGCATCATAAAAATGTTAGTCTGCTTGGCGGAGGAGGAGGTAAAGTCTCGGGGTCAGAGTCCACATCACCTGAACACAAAAATATCCGAGTCAAACTCCGATGCAACATTTAACAAAATTCTGAGTTCAACATATAAACGTGATCCAAAAAGGTATTTCGGGTTCGAATTTGAAGAAATGGACAGCGGCAACGGAACCAGAACGTCGAAAAACATATAGGTGAACTAGGCCGAAAAAGTCAACACAAAAGTCAACGCTGACGTCATCGCTAACATCATCATTGACTCTGATGACGTCATCGCTGACATCATCATGCATCAGCCTTGCAACAGCAGATGACGTCACTACTGACGTCATCCATCTCGGTCAACCAGGCCGGTTCGGTTCAGAGCACTGGTCCGGTTCCACTCACCCAACCGGTTCAAATCCATCAGCCACCCAAATCAGATTCAAACCCTAAATTCCCAAATCAACCAAACCCTAACAACATTCCCCCAAAACCTAACCCTAATCAAATAACCCCAACCCGACAACAACCAACAACATCCACGATGGCCGGCAACCCGACGACGGCGGCAACCCGAAGCCCAACCGACTCGACCACAACACTTACCCAAACTCGGGACGGAAATGACGCTCACAGAGGGCGGCGGCGGCGGAAGTTCTCGAAGGAAACTCAATCGTTTTCGGTTAAAACGGCGGCGAAAAGCAAAGAGTCGAAGCTTTCAACTCACTGTTTCGACGATAGAAGGCGGCGAACGGAACACCCTACGGTGGGTTTTGATCGGACGGCCACGGTGAACACACCGACGACCTTGAAACACTGAACGGACAAGGTTGGCCCCTTGGCTGGAACTTCAACGGAAAACGGGGAAGGGTTTCGATAAGCTTTGAATTTTTTATTATTATTTTATTAGAGAACGAGGTGAAGAGCGGCGCATATAACAGAGATTGGACCAAAGGGGTGTTTACCCTAGATAAATGGGTAAATTATAGAAGAAGGGTCCCTATTTTTGCTCGCCTAACAATTTAACCACCAAACTTTTAATTTTATTCAATTAGGTCCCTAATTCCAATTAGGTTAATTTCCGAAATTTCCCCCAAATTCTAGGGTTTCCAATTGGGAAATTTCACAATTAGGGTTTACAAATTGGGGCTAAATTGAGGTGTTACAAACCATTACTAGATGCTTGTAGGTCCCTTTTACACTCCTTAATGAGTTTGTAGCCGTTACTAGCCGTTGGGGTTGAATTGGAGCCGTTGGAGACTTAATTTCCCACCATAAATGCAGTTCTGCAGCTCTCCGTTTCGAAACGCTCAAACCCGTTTTGTTTAAATTGGCTTTGAAAACATGTAAAAACCTCTTAAAACATCCCCTAAATATAGTTTCAAGTTGTTTGGACTTTAGAAATAGTTTTGAATTCTTTTTAACTTAGTACAAAACATTTTTCAATTATTATATCAAAACATTAGTTTTACAATCTCCCCCTTTTTGATATAAAAAAAAACCAACTTGAAAAATTGTTTGGGATTCTCCCCCTTTAATTTTAAAAATGTGAATAAGAGATTAAAAAATTTAAACCAATTAAAGCTCCCCCTTATTCATTTGAAAATTCAATTTTTCAAACCATTTCTCCCCTTTTTTTGTTATATCAAAAAGAATTCAAAATACATTAAGTTCAAAATAACTTAGGAGGTTTGAAAAGATGACAAAAATTTAGAATTTTGGTTTTAAAAATGGCTCCCCCTTACTCAAAGCATCATAAAAATGTTAGTCCAACATATATGATCATCTAGTTGACATAAATAAAAAAATAAATCAAATAAAAGCAAAAGCAACTAGATTTTACCACACTTGAATCCAAGGGAAAATGTGAAGCCTTCCTTCTTCAAGTGTCTTTCTTGTGTGCATGGAGCTCCCCCTCAATGTTTGACTTGTTGATCACTCTCCATCACACCTAGCAAAAGACAATCAAGTAATTTTTGGTATCCAAATTGCTTTGGATCCATAGACTTTAGTAGCACAAAATTTAGTCCCCTTAGGAATCCATTTTTCAATTTCATCCTTTTTAGTTGAAGTGGTTAGTCCTTTTGGGACCCAAACACTTCCAAAACATTTACCATTTACAAATCTAGGGGCACTATATTGTCTTACATAAAAGTTTGATTTTCCAAAATTATTTTTCTTTTCAAGCTCTTTGGGAATCAAATCTTTTTCTTCTTGAACTTTATGAAGCAAATTTTGTAAATCAAAACATTTTTGTTCAAACTCTTCGAGTTTTGCTTCAAGTTCAAGTTTGGTTTTAGAAATCAAATCATTTTGAATTTTCAACTTTGAAATCATTTTATTGTTTTTCAAAATGTGGTTTTTAAACTCTAAAACCAAATCGTCATAGGTATCTTGTAATTCATCAAAAGAATATGAACATGAAGTAGATGAATTAGAAGTTACCCTTGAATCTTCTTCGATGGCCATAATGCAAATGTTGGCTTGTTCATCATCGGTGGAGTCCTCATCACTCCAAGTAGCCACATGTGCCTTCTTCTTATGGCTTGAAGTGCTTGCCCTCTTCTTTTTCATGGATTCTCGTTCAAGCTCTCTCAAGGCTTTCTTCATGAACATGGCACACTTCTTGAAGAGATGAACTAACTCTTCTTCATCATCCTCCTCTTCACTTGAATCTACATGGTGGCAAGTGGAGGATTTGAGAGCAATGATATTTATGTTGATGCCAAGCCCTTTGAGCTTCTTCTCTCCCATAGCTCTAATTTCTTCCCTCTTCGTCTTTTCTTCTTTGTTTTTCTTCATTATTTGATGAGTAATGAGTGACCCCATGAGTTCATCAAGCTTCAAGGTCTTCAAATTCTTAGCTTCAATGATGACGGTCCTCTTTGAGTCCCATGACTTGGTTAGTGAGTAGATGAGCTTTCAGACAAGCTTCTCTTCTGGGATGGTTTCTCCATAGCCTTTGAGACCATTGGTGATAGTGGAGAACCTATCAAACATCTTCTCGATGTTCTCTTCCGGATCCATCTTGAAGTTCTCACACACTAGGTTGAGGAGCCCGATCTTGGTTTTCTTTACTTCATTGGTTCCCTCGTATGTGACTTCAAGCTTGTCCCATACCTCCTTGGCACTCTCACAAGAAGACATCTTCTCATAGATGGTTGGGCTAACAGCACAAAATAGGATGTGCAAGGCTTTGCAATTAAGCTCCATCTTCTTGCGATCTTCAGCACTCCATTCCGCTTTGCTTCGTTGAGGAACGAACGGACCATCTTCAACTATGTCCCATAGCTTGTAGTCTCTTGACTTAATGAAGAACTTCATCTTTGTCTTCCAATGGGCATAGTGAGTTTTGTCGAAGAAGGGCGGTTTGTCGATGGATTGCGCCATTGAGCCGGTTGTTTGAAATGTTGATCGAGCTTGCCAGATCTTCTCAATAAGATGTTAATCCTCTTCAATTGAGCCAAGCTCTGATACCAATTGGTGGGTTTTACGGTGCTCGATTCCTTCAACCGTTCTTGCTCGCCAAGTGGTGGAGATGTGGAATTTTGGGTGTAAGTGGTATGAAAGCTAAAAAGATTAATGACACAATGATTTAAAGTGGTTCAACCTTCTAACCAAGGTCTACATCCACTATCTTAGCTTCCCACTAAGGATTTCCAATCAATCCACTATTGATTCATCCCCTTTTCTAGGCTTAGGAGGAAACCCTTATACACCGATCAAGCTTTCTACCCAAAGCCTTGATTAAACCCTCTTTACAAGAAAAAAGATAATCAAACTCAAATCCCTCTAATAGGTATTTGTTTGCACAATTTAGCTCTCACCCAAAACCTAAAACACTTGAGCAAACTCATTTTTCATTATTCTCTCATATTTCTCCCCCTTTTTGTTATATCAAAAATAATTCAAGAAAGTCGTTAGCACAATATAACAAAGGAGAATAATCAAAATAAATGCTTGAATTAGAAGGATAGATAACAACAATAAAGTATTAATATCCATAGGTACTTAAATTAAAATCTATAAAGCATCCATAAGTACAAAAAAACGACATAGTATTAAAGTTCTAAGGCAACATCCAACAAGGAGTCATAAAAAGTATGTAGCAATGTCTTAAAGCAAATATAAAGCTAAGAAAAAATTGATATGATGTCCATGCATGCATGCATCATAGATGAAGATGGTGGCGGTGGGAATGGGTAGCCATCAAGCTTGCGTTGAAGAGCACTAAAAGCATCACCCAAGGAAGCCTGGCGTGCTTAAAGAGAATCAAGTCTAGAATCCATGTGAGACCTAAGAGATCCGATGGATGAGTCCACGTGACGAATGAGAGACTCGTGAAGCTCCCTCAAAGACGTGTCATGAGGTCTAGCACCGGTGGAGGCTCCGGGAACGTCATCCATATGTTCATCCTCATGTTCTTCATCTCCCTCTTCATAGTGTTCCGATTCAAGAACTTCGCCTTTCTTCTTCACCCAATTCATAGAGAATTCGGGTTCCTCTTTGTATCTCAAACGATCCATAGAATGACGACCGATGATGTTGTCGGTGGGAGGATCGATGTCGGGCTCAAAAGATGTATCAATGTCGAGCAAGGCAAAAATATGGCTAAGATACATACCATAGGCTAAGGTTTTCACCTTCTTAGCCTCGATGATCTTTACCATATCCTCGAAAATGAAGGCGGCAAGATGGAGTTGAGTTCCGCTACGAATGCAATGTAGCCACAAATAATCGGACTCTTGAACCGACAAATATTTCGTCCCACGAGGACGAATCACGTAAGTGAGAATGAGGTGCAAGAGACGATCATGAAGCGGAAATAAAGTGGCTTGGTTGTTCATGACACGGGAATTTGAAGGATAAGATCCTTTTTCAGTTTCAATACCCTTATCAGGATGACCAAAAGCATTTGCAAGAAAATCAACGGTGAGAGTGATATGCTTACCCAAAACATATGATTTAATTGTTCGAACAATGGTTCCATCCGGTTGTTTTGAAGAAGAAACGGTGGCATTAGAGTAAAAGACTTGAACAAGAGTAGGATAAGTTGGCCCCTTGAATTTTAAAAACTCCATCCACTTAAATTCCGTAAACCTTTTCAAGTAGGCAAAATTAAGTTTGGTTAGGAAATAAAAATCAATGGAGCGAGTTTCCTTAACCGGTGCAGATGCAAAAATGTTTCGAAAACATTCACTTTCCGTAAACCTTTTTCACAAACACTTGGTGTGCAAGTGTTGAAAATAGAGATTTTGGGTAATTTTAGACAATGGGTATACCTCCTGCAAAGAAATCAACAAGTATAACGAAATTTAAGTTCACTAAAGCCACCTAATTCAACCAATAAACCAAAATTTTCAAATAAAATTCGAATGGAAAAAGTTAGGGTTTTAGAACTTACCCAAAAGATGATTTTGAAGCACCAAATGCTAAAACGAGAGCCAAATCCGATATGTTGATGAAAAAAGAGTCCAAAACGAGCTCAAAGTGTTGAAAACATTGAAACTTTGAAGGATTTTGGTTAGGGTTTGAGAAGGAGCGAATTTGGGTGTATTTGGGAAGATTGGTCGAGCAATGGGGGTTTAAAAAAGAATACGCGTGTTTTGAACCTTTTAAAAACTGTCTTCCCAGCCATCGATCCTTTTAGAGGATCAAAAACTTAGAGCTCACTGCCAACTCCGGGATCGATCCTTTTTTTGGGAAAATGCAAATTAAGCACAAAGGATCACATGATTGAGATTTTAAACCTAGTTGATGCAACCTATAATATATGAATGAGATGAGATAAGTTTTAATACCTTAGAGATTATCTAAGAACAAGAATGTCAACTTGAAACAACTAGATATGCAATTTACATCATATATCAAATTTTAGTCCTTTAAATGCACACAATGAAGTTCATTTCAAGTCACATACACTCAAAGGCTCTATAGGTGCCTAAGCATGCATTTTGACAAAAATTGCTACAAGACAACATCATATTCTCAAAATTCATCATAAAAGATCATATTAAGCATAGAGAACATGATTTCACAAAATCAATCAAATACTGCAAATTTAAGGCCAAAACATAATTATGAGCATATTAGGCCATAAATGTGCAACTCATGCATTCTTGACTCCCCCTTATTAAAAGCACTTAAACAACATATGGGGACCCTCAAACATGCTTTAAAACATATAAACACATATAATCAACATGAATGAATAAAGGTTGCATGTTAAATAAAATGTTACCACTTGAACCAAAATAGGTTGATTAGGCCTTATCCTTGTAACCCCTCGCCCCGGTCTAGTCGGCTGACCAGTTCGAGTAGGCTACACGGGGAAAACCGATGTGAAACCCGTTAAGGTCCTACCTCGGTTAGCAACCCTAGAAAATTTCTTTTAATTAAATTTTGTCTAAAGGCATATTATCTCCTAAGTGATCACAACAGCGGAAAGCATCACGAGCAAAAACAACCAAGCACAACCAATCATGTTATACAGCCCATTTTAAAGACACAGAGCAGGCCGTATCGATACACATGTCAAGGGTATCGATACGCCTTGACCAAGTCAACACCCTTCAGTCAACACAGGAAGACCGTATCGATACATCCTTTGAACGTATCGATACGCCCTTCTCGGTCAACATCTCGTGGTCAACGAGATAAAGCCGTACCGATACGCCTAGAGCCCATACCGATACGCCAAAGTCTCACCAAAATCTCAGAATTCCAGTGAGCATTTGGCATATCGATACACCCCCGTGTATCGGTACACCAAGCCAAAACTGAGTCCTGAAGGCAAGACCGTATCGATATGGCCCTTAGGCGTATCGATACGCCCTACACTGCAAGTCTCCAAATTTCAGCAAAGAACTCTCGAACATGACTCTAGATGCATTTCAAGACTCCCCTATCCACATTTAAGCATCCATACAACATTGCACAACTAAGATCTAGCACATAGAGCAATCTCGATGAATAACAAGGCATCCACACATGACATTCACATAAAGGATAGATATAGCATAAATAGGCATGCTTAAAAGCTCAAAAGCTAAATGGCACAAGTCTTCACATAAAGGTTCACATGCATCACTAACACATGTACTCATCCAAAAAGCATTGCATCTCAAACAAGCATTCAACAAGACTTAACATGGTTTACAAATCCAAGCAAAGCATAAACATCATCAACATCTATGAGTCATACAACGCTCATACAAAATGCATAGCAGCCCCATTGCTAAACTACTACTTTATTTACTAAGTCATACTTGAGCAACTACAAGCTTGGAATGTCCCTTCGCCTTGCTCCTTGCTAACTCCACGCTATTGATCTGCATTGTCGAAAATGAGAGCGTAAGCTAGAAACTTAGTGAGGATGCTCTAAAACCAAAACAACGACAATGCAGGGTTCAAGTATATAATCCTTACATCACACATACAACATGCATAGGCATCAATATAGCAACCTAGCTAGGAACACAAGAGTCATAAATATGGCATCTTACTTCATATTTAGCTCAACAATATAAATCATACATATCAACATCATAATTACAATAGCAAGTGCATTGGCCACTATTAGTTTACTCGGGTATGCGAATATACTCTAACAAACAACATTACCTCGGTGGGATTACACTCATCACCGGACCTTGCATGGATGAGATTCCACTCATACCCCAACGGTCATTTTCCCAATGGTCTTTAATTTGCAGGACCGTACCGATATGCATCAACTGAAGAAGCCCAACGGCTAATTCCTCATTGGGACCGTATCGACACGGTTTGAAGGGTATCGATACGCCAAGCTGCAGAACTGCATTTATGGTGGGAAATAAAGGCTCTAACGGCTCCAATTCAATCCCAACGGCTAGTAACGACTATAAACTCATCAAGGAGTATAAAAGGGACCTCCAAGCATCTTGTAATGGTTAATGCTTCAATTGTTACAACATTATGATGTCAAAATTTGTCTAGAGCTTAAATTGTATATTTCTTGCTTAGACAGCACTTGTGAGCTTAACATTGTTAAATTTGCTCAAGTGTTTAGGTTTTGGGTGAGTGCTTAGTATTGCAAACACATACCTATTAGAGGGATTTCTAGTTTGCTAAGTCTTTCTCTTGTAAGAGAGTGGTTGATCAAGCTTTGGGTAGAAAGCTTGATCGTTGTAAAAGTTTCCTCCTAATCCGAGAAAAGGGGACGAAATTCTTAGTGAATTTGTTTGGAAATCCTTAGTGGGAAGCTAAGGTAGTGGATGTAGACCTTGGTTAGAAGGTTGAACCTCTATAAATCCTTGTGTAAATTGTCTATCTTTTCCTTCCCACAATTACACCCAAATTATCCAACTTCTCCACACTTGGAGAGCAAGAACGGTTGAAGGAATTGAGCCCCCTACATCTCAACACAACAACTTAGTCAAAGGAGCGGCTATCATAGAGAACCCCTTTACGAATCTTCTATAATAGTCCGTAAGCCCAAGGAAGCTTCTGACTTCACTAATATTCTTCGGTGGTGCCAATCTACGATAGCTTGATTTTCTTCGGGATCACCAGAATACCCAAAGCCAACACAATATGTCCAAGGAATACAACTTCAGTAAGCCTAAACTCACACTTAGAGAATTTCACGTACAACTGCTTCTCCCGTAAGGTTCGAAGCACGATGCGAAGATGGTCTCGATATTCGCAACATTCTTGGAATAGATTAATATATCATCTATAAACACCACTACGAATTTATCAAGATAAGGTCTAAAGACTCGATTCATCAAATCCATAAAAGCTGCCGGTGTATTGGTTAACCCAAAGGGCGTTACCAAGAATTCTTAGTATCCATATCTTGTACAGAAAGCAGTCTTCAGTACATCATATTTTTTAACTCTCATCTGGTAGTAGCCTGACCTCAGATCAATCTTGGAAAACACTGAGGCATTCTTCAACTGATCAAACATGTCATCTAATCTAGGAAATAGATACTTGTTCTTGATGGTTACTTTATTCAGTTGTCGGTAGTCAATACACAATCGCATAAAACCATCTTTCTTCTTTACAAAGAGGACCGGGGCTCCCTAAGGTGAAGAGCTCGGTTGAATAAAGCCTTTACTTAACAATTCTTGAATTTGAGCTTTCAACTCTTTTAACTCCACGGCTGCCATCCGGTATGGTGCAATGGAAATTGGAGTGGTCTCATGTTGTACCTCAATGCCAAACTCTACTTCACGGGTTGGGGGCAATCCTAGAAGTTCATCAAGAAAAACATCAGGGAATTCACATACAATGTTAATGTCCCATAATTGAGTTTCGTCTTTAGCTTCTAACGTCAAAGCACACAGTGAAGGATTCCCCGCGTTCATCAGAACAACGTTTTCCTTGCCAAGACCCCGAAGATATAACTTTCTCTTACAACAATCTACCCAGGCTTGATGCTCACTAAGCCAATCTAAACCTAGGATAACATCGAACTCGTGGATTGGTAAGGCTAACAAATTAGCTGGAAAAGGAATCCCTTGGATCCATAAGAGGCAGTTATTACATACTACCCTTACGGTGACACAATCTCCTAAAGGATTAGTAACAGAGATTCTCGACGCTATTGGTTCAATAGACATGCTATACTTCTTAACTACGATGGTGCTTATAAAAGAGTGAGTAGAACCGTGATCAATCAATGCATATAAAGGATGTGAATATAACTCAATGGTACCTGCAATGACATCAGGCTTGTCCTCCTCTTCCCTGCTCCTTACATGATACATTTGGGCAGAGGCTTTCGTGTCTTGCTTGTTGAATGGTTTCCCTAAACCAATCAATCTTCCATAGGTTCCCATTGATCCTTGCTTTGATTCCTTGCCTCGGAAGGATTAAACAGGAGAGGTAACAATAATCGGGGTGGAAGTAGACTTTGTCGTATTCAATGAACAATCACGAATGAAGTGACACTGCTCACCACAGTAATAACAAGCTCCAGTCTGCTTACGGAATTGACCTGCTGGATGCTTGTTCTAGCAGTAATTATAAACCGGATGTTGAATACTTCGATTCAATTCTCTAGTGCTATCAGTAGATGCTTCCTTCGCAAAAGATTGAATCACAAACTGAGGCCTATCAATATTTCCGAAACGAAATGGCTGCAGATAAACATTCTACCCAGGGCCTTGATATTTTCCTTTCTTATTCCACTTGGGAGGTTGAGAATCATCTCTAAACCTCTTCTCATATTTACCGGACCTACCAGCTCATTGAGCTCTCTATGCAGCTTTGGTGGCTTTAACTCGGTTCACCAGGTCTTGAAAATCAACGATGCTTAATACAGTAAACATAGGGCGTAACTTATCATTGAGCCCTACAATGAACATCTGACATTTCTCTTCCTTCTTCTTGATGTATTCAGCGCCGTATCTACAATACTTGCAAAAGTCATGGATACACTACTCGATTGGTCGTTCGCCTTGCTTGAGGTGGAGAAAGATACTTTGCCTCTTAGCGAGATAGAACTCACTGATATACTTCTTATAGAATTCTTTAAGGAAGAACTTTCAAGTTACAGTGTCCTCGGAAACCATCAATGTAGTAGTCTCCCACCAGTAGAGTGCCTCATCCGCTAGCAATGCAAGGGCACACTCGAGTTTGTGCTCGTCTAAGCACTGCAACTGCTTATTCAGGATCCGTAGAGTGTTGTGCAACTAATAGTCGGCAATTTCAAGATTATCATCATCATGACCGGTAAAGGTATAAGCTCGATACTGTGATAGCTTATCAATAGGAGCTCGAGTATGTTGGACAGCGGGAGCGATGGGTTGCACAACTTGTTCTGCCCTCATTGCAGTCATAAACTGCTTAAACATGTCGACCATGTTTTTATCACATTCAACCTAGGCAGTAAGTGTTGTAGTCTCATCATTCTGAATAGGAGGGTCCTACGGAGTTAGTGGATTCTGAGGATTTCCACCTCTTATCTCCTCGCCATGAGTCGATGAGCCGGTGGCAAGCTCGTCAATGTGAGCTTCGTTAGTTTCAGACATACCTATATAAAATATCAAATTAGTCGACAAGTCACAATATACACAATATATAACTTCTAGGTGGCAAAGTAACACAACAACAATGCAATAAGCTTTGGTTTAGTCCTTGAATCGACTAAACTCTAGCTATGATACCACAAATGTAACACCCTCTACTCGGCCTGGTCGAGAACTGGATCGGAAAGTGCTACCGATGAACAATACAATAGTCGGTGCCATAAAATTTCAATCCATAAACAATATATGAACAATATTATACAATAAAACATTATCAAATATACATTTTAGTCGAATTTATCCATTATGAAACAATAATTAATCATTTAGGACCAATTCTTAAATGTTACAAGTTTTAGGGACTAAATTGTAAATCTGATGAATTAGAGATCCTTCGATGCAATTGTATATACTACGCTAAAATTCAATTCCAATGGAGGTGTGCGCTAGAGGAAGATGATGGAGATGAAGAAATAGAGGTGCTTGCTTGCTTTAGTCTCGAGTAAGTTTTTACTCCTTTCTTTCTCCCCTTTTATTCATTCGATAGTATTAGCTAACCGATGGCTTTCCTTCACTTGAAGGAAAGCTAACAAATTAATCCACGTGGAGTTATGATTGAGGAGGGGCTAATCGCAAGGTTAGTCCCTCAACTCTTAATTCTTTATAGGTTTGCCCTCGAACTTTCCAATAACTATAATTTAATCACTAAAAGCTTTCTTAACGAATTCGATAAGACTTGTATTCGATATTTTAACTCAATTGGAGTCCAATATCAATTAATTAACAAGCCGATACAATATTTAGACTTTATTGATGTGAGATTTTTGATCACCGGAACCCAATTCCGACTAGACCAGATTTTTGGGATGTTACACCCATCATAAATGCCAAGGAGAACCTAGGACGTATAGTCATAGTTAGTACAATCAACATGCCTCGATAACCCCGTCTTAACATCTGTCCAGGTGATATAAAATTGGGCATGCAAACGAGAGGTAGAGAGACCTTCCATTCTCGGCATCATCACCTCCAAAAAGCAAGAGCAATCCTTGAGCTCTAATCTAAAGGAAAGGCAAAGTCCAAAACCTCTTAAGAGCATCTCCAACCTTCAGCAATACTATAATACCATTTTGGTGTCAAAAATAATATAAAAAAATTGTAAAAAGTGAAAAAGTAGAATTAGTGTAAAAAGACCAACTCCAACCTTTGTACTAAAATGGTGCAAACTAAGATATTTAATATTATTTTGGTGTAAAGAGACCAACTCCAACCTTTGCACTATAACACCTTTGCACCATTTTATTTTTTTCTTTTAATTAAAAATGATTTGGTGTTGCTACAGTTCCGCACTAAATATGATGTGACATTGTAGACAACACTAAAATAATTGCATGAGAATATAGAATATGGTGTTGGGTTAGAGAATAAATAGCGACTAAATTACACTATTTTAGTGAAATGATTTGAAAAATGAACAAGGTTACCGATGCTGTTAGAGGTCCAATGCTTAACTACTAAGTCAAGCAGGATAGTTGTTAAATAATTGATAAAATAATATTTAGATGAAACAATGGTTGAAATTAATTATATTTATTTTATGAAAACATATTAATTATGCTATAAATTATAAAATATTATAAGAATACATTGATAACAACAATTTTATTATAGATTTAAGGTTAAAAGTTTAGAGTTTAGAATTTATTGTTTAGGATTTAAGAAATTAAATTTTAAGTTTTAAAGTTTAAATTTGCGCGTGTGCTAATCAAGTTCTCCATATATCAAATATTAATCCTTGTAAGAATATATTAATCACAAACATTTAATAATAATAATAATGATAAACATGGATCGCAGATATAATCAATTTGTACAGGCCATTAACAACGAACTGTAAAAGAATTAAATATGAGAAGAGCTTACAGAGAAACTGAAACTGCATAGTTTTTCTTTTCTTGAAAGAGAGCAGAATTAAGAAGAAGAAGAAAAAAAGAGCCTATTCTAACATGCATTCATTCTTCAGGCCATAGGTAAACATCAACTAAGAGCAGCAACCAGTCTTCTGGTTAACAGGTTGTCCTCGTATCTGCACCATCGGTGGTCGTGCATTGTTTAACGCCGGCTGACTTGCCATCCTGCCGTAAAAGGACAAACAAAATAGAATCAACAGGGATAGTAATCAGAATTCGGAAGGAATGTATGTTTTCCGCCGATGAGAAGTGAAAGTAAGACCGCCTTAATGAGTCCGATGCCGAAATACAGCTTACTTTCATATTCCAAGAGCCTAGTAGGGACATTTTATATGACAATTGTTAATAACTGTGATTTTACAGCCAAAACATGTACCTGTTCTTAATATCGCCGGCCATTGCCATAAAAGCCTGCTCGACATTAGTAGCATCCTTTGCACTGGTCTCCATAAACGGAATGCCAAGGTCATCTGCAAAGGCCTATTAACAGAACATTATGGATGCGACCGTGCTAGTTTCCGGTAGTTCATGAAAATAAGCAGAAGAGAGCTGAACCACGGTTACCTTTGCTGTTTCGTAAGGAACCACTTTGTTAGCGGTAAGATCACACTTGTTTCCGACCAGAAGCTTGTTCACGCTCCCGCTTGCATAACGATCGATTTCATTCATCCATTGATTCACATTGTGGAAGCTCGCTTGATCGGTAACATCATAAACTATCTGCCAGATGAGGAACAAATGTTACAAACTTGTCCATAATACGTGAAAAAACATGTACCAAAACTGGTACAACAATGAAGAAGCTTGTCAAGAGAAGTTACTATAATGCCATGTGCTCCTCGGTAGTAGCTGCTAGTGATTGTCCGGAACCGTTCTTGCCCTGCAGTATCCCACTGCACGTTTCAGTAGCTAGATTAGCACAGAAAACAGAAGATACCGCATTAAACGAATGGAAGATGTCTAACAAACAAATAAACCCGTCTACTAGTTTGATCCAACGAGCAGATAAATAAGGAAAGATTCTCACAATTTGAAGTTTTAGAGTTTTCCCATCTTGCTCCACGGTGCGTATTTTCTGTGCAGCAGATAACAGTCAACAGATTTCGAATAAAAAGAATGATTAGTTTCACCTAGGGTTCAGAAATGCTCACAAAATCCACGCCAATTGTGCTTATATAACTCTCCAGATATGAATCATCCTGCAGTTGAGCGATAGAAAATGTAGTCAGACTGCAGGGATCATTTCAGAACCGATCAACGAAACTTGTAAAAGATGCATTGGAGAAGGCCAATAGTGTGCTTAATCAACATGAACATAGGGAATTTACTGATAAACGATAGGCAACATATATAGATGTAAAAAAGTTGGTGTCACAATGGAAGCTTACAGCAAATCTAAGAAGAAGACATGATTTGCCAACTCCAGAGTCTCCGATTAGCAGAAGCTTGAATAAATAGTCACTGCACAAAAACAGTTTAAAACCTATTAAACATTTCAACTAAACAACAACTCGCAATGATATCCATGCCATAACAAACCTAAAACATCTTAATCCCTTCCACTAAATCCAAAACCCTGAAGATAGAAATGCTAACATTCAAACTTGAAAATAACATTTCTTTGACCAACAATTCAGCTTTGTATTCAAATCAAAATCGAGATAAAGCAATAACTTTTGATAAAAAGCTCTAGTATTTATCATAAGTAGCAAACACCAAATTTCATTGATATCATAACTGTTACAGATCTAAACAAATTGGGTACCCAAAAGAAACTTTTTTTTTTTAATTAAAAAGCTATCAGGTCAGGAATCAGGATAGATCCATACAAAGAGAAGCTCTAAAAAGGAAGCCATCATGGCAAAGAACAAAAACAACTAAGAATGAAACAGATATAATCCAGAGATCATGAAGCATACTAATCAGCATTCATGACTGTTGGTTTGACCCAACACGAGCCTGTCCGTTGGTGGAAGGATGGGACCGGTTACGGACAAGAAAGGCAAAAAATTAAAATGAATTTTACAGCTTGTTTTGTTATTGTTGTTGAGTGAAAAAGAGAGACACAAAGTGGAAAAGATCTTTTGTTTGGAACTAAAATAAAGTTTGTTAGACATGTCCAAAAAGTTCGCATCCTAAAAATTCCCAAGTCAAAACCAGAAAAATCAGCATACGATTCTTTATTTAACAAAATTATATAGCTTAACCTATCATTAATTATTAATACAAATATAGTATCGCATTTCAGTTGATCTAGCAAAATGAGACGTTATATTTTTTAAAATAAATTTAGGATTGGAATTTTAGATTTGTGAATGAAGCAAATTCGGTTAAAAGAGTCGTCTATAATGCAGTGACAGAACCATGTAGGGTGTAATTGTTAATCAAATAAAACTTTTGCCCCTCCCAATTTTTAGATTTAATAACTTAATAAACTTTTGCCCCTCCCAACATTAAATCCTAGTTCTGTCCATGCTATAATGAATCTCAATATTTCATTTGTATTAACCAACCAATAAATTGAATACAAATGTTTATATAAAAAAATACAAATATGTTAGCTTTGAAAATTTGTTGAGAATTGTTATTGTTGAGACTATTGTTATTTAGGAGATGAGTAACTTTATTTATAAAATTTGCATGAATTTTATTAAGTTAATAATTTTAAAAATATTTCACTATTATATGTATATATTAATATATTAGATGAAAATTCTTTTTTTATTCGGGTGAAAATTGGTTTGGGGTTATTTTCGGTTCAGGTTATATTTCGGTTCGAATTGCTTTTAGTTTGAATTATTTTTTATTCGAGTAGAAATCAATTTGTGTCCATATCAGCTAAAATTCATATCCATTTCGATTCAAATCTAGTTTGAGCCATCATCTTAAGTCTAATAAATTGATTTAGATAATCAGATTCGGATCAAGTTTATCATGTCTAATCTTGAAAATAAATGAAAAGTTACATTTATCAAACTCCGCTCAAAAGTAGCATTTCTCTCTACGCTTTTCTTTCTACAAAATTATCCCTAACCCTAACCCTAATCATATATCCTCAACGGCCAATTATCATATCTTTGGTACCTGGCCTCCCCCTCCTGTCTTTCTTTTTTGTATTTCTTTTGCTCTCTTAAGGCTCGTTGTTTTTTTTTTCCTTTTTGTTTAAAGTTGTTTCGGTGCCTCTCAAAGGTTCATTCGATGAGATTTTTTTTTCTCTCCAACGATCTTGGTCTAAGCTTGGACTCTTTTTGTGTTAGATAATAAACGACTTTTCTCGAAGGTCGAGGGGAGGAAAAGTTGGGGGGGGGGGGGGGGGGGTTTCTCTTTCTTTTCAAATTTGTTTGTTGTGCTTTTCAACTATGATGTTCAGATTTGGCGTCGGGAGAAGGGAAGGTGACTCTTATTGCGTTCTTTTCCAACGTCTATCTTATTTTTGACTTTTGGGACTTTGTCCTCCAATTTTTCTCTCAATGGATTAAGACCTTTATGATATTTTTCGATGAGGAGGTCTTTGCCATCAACGATTTTTGTAGCCTATATTTTGCAGTCTTCGTGAGCCCGACACTTGAATTTTACGGTAGTGTCCTTGATATAAGCTCTCGATTGGTGGATCTTTCAACGATCTAGATGTGCGGCGTCTTTCCCCTGCCTAGGACTGACTGATAGGGGAGCACAATGATCGACCGCTCAGTCCCCTAATCAGTCCAAGTCCCTTAAAAAATAATTACCCTTATATTTAAAATTTATTTTTAATTTATTAAATAAATAAATTAATGTAATAATAAAAAATAATTTCCAACAACCAATTGGTCTAGTGAGATGAGACATTGGATTTTTTAAGCAAGGTCAGAGATTCAAATCTTGACGTTGTAAATGGAGTAAATTGAGTTGAGAGAGTTACCTATATAATGGGCATGCAGTACCCGATCTGGATTAGTCACCCAATGAGTTGTATACCGCTGATTAAACAAAAAAAATAAAGAATAATTATCTTTCCTAACATTTAATTCTCTTTCTCAAATCTCGATTTTTACTTTTTTTTTTCAAAATTTAATTATTTATTTATTCTTTTTCAATCTAACGATAAAAAATAAATAATACAATATTCTTTAATTATTTTTGTTTATTGTTCAAAATCAAGCCCTATATCATACATAATTACACATAATTCTATTCATTCAATTTTTTTTGAGAATGTCAGCTCTTTATTAAATAAATAGGAAATGAAAGACAACCAAAAATCAGAAAAAATATTTGGGAAATAAATCAAAAGACACCCACACTGAAATAAGGAAAACAAATGTGCAGTTCTGCTGTGAGGCGGTTAATTACGGCGTGACCGGTTAACGAGGGGACCGATTAAACATAATAAAAAGTAATGTAACCGATTGCAATGTGGCTCGAAAGTATCTATACTTTTTGAGTAAACTATTTATTTTATTTGATACTTTTGAGTAAATTACTTATTTTATTGATACTTTCGAAAGTATCTATACTTTTTTAAAAAGCAATGTAACCGGTTGCAATGTGGCTTGAAAATATCGATACTTTTAAAAAGTATCAACAAAAAATATCGATACTTTCGAAAGTATCAACAAAATAAGTAATTTACTCAAAAGTATCAACGAAATAAGTAATTTACTCAAAAAGTATAGATAATTTTCAAGGCCCATCAGCTTAAAATAAGTAATTTACTGGATATGTTGATACTCTTATCAACAAAATAAGTAATTTTACCTATTTTGTTATCGTCGGATTTCCAAGGTCCCATCAGCTTAAACTTTAATAACAAATTAGGCGCTACCGAATATGTTGATACTCTTATCAACAAAATAAGTAATTTTATCGATTTTGTTATCTTTAGATTTCCAAGGCCCCGTCAGCTAAACTTTAATAACAAATTAGGCGCTACCGAATATGTTGATACTCTTATCAACAAAATAAGTAATTTTACCGATTTTGTTATCGTGGGATTTTCAAGGCCCCATCAGCTTAAACTTTAATAACATAATAGACGCTACCTAATATGTTGATATTCTTATCAACAAAATAAGTAATTTTACCTATTTTGTTATATTTGTGTTGAAACCTAGCGATAACTTAAGTTTGCTGGTTACCAATCTTTTAAATATTTTTTCATGTTTTCTATCGGATACATTATATTATATCAAAAAGTTCGGTAGAGCTTTACCTATTTTGTTATTTATCTTTTAATGTTTCCGGTAATGACGTTTCTTAACCGTATATTAGTCCGCATTTCTTTAAAATTTTCCAAAACAAATAAAACTGAGAAAAAGAAAACAAAACCCAAACTGATCGGGAGAGCTAGACCGGCAGAGAGCCCTCTGGCCACCACGCAAATGCGAATAGAGAAATTGGTAGGAATCAGGCAGGAGCAACAAAACCAAGAATTGAGGGAGGACAACCATAAGGAATCAATTCTTAGTTAGAGAAAACAAAACCCAAAACAGATAAGGTGGGTCTGAGAATCTTCTATCTTCAGCAGCTAGGGCTCAATTTGGGAGAGCTTCTTCAACCCAAGCTTGATCTATTCTCGAGCTTCTTCAATTCGTGATTTCCCTCTCTTCGAATGAAGGAAATTTGGTAATCCAATGCAGTTTTTAGAAGATACTTTGCATCATTTGTAATTGCTCCAATTTCTGAAAAGTCTTCTTTACTCGATCAGAGTTTTGTAATAATTGATAACAAATCCCCTTCTATAATTAATCTTTGTAACCCTAGGTCGAGTGCGAAAAGGATACATTTCTTCGATGCTAGACATGGTGCACAAGGATGCATTGAGCTCCTAGAGTGAAACACTTCTCATCTCGAATGACCACACCCAGGGTTGTGGATCTCTCAGACTGAATAAAGCTAGCGTAAAAATTGATCTTCACAAAAGGAGAAGGTGGATGGAAGGACAAATGACTCCGAATGTAGCTTGCTAGGGAGTAATTCGCAGCTCCATACAATAACTTCTAACAAAGGTACATAGCTCTTCAGACCTTTGAGACTTTTCTTAAAAAATTAGCTTATTTCTGGATAACCATAATTCCCATATTGTTAGCATAATTTCTTCAAGCTTAGTAGAGCCATAATGATCCAGTAGAGTGTTCATCTTCATCCAAAGAGATAGCAATCGACATATAGGATGAAAATGAATATTTAAACATGCCCAAATCTGTTTTGCTTAGGGGAAATCCCTGATCACATGAAGAGTATTTTATGGTAATTGATTGCATCTGGGCATATAGGATCACTAGCCACTCGCTTTACGCACAGGTTAACTCTCGTAGGCACAAAGTTCCTGGTGAATTTCCAGCATCGGATATTAACCTTTGAAGGGCACTTCAATTGCCAAATCTTGTGGAACAAAGCACGGTCACTGTCTCGAGTAGTAGGAGTGGATAATAGTCTTCGATACCACTACGAACTATGTATTGTCATGTGTGTTCACCACACCAAACCAATCTGTCCAACTGCTCATGTGAAGGTAGTGGAATACTTAGGATCTCCTCAGCATCTTTTGCATTAAAATTGGACAAAATTAAGTCTAATTTCCACTCCCTCGAAATATGTTCAATCAAATCAACCTCTCTAGTGAGGCCAAGAACTTCATTAGAGGACAGTTTCTTAGGAACTTTTGCAGGGAGCCGAAAATAATTCCAAATTGAAATGGAATTGTCGTTGCCCACTTGCCATCTTAACCCTATCTCCAGAAGGCCTAGGGAACTCCTTATACTCCTCCATGTCAATGAAGGATTGAATCCTAAATGAGCTTGAAGGAAATTTGATGTTGGATAGTATTTGGCTCTAATAAGCCTTGCCATCAAGGAAGAAGGGTTGTGAAAGAGCCGTCATCCTTGTTTAACCAACAAAGCCACATTAAATTTGGCCAAATCTCGAAAACCCAAGCCACCAGAATTCTTTAGAGTGTACAGTTTTGTCTAAGTACACCAATGTATCCCACGACGATCTTTTGAATGATGTCACCAGAATCTGCAATGATTTGTTCCAATTCTTTGCAAAATGGTTTTTTGAGGAGAAAATAGCTCATACATAGGAATCACCTGCAAAATGGACTTAATAAACACTTCCTTTCCCCTTGCGATAGGACTTGAGTGCATCGAGAAAAAAAATATATGAGACAAACCGATCCCTCAAGTTCATGAAAGCTTTTTTTTATTTCGACCAAGTAGAATTGGCAAGCCCAAATACTTCTTTGGATTGATAGAACTATTAACTCCCAAAATTCTTCTAACATTCGAGATGTTATCATTTAGCACATTGGAACTAAAAAGACTTGATTTCTCAAGATTTATCAACTGACCTGAGCAGCTTGTGTAGGTCATTAGTAACCCATTAATAAGACTAGCTCCTCTGGCAGAAGCTTCACCGAAGATGAGGTTGTCATCAACGAAGAAAAGATGGAAGACATTCGGAGCACCTCTTAAAATCCGAACCCCAATTGAAAGATCAACCACTACAGCTTGGGACGGAACAAAAAACTCGCCTACAAAAAACTCGCCTACAAAGCCATTCATAACCACCAAATAAGAAATTGAACTCACACAATTCATAATGATGGATGCCCATTCTTGTGAAAATCCCATTTTCAGCATCATAACTTCGAGGAAACCCTATTATACTCTATCATATGCTTTACTCATATATAGTTTTATAGCAAAATAGCCTTTGTTTTCCAGTCTTCTATTCTGCATAAAATGAATGATCTTAAAAGCTGCCAAAATGTTACCCGATATGAGACGTCCTGGAACAAAGGCACTTTGTGCTTCATCGATACAAATTGATAGAATATTCTGGAGCAGATTGGCAACACACTTGGAGATAATCTTGAATAGAACATTACATAGGCTTATCGGTCTAAATTTCTCCATGGAATGTGCTCTATTGACCTTTGGAATAAGCATTATTCGGGTGTGGTTTATGAGTGACATGGGAACTTCACCACGTAAGACTGAAATACAAAATTGAGCCACATCGTGACCTATAACATGCCAAAATTTGTGGGAAAATATAGCCCCCAAACCATCTTCATCGTTGGTTTAAGAGGATTCATAGCTTTCACTGATGTATAAACTTTTGTAGTAAAATCACGGGTTAACATTTGATTCATATATTATGTTATAGAGCACTCCATCCCAGCAAGTATATGGTTAGAATTGGCAATTCCATGAGTAGTAAAAATATTAGGGAAGTACTCACGAGCAATGTTGTCCATCTCAGATTCACCAGTAACCAGATTTTTAGAAATTTCTTGAAGGGTGGTTATGAGATTTCGATGCTTCCTCTGCGTTGCTAAACGGTGGAATACAACTCAATCAGTCTCCCAAGCTTTTCTTTTAAATCATTGACCATGTATTTTTTCTCTCTTTGAACCATGAGTCCAACCCTGTACATGTGTATCTGAGGCGATCCAGAAAATTTCCATCTGAACTATCCCATAGCTTCTTAATTTCAATTTCACAAGAATCCTATATGAGCCAGGATGATTCAGACTGAAAGTGCAGAACCTTCCGAGTAAGTGTTTTCACCCAACCTGTGTTGAGCATTAAAAAATAGTGATCCGAGAAAGAATGACTGAGATGCTGAAGGTGAAAGTACAGAAATAATTCCCACCATTCATTGTCTACCACCCCTATCGAGTCTTTCCCGAATATTATTTACCGAAGTATGTCCTTTTTCCCAAGTGAACCAAACTCCTATATATCCCAAGTATGTAAGAGAGAAATTTTCCATAGCCTTTCGGAAAGCCTCCATTTGACGAATGTTACGTTCCAGGCCACCCCTTTTTTCAACGCTAAAATAATTTCATTGAAACCTCCAATAACAAGTCACAGTATATCTGGTGTTTTGTCTAAAGATCACAGAAGGTCCAAAGAATATGCTCGTCTTTGCTCCTCGGGTGCCCCATAAAAGCAGTGCATCTCCATTTGTTACCACTCGAATCATCCTCAATCATAACGTCTATATGGCTCTTTGAATAAGATCGTAGTGTAACAACAAAATAATTTTTGTAACCGAAAGAAAGTCCTCCACTGTGCCCATTAGAGCTGACATCTATACCATTGGGGAAATGACATCGACATCGAACTCGGGCCATTTTAGTATCTCGTAGCTTTGTCTCAATAAGAAAAATAACGACAAGGTTTTCATCTCTCAACTTTTGTTGGAGACGACCAACAGTCTAGGACTTTCCCAAACCTCAGACATTCCAACTTATGAGTTTCATGATGACCGACAGACCTGATCGTGTAAGTCAATAGATGTAGTAGAGTTGTCACCATTTGAAACCTCAATCAAGGAAACTCTCGATGCGGTAGTGTAGACCATTGGTCATTTAGTACCTTCACTTGGGTCTTTTGGGCTATCCTCATCCTCATTAGTCATATGTGTATCCATATTGATAATTGGTCCATGGGAAATTAGGCCCGAACTAGGACCAAAATTTGTTTGGCTCCATCTTGGCCAAGAATCTTTCCATGTATCTACCCGTTTACTTAGAAAGAGTAGTAATAGGGTCTTGATTAGTGGCTTGAAAAGGGGCTTGAATAGGGGCTTGAATAGGGGGATTTCTAATCATCGATTGATTTGCTCTTCCAATGTTTCCTTGTGTGAGAAATTTCCTTGAATGAAAGTCAACGGTCTCTGCATCCCTCAACCACCTGCTACTGGAAGACGCCGCCCTACGTGGTGGTGCTCGTAGAGAGGCATCCCATTTTCGAACCAGGACTAATGAATCCTGTGTAAATCTCATCGAGCAAAAATTTCCTTGTGCCCTAGTTTTCCACATAGGAAACAAAATAGCGTCAATTTTTCGTATTCGAATATGACTTAGTTCTCTTTACCATTTTCCATCATGATTTTCTTTCTTCGTTTTAACGGTAATCTAATATTCAGGCATACTCGAACCCGCATGATGCGCTTAGAACCCAAAGAGATAGCAGAGGAGTCATTTAATAAAAGTGCCCAGAAAATTCTCCAGAGAACGAGTAATCATTTTTTATACAAAACTATAGGGTACATCATTGATTAACACCCAGAAATCAATATGGGACAGAGGAACTAGAATTCGATCTTTACCCTCCTTTAAACGATAGAGCACCAAAAGGTGTGAATTAAAATTTCATAGACCACCACTTTCAATTCTATAAGCATCCACTGGATGAAAAAATTTGAATGAATACATCTCTTCCCCAAAATCAGAGATCGCTATACATGTATAAGGGGGCCATACATTCGCAAGCGTTGCACGCATAGATACAAAATTAATAAAATTGTTTGTCAAGAATTATCCAACGAAACAGTATTCAAAAGATGGTTCGACGACTGGCTCTCCATAATCAACTTGGAGGAATTCATCTTCGCCACTAGTAATTGTGAGATTTGCTAGATCATTCTCTACATTTTCCTGAAGGAAATCTTGAAAAAAAAAACAATAGATGAATAAAAAATAGTGAAAAAAGAAAAGACGTGCCATAGAGAGTAGAGAGATAGACGTACCACAGAGAGCAGAGTTCAATTTTTCATGAATTTTCACCTCTTTCTAAATTCAATTCATTCAAATTCTCTTAACAAAACAATGAAAATAATATATTTATCAAATTTAATCATGTTTCTATGATTTATTAATGAAATATTAAATTAATGGTTACAAGTAATGGGATGTGTTTTTATTTTATAGAAGTCCAATTTTTAGTTTCGCGCAGGGCCTCAAAAAATATACGAGAGTGCCCTACCCCTGCAACTAGCCTTGTGCACTATGCGGTGGTGATTTCGCAGCTCTTCCTTTCGGCCTCCTTATCAATTTTATTTGTGTGCTTATGTTTCCTCAGTTCCTTTCTAAACCTGATTTTTGGACCTATTTTGACTATGATTATATTGTTACTTTTCTAAGGAATGAATGAATGCTTATTTGTGTTAAAAAAGAGAGTTATTGATGGGTGTCGAATTCGTCAAAAAATAAATACCTACTTGTTCTTTGGATTTGTAGTACCGACAAGTAGGGTCGATTCCACAGAGAGCGGTAAGAAATTAAATTCACAAGCGAATGCAATAAAAGTAAAATGGGGTTTTGGATTTGATTTGGAGAAAGCAATTGTAATAAGAAAGAACTCAATATAAATTGGGACTCTGGTCAAGATGGAACTCGAAATATTAAATCAAGAACTTAAATCATAGATATCGCAAAAGATAAATCAACATCAATCTCAAATAGTTTGGTTTCAAGTTAGATGATAACCAACAAATAACTTAAATATTTTTTTGATAGAAAGTAATTTAATAACTCATAAATTACTAACACTTATTATCAAGGTTAAAATTCATTAGATAACCCACTAAGATTTATAACGTATCAAATAGCATTAAGAATCGTAGAGACCCAAACACATATTCTTACTAAGCACTAACCCGTTAACTTATTAAGAACATGAATTTATACCTTTGGAAATCTAACCCGAATTTCCTTACCACTTGCGTCAATAACCCATGACTTGGTTGCATGCATACGTATAACCCAATATACATATGACGATGAAGCTCAAAAGATATGAAGATACTTGAATAAAGATGAAGATAATTTTTAGAACAAGAAATCTCACTAAAAACTTGATATAATATCATTGTAACTACACTTGACTAGAAAAGAGGGGTTTAGCTACTCATGGAGTAGGCGACACAAGAAGAGGGATAGGGTTTTGGCTACTTGAGGTTATTTTTTCTTCTCCTTATGATCTTTATTTCAGGGGAAAATAAGGAGACAATATTACATTAAATGCAACAACCCTAAACTACTCTAATTATGGTAAATGTAGAAGTCCTTCTTGTAGTAGGATTGTTTGTCATCCAAGCCAAAAAGTCTGAGACGCGTCGTGTTCACGCCTTATTCCACGAATGCCACTGGTTTTGCGCGAAGGATTTTCCATAAATGTCAAAAAGGTGCTAAAACTCGTCTTTTACGTATAAAATGTCATTAAGGCCCAAAACACTTGCAAAACCAAATATGAACTTAATCAAGGGTTTTAAGATAGATTAATGTGCTAAAACATAAGATTTAATATGTGAAAAACATGCAGAATAATGACTTATCACATATCCCACACTTAGATTATGCTTGTCCTCAAGCATATTGAATTCCAAGATCTAGGGTCCTTTTGGTAATGAAGAAAGGATAAGAGAAATAATAAATCATGATTGCAAATTAGCACAAGCAAATAATATCCCAATTAATTATCATGAATTCTGAGATGGAATAAAATCAAACACCTCGCAAATGATTCACTCAATATCGCTCAAAGTTTTTAAAGGACAACAACACTCAAGTCAAAGCATAAAAAGATACTTACCATAAGCTTGGAAATATATCATATCTCCACCACTTAGCTAGGATAAGTCACAAGATCAAAAGGTCTTTAAATGGGTTGTAACGGGGCTTAGGACAAGGTATGATGAGAAGGACTTTTGGGTTCTTTGAATCGAAGAACTTCACACTCATTTTTCTCTTATGTATCAAGCATTGTTCACAATTTTTTTGGGAGAAACAAGGATTCAATCTTTTTCACACTTTCTGTCTTTTCTTTTCTTTGACTTTTCTTTTTGAACAAGATAATTTTCTTGTTGATTTTTCTTTTCCTTGTTTTTAAGATTTTCTTCCTTTTCTTTCTCTTTGCATGATTTTTTATGTAAGGAAAGTGTGTAGTTCTCCAATTTCGGGTGCAAATTGGGGAAATCAACAAAAAAGAATTAGACTTGCAATGTGGTTAATTTCCAAACAAAAAGGTTTAGGCTCAAAAGTGGTTCTCTAATGGTCATAATTACCAAGGTAGGTTTTTTGGCTCAAGGTTCATACCTAAGTGACTTAATCATCTTAAGTAATCCAATCCTATAATGTGGTCTCGACATGCATAACATCGCAAGTTCTAGAAGTAATCTAATCATGATTGACAATCACTCAATGAAGAAAAATATAAAGCACAAAAGATATATGCTTATTAAGGCTCAAATCTCACAAAGTGGTTTATTGTGTCCGATTTTATCCATCCAACTATCAAATCAATTAATATGAGAAACGATTTGCAAGTCTAAGAAGATCTTATCAATCTTATTTTACTTCACATATCAATTTCTTCTTTACCTAGGGATCCAATTTTCTCAAAAATCTCAACATGTTGGGTTCAAGAAAATTTTCATGTGAAAATAACATTCAAAGTCATCTAGAAGCATGCAATTTCACACAACTATATCCCATGATTTTAGCACATCAAAGTAACCCTACCTCTACACTTAAACTTAACATTGTCCCCAATGTTACCTAACCTACATGCATAAAATAAAAGAAAGCATTTAAAAAGTGAAGAAGAAAAGTGCTCCCTTTTGTGGCATGCGTTAGTTTAAGGGGTGTAGGGGTGTGGTGGGTCGAACTCCGCTTGCTTGAAGAATGCCCTTTGGTTCGCCTCGACGCTTAGTATTTGATACTCCAAGCGAGCAAGGCGTTGCTTGGTGGTCATGGTTTGTGAAGAGGAGGCTTCCCCCATGGTTCCATATGGTGACTTCATGACAAGATTCTCGCTTGCATCCTTATCGAGCATCTTCATGGTTTTTAAGCAATTGATGTCGATTGGTTCTATTTGTCTCACAACCTGCAAGTTAGTATTTGCGGCAAGCAAGTCATCTTTGAAAACTAAATGACAAATATAAGAACCAAGGATCAAGGGTTTACTCTTCCGATTTTCTACGGCGGTAAGTTTTTGTGCAAAGCAACAACCGAGGTTTACTTTTCTCCCTTTTACCATGCACCTAAGGAAGAAAAATTCAGCTTTGTTCAATATGCTTGCCGAGTGCACTCTACCGGAGAAAGACTATGCTAGGAATTAGTGGATGTATTTTAGTGCCGGATCTTTGAGTTCATGATCTTTCGAGTGGTTCGGGTTATACCTTGAGCTACTCATCGACCATTCTTTGAAGATTTTTGTGGGCTCGAAATCTGCAATATAGTCACACAAGCTTGATGCATAGTCATTAGATAGTGCATAATCGTTAGTAATAAAGCCCATGGCAAGATTAAACTCCATAATAGATAAAGAAAATTGTTTGTTCATCAAACGTAATTTAATAACATTTGGAGCTTTGAAATCAACATCTCGTTCATCCTCAAACTCAAAGGCAACATAGAATTCCCACAACAATTCGACATAAATCAGAAAGGTAATAGTCATGTAGTTCATCCAACCAATTGCACGAAAGTAGTTTCTTACTTTCTCTAACAATTCAAGTGTAGAAAGAGTTTCAAGATGAATGTACTTACAACCTTGGATTGTTCTCCTTTGTATGTCAACTAACCTTTTCTTGTGTTTTGAAGAGGTGAAGGTGAGGTTGTCGGCATGGTTAGTATCGGTTGGAGGAGGCAGCATATGGTGGTGGTTGCAGATGCGTGAAGAAGAGGCACGAACCGGCGGTTGCTCGGGTTGTTCTTCGACTGGCGGGGGCGGCGGCTGTTGGTGGAGGACTCATCCTTTATCCCTCCTTGATTGACTCTTTGTTCTTGGCATGCTTGAATGATTTCTTAGAGAGAATTATTTTGGTCTGTTGAAATTCCTTGAGAAAAGAGAAATAGAAAACCTTGTTCTTGTAGGACAAGAACTAGGGTGAAGTTGTGAAAGATAATAATAGATGAAAAAGTGAATGAAAATTTCTTTTTAAAAAAGAATCTCAAATTCTTGGAAAAGAAGAAATGTAAAAGATGGAAAGTTTTGATTGGATTGAAAGATTTAAACTTGATATGTTTTTAATAAAAGTAAATATTTCCCTCCATAAATCCAAACTTTTCGGGTTACTTCTTGTTAAAGGAGGAGCCATTTTTTTTACCTATTTTAACTTTCCCACCGGTGGTAAATTTCCTTCAAAAAAATTTCATGAAATTTTCGAAGCATGAGCACGCCTTATTTTTATAGTGTTTCTGCCTGGAGCTTTTTCTTAAGGCGTGACTCTTCATTTTGTTCATTAGCCGCGTCAGACAAACTCTCATTCTCATGTTCATGTTCTATAGGAAGTTTCCTTACATCGTTATATTCAGCGTTTACAGCACCTTCGCTCGCATTTTCTCTGTTCGCCAAGGGTATGGGGCATGTTGCTTTTGCACTATTTTCTTCCTCTATTTTCTTCGTAGTGGGCCTATGCGGTTCTTGTGTTTCGCGGAAAATTTTTTCTCTTGTTGGAACTACTCTAAATTGCTCTCCATTTTATTCACAAGTCCTTCTAAAGAAGGCTTCGTTGGTGGTTGAGGTTTGCGAAAAACACTTTGTTCGCAGAAGGCATGTTGTGTATACGGTTGGGCTTTTTGATAGACTTCTTGCGGATGTCCTTGCCCATAATGCAAGTGTGAATAGTCCTTCCACAAGGAATTGTATGTATGTGTATATGGATTGTGCTTCTTTTGGTCGTAAGGTCCTCCAACGGTATTTGCGTCTTTGGTACTTTCTACTTGGTGTGTGGGGCACATATCGGTGCCAATGTTTGATGGGCGTCGAATCCGTCAAAAAATAAATACCTACTTGTTAGATTTGTAGTACCGACAAGTAGGGTCGATTCCACAGAGAGTGTTAAGAAATTAAATTCACAAGTGAGTGCAATAAAAGTAAAATGGGGTTTTGGATTTGATTTGGAGAAAGCAATTGTAATAAAGAAGAACTCAATATAAATTGGGACTCTGGTCAAGATAGAACTCGGAATATTAAATCAAGAACTTATATCATAGATATCACAAAAGATAAATCAACATAAGTCTCAAATAGCTTGGTTTCAAGTTAGATGATAACCAACAAATAACTTAAATCTCTTCTTTGATAGAAAGTAATTTAAAAAACCCATAAATTACTAACTCTTATTATCAAGGTTAAAATTCATTAGATAACCCACTAAGAATTATAACATATCAAATAGCATTAAGAACCATAGAGACCCAAACACATATTCTTACTAAGCACTAACCCGTTAACTTATTAAGAACATGAATTTATACCTTTGGAAATCTAACTCGACTCTCCTTACCACTTGCGTCAATAACCCATGACTTGGTTGCATGCATACGTATAACCCAACATAAACATGATGATGAAGCTCAAAAGATATGAAGATACTTGAATAAAGATAAAGATAATTTGGGAACAAAAAATCTCACTAAAGACTTGAAATAATATCCTTGTAACTACACTTGACTAGAAAAAAGGAGTTCAGCTACTCATGGAGTATGCATCACAAGAAAAGGGATATAGTTTTGGCTATTTGAAGTTATTTTTTATTCTCCTTATGATCTCTATTTATAGGGAATAATAAGGAGAATATATTACATTAAAATGCAACAGCCTTAAACTACTCTAATTATGATAAAAGTAAAAGTCTTTCTTGTAGTAGGATTGCTTGTCCTCCAAGTCAAAAAGTCTGTGAGGCGCCGTGATCACGCCTTATTCCGCGAACGCTACTGGTTTTGCGCGAAATTTTTTCCATAAATGCCAAAAATGTGCTAAAACTCGTCTTTTACGTATAAAACGTCATTAAAGCCCCAAAACACTTGCAAAACTAAATATGAACCGAATCAAGGGTTTTAAGATAGATTAATGTGCTAAAACATATGATTTAATATGTGAAAAACATGCAAAATAATGACTTATCAGTTATATTCTAATATGGGTTAGGATCCTTTTACATTGTGTAAAACTCAATTACTTCTACACATTTTTTGTACCGTTGGATGATGATAATAAATGGATATGATTATTTCCTTATTTTTTCCATGTGATAATCTTCGCATTTTCTACTGTTAATCTCAATCACCCGTTTATCTTCATCCAATGATCCAAAAAAGATGTAAAACATTTTTAAGTTTTACATAGTGTAAGAGGATCGTATCTAATTCATGATCATTAGTTGGGTGAAATGGATTCACTTACACTATGGTAAAACTCAACTAGTTTTACACTAATTCATGATCATTAGATGAGTAACCTTACTTTTTTTCCCTTTTTCAAGTGATAATCTTCACATATCTTAGACTCCTAGTTCTAATTTCATCCATCCATTTCACTCATCCAATGGTCATGGATTAGTGTGAAACTAAATAAGTTTTACACCATGTAAGTGAATCTCATCCATATATATATATATATATATATATATATATTATCTTAGTGTTGATTCTACTTTATTCAATTGTTTTTTTAAATATTTTCCAGTTTTATATGATGCTTCCTTTGTTCGAAAAAAAAGTTACATGCACAAGTGAATAGAAATCCTCTGCCCCTTTTCGTATTTCTATTTATGTCTCCACACTAAAAAAATAGGTTTAGAGTTTAAAGTTAGGGGTTGTGGTTAGGGTTTAAGGAATTTTGGGTACGATGTATTTTTAGGGTATAAGGTGTAAGGTTTATGATTTAGAATTTAGGGTTAGAGCTTGAAATTTAACTTTTTAGTGTTTTTTAATGTTGGGGCTTAGAAAGAGGTACCGAAAAAGAGCATAAGATTTTTATCCCGTAGAAGTGATGGGTTTTTCTTCTTTTTCTTGAATAAAAATCATCTGCCCCTTTTCGATGCCCTTATTATACCCAATCACTAAAAAACACTACAAAATAAAATTCCAAGCTCTAACCCTAAATTCTAAATATTAAATCATACCCCATATACCCTAAAAATACACCTTAGCCTAAATTTCCTAAACCCTAACCTAAACCCTAAATCTAATTTTGAGCGGTATAAATCTTTTTTTTCTCTAGGTATTAGGTAGGCACCAAGATTAGCATCTTTTCAATTTTCATGATTTTTTTCCGTCTAAAATTGAATGGCGCGGGTCATTGGGTTGTCATGAAATTGTAAAAAGAATTTAACGTGTGTTTGCCTTTTCTTTTTAGTTAATATAGCCTTCAACCATTGTTGGTGAGGAGTGGGTGAAGGTGAAATCTGCTGGTGAGGCAGATAAACCCCCACAGTTTTGAAACAAGAATTGAATGGCTTGAAAAGGTAGTAGCGACTTAATGAAATTCAAGAGAAATCATTCAGATTATCGAAATTCACCATCAGTCCATTTTAATGCAACCCAACAAATCTTTAACCACCGGTTTCCATTTACAACAATAATCATGGAAAGGCAAAGACCCCAAAGGCAGGTTCAGGTAATACATTGTCATTTGCAGATCTCAAGTTAGGTCATCTACTTATAATAATCAACCCTCAAGTACTTACATATATATTTAATGCCAAATTTTAATCCTCTCAACTCTCAACCATGGCTAAGCTGATTCTGCTTTGTTTCCTTTCTGTTTCCATCTTTGCATTAACATGTCATGCAGCAACATATGTTGTTGGGGACACTTCTGGCTGGGACATAAGCACTGATATTGATTCATGGGTTACAGACAAGAGGTTCAACGTTGGTGATGCTCTATGTAAGTGTTTTTCTTGCTTATCTTTTTTTTTTGTCTCCGGAAAAGATTTAGGATTTGTTTCGATCCGAGTTTAAGTGAAAATTTTCGGTTTTGTTCTTGTTTCTATGTAGTGTTTCAATACTCATCATCTCACAGCGTGAGCGAGGTTACAAAAGAAAGTTTCGAAACTTGCAATACAACAAATAGTTTAAGAACATTTTCCAATGGGAACACAACTGTAACACTGCCAAATGCTGGAACCAGATATTTTGTTTGTGGCAACAGGTTGCATTGTCTTGGGGGGATGAAGCTTCTAGTAAATGCAGAAGATGATCAAACATCTTCAACTGTTGGTGCCCCTGAAGCACAACCACAAGCTTGAGATACAACTCCGAAGTCATCTTCGAAGAACAATGATGCTACAACTGTTATTCCCAGTTCAGATGGGTTCATCAATGGTGGAATTGAAGCCCTTATAATAGCCATCCTGTTTATGGCCTCTGCAACGTTGGGTCTATTCCACATTTGAGAATAATGTTCATAGACATGCACCATCACTCCATATTGATATCATATACCAACAAAGAGTTCATTATTTTTCTTGATTTAGTCTAAGTACAGATTTTCAATGTTATAGTTTCATATATATATATATATATATGAACAAAATTTCCCCACTTTGGACTGATGAAATTTAAAAGACCAGGATTCAAATAGTTTATCTAAACATCGGTTGAGTTGGAAAACATCCCCCATCAAGGATTCTCAATGGTGTTCATATCAGTATTAATACATAATCATAATCGCCCTATTGGCGACAAATAGGATATCCTAAATCAGTAATTAACAAAATATAAATACTGGATTGTAGACTGTAAACAATTACAAATCCATGTTCAGTAACTACATAAATCAGCAGGCATTCATTCCAGTTTTCCTCAGAAAAAGGAGGGTTACAAGTATATTATTGCTTGTGATAGACAAAACCAGAAAACTATAAACAATCATAAGGTAAAAGCTGCATATTGAGTAGTGGGAACTCAGCCGTAGCACCGGATTGGATCGTTGCACCCTTTCTCAGTAGACTGTTTAAAACCAAACCGACCTCCTTTTGCAAGGTACTGCTGGTGATATTCCTCTGCTCGATAGAACTTCTTGGCAGGCAGAATCTCAGTAACAATCTTTCTGTTCAAGAGTTTCTGTTGTTTTTCCAGGGACTCGCGTGCAGCCATCTCCTGCTCAGGGGTGTAAAAGTATATACCGGATCTGTATTGTGTTCCCACATCATTCCCCTGCAGAATGATTCACAACATATTAGAACCCCACCATCAGGATGCAGGTGCAACCGAGCACGCATACCAACATTATTGATAAAGATTATCCTCTCTCGGATCTATCACTAGGAAAAAATTGACATGCTTTTGTCACGACATGTTAGCCATACCAATGATGATAAACAAGAAACTGAAAGACAACGAGTATATCAACTCTGTGATCATGTTCGCAAGTCACAGAGAACCAATCAACAAACATGGAAGGCGAAAGTGCCAGCAATGCATGAAATCTAATTCCCACCCTTACAGTTCAAGAATTCAGAAAAGAAAAAGACTACTAGGGGGGAAGAAAATTACTTTTAATTTCTGAGAAAATGACCACAAATCACGTATCAAGCAGCACCCTAATTATCAACTATACAAATGACTTGTTCTTGCAGTAGAATTGTTCTATCACGTGTTCTCCTTCAAAGCTAAGAATTAACAAACACACAATACCAGACAGGAATGGAGATGTACCACAAACACACAATACAAGACAGGAATGGAGATGTACCACAAACACATCAGCTTCAGATTACAAAACTTATTATCATCTAAAAATCCATGCAAAGAAACCAAAATTACCTCTAAGTATTCGCCATAATAATATAATTCATATGATTGCAACAGTAAACACAAAATTGACCTTCTAATAACCACAAAAAAGGGTAGTACGATTACCAAAAAAGAGACAGAATTCACAAACTTAAAGCATAATAGTGAAAACAAGGGTCCGTCTCTAAAACACCTAAAAGAAAACCATTAAAAAACCCCAAAATTTTGCAATCATAAGAACCCACCTGGCGGTTGAGGGTAGTAGGATCATGGCGAGCCCAGAAGGCATCAAGCAAAGTGTCAAAGCTGCACTGTTTAGGGTCATACTGAACCCTCACAACTTCGTTATGGTTGGTAGTCCCGGAACACACGTCTTCATAGCTGGGATTATGCATAAGCCCTTGGCTATACCCAACCTCCGTTTTGGTCACCCCTGGAACTCTCTGGAACGCCAGTTCAACACCCCAAAAGCAACCCGCGCCGAACTGAGCAAACTGTTGACCGGGGGCCGGAACGTCGTCGTCTGGGCCCTGGGCGATGGAGGAATCCTCCATTGACGGGGCTGGCTTGTTGTTGGCTCCGAAGCCAAGGTTTTTAAGGATGTTCATGGGGCGTGTGTGACTGTGAAGCGAAATAGACCGCTTGGTTTGAGGGAAAGGAAGAGAAAAAGGAGAGAAAGAGTGGGGAAGCTTGGTAGACAGAGAAAATAAAGGTTTGGAGATGAGGGAAGAAGAAGAAGTAGCTAGCGTAAGACTTGGAAGCATTTTTTAGGGGTATTTGTCTATTTGATAACAACAATGGTGATGCTATAATTTTATTATTTCCAGACACATAATTTCCTCTCTTTTTCTAGAGTTTGTAACTTAGAAATTAATAAAATAAATAAAGTTTATATGAAAAAAGTTTAATAATTCAACTAAGAAAACCCATATAATATATTATAAATATATATTTAGAACTGAGAAGTAAGGTGTTTATCCGCTGGATTTTGGAACAGTCTAGAACAAGAGAGGAGATTCAGACAAACACGTAAAACTGTTTGTTTTTTTAATCTGTTATTGTTTCAATCTCAATGTCCGGTTATAAACCTGAACAACGTGTCGCCAGTGCCACCACACTCAATTTCATTGAGTTTTTGGGATTCTTTTTTTTTTTATCCAAAAGAAAAAGAGATTGCATTAAAATAAAAGGAAGGTACAAGACACAAGCAAAAGCATCGAAAACCAACAGCTATGCAAAAACATGCTAACCGAGACACCATCATCGAAAACTAAAAAACCCACCGTGATCAACCCTGGGAAAACAACGAAAAAAGCGAACAAAAACAAATAAAGCCGAAGACCAGGCACGTAGGCCACAAGCAAACGAGGGTGGTCCTATAACATATGATCATCCCTAAACAGACAGTAGAAGTAGAACACATCAGAAAATACTTCCCTCTTCTCCACTTCTTCCATTTTCTCTGAGGCGGTTACAAATTTTTTAAGTTTCAAAGTTCATCTTTGTTTTTTCTTCTTTCGCCGGCGGCGGCCATTGGCCGTTTTGCTGGTTATGTATATAAATAATATTCATCGTTGTCGATGAATTTTCTAGTTTCATGTTTTTTTTGTTTTCTTTTTTACTTTGTCAGGTTTCTACCATATCTGCTTCTTTGGCAGTTCTTTCGTCTGCCTCTATGGCAATTTTTTTGTCTGCTTGTATGGCAGTTCCTTTGTCTGCTTTTATGGCAGTTTCAGTCTATCTTTTGATAGTTTAGAGTTCGGGTGACGAGTATCATCGAACTTTTTTGTTACCGAAGGAAGGCCGAACACTTCATGTTATGATTTTCTTTTTGTGGATGTGCCGATATGCCAAGAACGAGTAGCAAAAGAATTATGCCGTCTTCAAAGAGCACCCAAGGCAAAGTAATAGCTTTCTGGATTTCATTTCAGAAGTTTCTTCTGAAGGTGTTAGATTTGATTTTTTAACGTCTTTCACACCGTTAGATTTTTTGTATTTTTTATTTTGCACTGAAATTTTATTGTTTACGGTGTGATTCATTTGTAATTCTTTCACCATTGAATATAATCCAGTTTCAAAAAAAAGTAGAACACATCAAAGATACCCTTCCCAATCTTGGAGTCGGACCTGAGATTCGATCGAAGCATTCTAGTGAGAGCTCCATCTGGAGGCAAGCTCCTTTGTCGATAGACATGGGTCTTGTCAATTGGAAAGCTATGATCGAGAAATCTGACTTTGAGATTGGCCTGAAAAGGTTACAACACCCAACATCGAAAAACGCTTTCATTCCTGAGCTGGAGAGGACCGTAAGGAACCCTGGATCACTCGTGAAACAAAAGCAGCTGATGATCCAAGGGGAAGGTTTCATGTAAGCCACCATCTCTCGACCCTCCCTATCGAGAGAGGTGGTGCCATATTCGATCATTTCTTGTGCGGATAACCCCCATGGGAGTTATCCGCTGGCATGTTTGCGGTGGAGCTCTCATACGTCGGTAAGGACGCAACTCCGTAATTGCGAGAGCCATCTTCATAACTTAAAGCAACTTCCTCGTTAAGCCTACAAATGTCATCCACGACCGCAACTTTGGTACTAATCTTACCAAATGAATCAATTCCCAGCTCTATGGTTCCAACTCCATCATACAAAACCAATAAAAAAACACCATCGCACCAATCAAACATAAAGGAAAGGATGCAACACACGTTCATAAAAGAAAAGTGAAGTTTGCCAAATCCAAGCATATGCAAAATGCCAAAGTCAACTTCTTTCATATGGCCCACCCTCCTAAGCAAAGATAAAAACGGTGTGGGGTTACCAATGCCTACTGTCATTGTGGACAGCTGTGAATTTCATGCAGTACAACTGTATTAATGGACATCTCATCGTCCTTTTGATATTATCCTGACAGTTGTCATTGTGGCGACCATGACTATTTCGATGTGATGGTATTGCAGCGAAAATCTAGCGACATCATGTCTAGATAAAAGTTGTTATAACAAAATGTTAACTTATCGTCCTTTGATCTTATCCTTTCACCAACATCATTTGATCTTATCTTTTTTTATAGTTGTTGGACTCGTGAGAGTGCTTGGCAAGAGGGGTATAAGAGCGTCGGTAATGAATAAACAATGCCAAGAAAGAGTCTTTTGCATGCAAGTATACATAGACTTCCAAGTAATACAACAATATGTTGAGTTATATATCCAACAAGGATTTGTCAAGAGTTTAATTGCTTACTCGTTTTAGTCGTCAAAGAAAAGTTTGTTTATTTTGAAGTTGTTTTGAAAACAATCTAAAAGAAAGAAATAAAAGACAACAACGTTGGCAATGAGAGTTTTAAAATGTATGATGAGTGTTGGAAAGGGATGTCTGGTTTTCATGCTATTCATGCCATGTCAGCTTTTAGTAAATCATGTCTTGGCATTGTTTGCTGAGCATATTCAAAGTTGGCATTGCCTCTCTCGATGGCAATGCCCTGAATTAACTATGAAAAACTTTTATATCTCTATAAATAAGCTTTTTCATAGATTAATTTGATTAATTCCCAATATTTTTCTCCTAAGGGGTAGATTTCACTCCCGAAGTGAGTTCATCTACTTGAACATCTTCTCTCGAAGCATCTCACCTTAGTATCTTGTATTAATTCATTGTTCCCTAAGTTGGTTAAGATATTAAGACTCAATAAGCCAACAAAGTTAGCTCTCGCTTGACATTGTATTTGTGAAAACAATTAAGATCATGCCAGATAGGAAAAACAATGCCATCACATTTCCAATTATTAAAAGCTAAACATAGTAAATAGCGTGCAACACAACCATTCCTCACCAACTATTAAATTAGTTCATGGTGAGGGCTTCCAACCAAAAACCATAATCATATCTCAGCATCATCATCTTAAATAAAAATAAAAACAACTTAAACAAAGAGAATGTGTGAGAAAGGGGTCTCTTGATGCAGCCCTTCAAAATCCAGACTCTTAGTCAAGCTTGGTTGAAACACGTCTCCTTAATGCAGCCTTCTAAATCTGATTGTCAATCTCCCCTCAAGTGTTTGCTTGAGTTCCTTTAATTAGGCGCACGAGAATGACCTAGGATAAGCTTTGGATTTGAATTTGAACGCTCGAGGGTAAGGGATGTGCTCATCTTATCCCTCGTTTGAATCATATGGTTGCTGTTATCATTGGTTCGCCGTCTACTCGACCTGGCATCAAACATCTCTTCTCTGTCAACCGGTGCTTCGGCAATTTTTGATCCTTCACTGCCAACAGCTACCGGCATTCTCATCGTTCTCTTCATGCGCTAATCTACTCTATTGTGCCGAGAATCATGCCAACAAACCACCCTTCACACTAGCATAACCAGATTCAAACTCCTTATGCAAATGCATGCAATTAACAACTAAATGCATCTAAATGTGCTCAAAGACAAGCAAAGATAATGTAAAATAGGCATAAAATCAATACTTTTGAGGAGGTAACGCTTCCCTAAACCTAAACCATTTTTTGTCCTCAAGTAATGCAAATAAACTAAGAAAACCAAAAAATTTGTGAAAATAGTACCTCATCAAAGTTTTGGTTGGAATGCCAACAAGTGCTGGCAAGCATAAGTTGGCTCTATTTCTGTCCTCGGGTATCCCAGTGCAATAATGCCAAGCAGATAGGAAATTCAAGTGCAACAATATAGCTCTAGTCTAAGGGCATGAAGAGTGCATGATGTGTAGGCAATATGCATCAAGTATTCTTTTACTCCCTTTGTAATATCCCTAAAACCGGGACTAGAAAATTGTTACCACTATTCGAATTGTTATCTAATTAAGTTATTAGCTAGTTGAACTATGCCCTAATTAAATTGAAAAAGGGAGCTAATGGTGAAAATTAAAAAAAAAACATACATGAGTTATAGTGATTAAATTGAATTGATCTCAAAACCAATTGATCTAATTAGAAAGGACCAAAGTGATGTGAAATGAAATCAAGGTAACTCTAACCATAGTGACCAAATCGAAATAGAATTAAAAAGGGAGGATTGCATGGTTAAAATTTTAATCCTAGTGGACATTACACATGTCATAGAATGAGCTTAGTGGATGAACCACTATCACCATCTTCTTCCTTCATTCATTATATCCACTGAATGTATGAACAAAGAGAGAGAGAAGAGAGAATTAGTGAGTAGAAGCCATTGTTGGAGCTTGGATATTGCCTTGATTGGAAAATTTTAGTTTTTATCTCCTAAGTTACAAGGTAACATCCATTGCTACTAGATTCTCTATGGATATTGATTGTAATAACTTGTCTAGCTTAGGAAATATGGATTTTGATTGCTGGAAAATCTGAAATTGATTGTGAAACTTGTATGTGTCTTCAAATTGAACCAATTGAAGAATATGTCTACTGTAGATATTGTTACATGTTGAATGAACCATTAGAATTGATGGTTGATTGGTTAATATGCTAGAAATTTTGGAAAATGAACACATTGAGGTTGAATTGATTGAGAACACTTAGGTAATGGACTGCCCAAATGTCGAATTGAAGTGTATAAAGGCTCCAATTGGACTAATTTAAAATTAATTCTTAATTGTCTCGTTTCACATGTTTAAAAGCTGACTGGTCTGACCTAGACTTGTAAGAATATGTTTATAAGTTGAATTATAATGTTAGAACCTTGTTTAAATGAATTATGAAACTTAAAACCTAACCTAGTGTAATATGCCCAGAAAACTCTATTCTGGGCAGTAACTTTGAAAATTCGTCATAAATTGTAGTGGTGGAATTTAAGGCTAAAATTTACATGGATGAAACTTTAAAATGTCTATTTTCATTAGGAACAAACAGAACTGAATTCTGAATTATAGATGGAATCTGAAAATGAAAATCCTTGGACGGTGCAAACTGTCCAGTAATGCAATTGGACTGTCTTTGAGTAATAAACTGTATTAATCGGTAAAGAGTATAAATGCATGGCCTATACATTTTGAAATATGGTTGAGTTATCTTTCTAACAATGTGAATGGTTCTAAATTCCTACGTACGAAATGAAAGTCATGGGCAATTAAGTGAGCAGTACACTTGCTACCTGGCAGCATCAGTTTAGGTATATTGACAGTTTTGCAAACTGTTTTATATATGGTTTGGACAGTTTAATTGTTGCCTTGTGTAAACATAATTCAAATGTACATGTGAGCATGATGTTTGGTTAATAAGCATGTGTAATTAAACAATTTCAATGCTTGGAAACTGCTATACTGTAGGTTGTCCAAAAAGGTGTCAATTGTATGTTTAAATGTATTGATTGAAGTAATTGATGGAAGTTACCTAATAATTATACATGATATACAATGCTAGATTGAGTGGATATTGAGGATATGGAGACTCATAGTGACCAACAAGCTAGTAGAGGAAAAGGGGTTGAGATTCAAGATCGATACTAGCTCGAAAATCCCGGTGAGTGTAGTTTAAAGAATTGGAGAGGGCGGTAACCTCTCCAAGCACGTTTTTAAGTTAAATTGATTATAGCTTTATAGTGTAAAATGCATATTGTGCTTGCTATTGGGCAATAGCAAGATAAGTACTCCTTGAGAAATTATTGATTAATTGTTTGATTGAGAAGCTATCGAATGTTACTTGATTGTAAAGCTATTGATTGATTGTGTATTTGAGAAGCATGACTACATTGTGAATTGCTTGCCATGTGATGATTATTGCCCTATTGAATGATAAGATATTGAAGTATGTTAGTAGTAACTAGAAATGGCTTGATCATCGATTATTGGCTTATTAATTGACCTTCATTGATTGACTATTGAAATATTGAGCATTGGATGATTGGTATTGGAAATTTGATATTCAATCCTATTCAAAAATAGGGCTATTAACATTAAAGGTGCATATTGATCGAATTGCATATTAAATTGGTTAAAATGATAACTATTGAAAGTCTTGGTCTCGAGTCGGTCATAGATATAGTTGGCATGCCATAGAGTCCATAGAGCTTAGTGTTAGGGTAGACTACAATCCAGGACTATGGTCTTTATTGGTGACTGTGGGAGGGAAGTATTGATATTGGTCATTGGCGATAGTAGGAGGGATTTGACCGGTACATTGTACCATAGTGATTATTGTTTGGCGACAGTTTGGTTGGGGACTTGAATATCTAGACTAAGTAATCGATTCTCAAGACTATACTTAAAATTGAAAGACATAAACCTACATAATTTTTATTGAGTTCATTGAAATGTATTGGTAAAAGATATATTGTTAAATCCTCGTAGCCATTCGAATGACTTGTAGTGTTCCCTATTATGCTATTGGTTGATTAAGGCATGTCTATTGTTTGACTGTTGATTGCTTATAGTTTGAAATGCACTTTGTCTATGAATTAAAGCTAAGTATAAACATTGTCTTTGACTATTGGACATTGAACTCTATGTATTGCCACTATTGATTGATATTGCTTGTAGTGTAAATCTTCCATTAATTATTGATAGAAATTGAGCATGGAAAACTAGTAATGCCTATTGACATTTTTCGAATGGTTCCTTATTGATGGGGGAACCATACCATCTATTAGTTGGTTCGTACCTGAGACTTAATTTTATTGTTGCTTATTCTTTTGAACTCATTCACTAAGCAATGCTTAACAAGTCTTCTTGCTACGTTACATGTTGATATTGGATCATATCAAAGTCAAGGCTCACTCAAGTCATATTTTGATTGAAAAGTATGTATTTTCTTTGTTATAGCACTCTTAGGATGGTGGCACCTAAGGCATGCAAATATTTTTAGATAGCTAGTAATGGTTTGTATAATTTAACTAACGACCTTTATGGTGCTTTATTCGTAGTATTGCATGTATGCGCATAACCTATCTATGATATTTGAAGGTTGGCTTAGATCTTATTCTTGTATGCTTGCTATGCTTCCATAAATCTTAGGATAAATTGGTGGATCATTAGAAATGGTAACTTGTTAAAATATGCATGAACACTGTTGATCACCTTAGGTTCCATTCTACAATGTTTATGCAAACAAGGAATACTTTCTTATTTGACCTTGTACATCTCACTTATGGGTTGAAAACCATCTAAGTCATTGGCTTATTATAAGCACGTTTAATTGGAATGAGTCACCCTTACCTATTCGAATGGCTTACTTGATTAGCAAGTAAGCTTGATTCACATTGAAAGTGTGGTCTAAACCGAATGCTGCTATTGAATGTATTATGTAGTAACATGCCTAATCCTACTAATGGGGTTTGGGTATGCTACACCCTTAGTCAATTTTACTACCTAAACTCATATTTTCTTTTTTTTCTTCTTGCCAAGAGTTTTTTATTGACATTAATTTAAGCTTGGTTTGTGACATTGTTTGGCGTGATAAATAAGAGGGAGCATACCATGAATCCTCACGTTAATCTAAATATCACTAGGCTTTCTCTTCAACTCATACCCTAAAGTTTTGGACTTGAGAACTAAGAGGGAGCAAACCACGAAGCTTCAAGTACTTATTATCCCTAAGGTAGAGGAGAGTTCGTTTTCTTTTCATTGCCTTGGTAGAACATTGCTGCCTTATTAGTTTCTTTTTACCCTGGCATCAATTTTTTTATTCTAAGCTTAGTTTCAAAAATTCTAAGTTTGCTTGGGAACTAGATGCATACTATGTGTTAAGGGAAAGTTCATTTCCCTAAACTAGAGATCAATTGCCAAGCAACTTGGCATTACCATTCTACTAGCATAGGCATCAAAAGATTTTAAATTTTCCTCATTGGACAGAAACCTAGATCAAATTAAGCTTTCCTAACAAGTGTTAACATTCTTCAAAAGTAAACCGAGGCAAAATTTTCTTTTTCTTTTTTTATGGTTCGGCATGCAAAGCTAATCTATATGGCATGCATGCCATGGCAACAAAAATGGAAACATGAAATGCACGGCGTGGAATAAATGTGAGGAAATGCACACACCCAAACCCAAGATGGACATTGTCCTCAATGCATGAAAACAACACATATATACAATTAAAACAGAAAATGCATGAACATGAAAATGCAATGTAATGAAATGTAAAGGAGTTTTAAGAAGAAGAGGAATCCCCCTTGGAGGCATCCTCTCGTATGGCTTTCTCACGTGTGACACGGGTCTTCCTCTTAACAAAGCTTCCACGATCAGGGGCTTTGCATTTCACTCTTTTCATGGCTAGCTTCGAGGCGGCAATGGATGCAGGAGTTTCCTTAACAATCCGCACCGGCTCCAATGTGGTAGTAGTGGCGGCAGGGGCAGTGGATTTGTTTTGAACATCCTCAGTAGATTTCATGGTAGTGTCTGTCTTGGCAGATTCAACTTGAACAGGGGAAACATGTTCGGTGGCATCAAACGGTACATGACTATGAATTGGGCTATTGACTAGATTGTGAACTGGGCTTTAAACTGGACTGGCTGGCATGGCACTGTCATCGGCAAAGAGCTCTGTCGGGAAGGCAGGGAATGCGGGCCTAACACCTGGAGATATGGTCACAAGAGCCTCCTTGATGGCTAAATCTCTAGCGTAGGTGTAGTGGCGTAGCTTCTTCCTCTGGTCCTCATCCCTTTCCAACTTTTGGAGAATCAACTCTCGACGATGGTAGATTTGGTCGAGCAATGTCATTGTGTCCGCTAGCACCGAAGCTCCGGACTAAACCTTAGGTTCTTTACGCTTAGGTGTTGTCGTGGCGGCCTTGTTTTTACTTTTGTCCTTAGATTCAATGGCAATAAGGTTCTTCCAAGCGGCCGGTGTGATGATGGTGCCTTTGACGATTAGGGCTATGTCTACATCGGTCTTGGGTATGTTATACTGCATACAAATATTAAATATTAACAACGAAAAGAACAAACCACCAGTTGGCTTACCAGCACACATGTACGTTTCATTGATTAAAATTATGCCGATGTTGTTCTTTCGCCCCATAAGAATGGAGTGAGGTAGTGCTAGCCTCTCCTCGGACACCGTCTCATTGTGTGTTGTCGGCTTTATGTTCGATTTAAGAAAATGATTCCAGCCCTTCACTTGAGATGAGATGGCCACTCTCTTGACCGTTCGGTGCCCTTTCGAGGACACAATCCACTCAGTGCCTATTTTACAAAGATCTGCCAACATTTTCTTTCTCTTGGCAGCATTAATGGTGGCAAAAAATTTCTCATGCTTGTCTTCCTCCTCCAATTGGAACATGGCGTTGATGGATCCTTCATCAAACCTCACGCAAGCCCCTCGAATCATCAAGAACGGGTTGGCCTTGGTCGTGGGATGCGTATAGAACTCTCGAACAATGTTAGAAAAGATGTCACCCTTTTGTTGGCAAAACAACTCCCACTTGTGCTTGGTCACGACATCCATGAATTCTCGGGTAAAGCAAATATTTTTCTCATTCTTGAAGTTGAAATTCTTCTCATGAACAAACGTATTTGAAGCAAAGTGCTCTTCATATTTCTTGTGTATCTCCTCATTGAAGAAAGTTTTGAAAAGGGTCGATGAAGAAGCCATGAAAGCTTGAAAAGATTTGTTCGACTATTGAAAAAGAGAAGGAAGGTTGTGTTTTCTTTGTTTCTTGCTTGGCAAAAAAAGAAGAAAGTGAAGGGGTGATGAACATCTAGGGTAGATGAAGTGAAGGTTGAGTGTGTAATAAGGTTTAATGAGTGTTTGAATTAAAGAGGGTAATGATGGTAAGTAGCGTGTTTGGTGAAGATAAAAAAGTGATTTGATAAGGTGATAGGTGATAGGAAAGGGTACGAGAGATAAGGATGAAAGTGATAAGGGTTTAAGATGAATTTAAATTGAACTTATCCGATGAATTGGGCGGCTAGAGTTTCACTCACTTACTTAGTGAGCAAGCTAGGGTAAATCACTTCTTCCTAAATTGCTTCCGCCACATGCCAAGCTGGGCACTGGCAGCATTGCTACACAAAAAATTCTCTTTACGCGCACTCGTGTTATGCTCCCTTCATCTTTGGCATTATTCCTAAATCTACACACACTCAATGAAAACCTTTCAACGCAGTAAAAGAAAAATTAAACACTAAAAGAAAAATAAAAAAATAAAGACGATACTGAAAAAGAAAAACCTCTAATCCTAATATTTAAAAAATGAACTAAACCGTGATGATGTTATAGTATCTCTACCAAGAGGATAACCTCCTTGGCATTCTACTGAATGTCCTCCCAATAGTGCTTTAAATGCTGGCCGTTTGTTGCGCGCAAAAGTGATGTGCAATTAGCGTGCAAATATACACGGTGCCAAGTTATATTATTTGATATATCGTCTCCACAGGGATTGTGACAGCTTTTCGGAGTTCACTTTTTTGCACAAATAAAGTAAAAACACAGATATGAGAAGTTGGTTTGATTGAAGCTGAAACTAAAACAAGTAAAGTAAATTGAGATATTAGAGTGAGAGAATGGGCCGATATTGGATGTTTCAAAGTGTGGAGAATTGATGTACTGTCTCGGCACAGTTTTGCATATCAACTTAACAACTTTCAACAGCCGCCCACTACTATGCCTTGGCAGGCAACCGCCTCGGCAGAGAGCAAGTGACTGCCTGGGCAGTTAAGCGATGATTCAAGGTTCGGAAAGGCTCCCTTCTATAACTCCCTCTTCTCCCGAAGCTTGAATTACTATTGGTGAACACGTCTTGGATGATACCTCTCGTCGTGAATCTAAGGGCGAACACCAACTGATTATGGATCCTCTTTTAGCCGTTGAACTTCTTAACTTATCCCTAAGCCAAGAAGCTTTACCTTATGGTTGGATAAAATCGTGTTTACTCGTTTCGTGAGTTCAACTCTCCCGATATTGAACAAATAGATTGCCACCCTATTCTCTCCCGATAAAGAATTCGACAATGAAGAACCAAGAGTAAACAAACCTTGAATTTTATTGCAAAATTGAAATCCTAAACGAATACAACAAGACTCTCACAACTACTACACAACCAACCCTTAGCCCTAGGGAAGGTTTAGAACATGGTGGGAGTTTGATGGCACTAGAGTTTCGGCAAGGAGTTTCTCTCCAATCTCAATTTTTTTCTCTCCTTCAAGCCGATTACATATATATAGGGGAGGAGCCTAGGCCTAAGTCATTTAGGGTAGGAATACTAGTTAAAGTATGATTACAATTCATTAAAAGATCATTAAATACTCCTATATTCTTGTTTGGCTTTTCTTCAACTTGACTCTGACCTGGCTTTTCTTTGTCTGTTGGGCTCTGATGCACGTGCAAGTGGTCTCTAAAAATTGGGCTTGATGAGCTCTTTCTATCGCATTCCATTTTGCATTTTTCCATTCTTCCTTGAAGTGCTGCCTCGGTGGCAAGTAGTTGACTGCCTCGGCGTGGATATGGACTAGTGTGTAGGGGTTGGCACAACTTTACATTCTGGTTCTTTCCTCCTCGATCAACTCTCTTGAATCTCCAACAACTTCCTCTTTCAGCTCCCAGCTTTCTCTTCATTTGCCCTCTTTGCTTCCGCGACAGCATATGTCTGGGCGGGTACCTACGCACATGGACAAAACGCACTTGAGCAATATCATATGTATAAAAGCAACTAAATTCATCAAACAAGGCAGATTATCTAATCTATGCTATTTTATGTATGTTACCTAATAAATGCAACCCTAAACTATATTAAAGAACAACAATAATTGAGCTAAACTAGGGTATAAATATAGGACTTTTAGACACTTAACACACCCCCAAACTCGAACTATTGCTTTTTCTCAAGTAATGCAATCTAATGATAACATGCCAAAACTTAAAATCATATGCAAACTAAGTCGAGAAAGCATCTTGAGCAACCCTTACACACCGTGTAGATTTATGCCTAATTAGCAACCCTTTGAATGACAAAAGATTTACCCGGAACCGAACTATGTATCTCGTGAATGTGTGTGTTCCTTGTGATAAGCATGATTCTTCGGCTTCTAAGTAAACCTTCGATAGACACCTTAATTTCCTTGGGTTTCCCTCTAGTTTTTTTTTCAATTTAACCACTAGTTTTCGGTAATAGGCTTTTCTAATGATTGCATTTATTTATTTATTTTTCTAGAGCTAGTTTCGGGCACATCTAGCTTATCCTAGAGCCAGTTTCGGGCACCTCTAGGACGTCTCATTTATTTTTTTCAAACTTCAAGTTCTACTCAAGTTCACTAGGTGAAATATCTAAGTTTCCTAGAAGTCCTAAAATCAAAACTAGTCACAAAGAGTGTTTTCTTTTAAGTTCAGACCATAGTAGGATTCTAAGTTTACCTAAAGTCATGCTAAAGTCGCCGCCTAGGCGAGCTATCCGCCGCAGCGGGTAAAGGATACTCAAACTGAAGAGTTCATTAGGCTTTTAAATAAAGGCATGTTACAATTAGAACCTAATTAAAAAGAAAGACATAAAAAACAAGAAAACAAGAAAAAGAAAAGACAAAATTAGAAGACTAATTTTACCCCCAAACTCAAAAGGAGCATTATCCTCAATGCATGCCTACATACACAAAATTAATGCATAGATTAGATAAGAATAACAAAAGAGAAGAAGGGGAGAGAAGCTTAAATTGGTTGTAAGTCGGAGGAGTTGTCGTCGTTGCCAATGATCACCCTCTTCCGTGCTGCCATCTTGAAGTGCTTGGCTGCCCTCGACGACTGTTGGCAGGAAGGTAGAGTTAAGAGAGTTTCTTGAAATAAACCTAGAGAATAAAAGCAACGATAAAATAGAAATATGCATCCTAATAACTAAAGAAAAACAAACCTAATTCCTAAAGCATAAAATGAATAATACTAATAAAAATTAGGCTTTGTTAGGAGTGCATTAGCATGCATCTCCTAACATAACCACTTCCTAGTCTTTGGTGATGTGGGTTCCGGTATAGTGCTTTAGTCACTGCCCATTCACTGTGAATTCATGGTCATCTTTGTTGGATTTTATGGTGATTGCACCATGGGGAAATGCTTTGGCCACCTTGAAGGGTCTAGACCATCTTGATTTTAACTTTCCTAGGAACAATTTTAATCGAGAATTGAAGAGTAGAACCTGCTGCCCGGGCATGAACTGTCGCGGCAGCAACTTCTTGTCGTACCACTTCTTGGTTTTTTCCTTGTATATCCTGGCGTTGTCGTATGCTGCATCACTAAATTCTTCAATTTCATTGAGGTCCAGGAGTCTTTTCTGCCCAGCATTTTCCCAGTCTAAGTTTACCATCTTGATGGCCCAATATGCTTTATGTTCAATCTCGACAGGTAAATTGAAACTTTTTCCATATACTAGCTTGTAGGGTGACATGCCCAATGGGGTTATTAAAGTAGTTCGGTATGCCCATAATGCATCGTGGATCCGGAGGGACCAATCCTTCCTAGATGGTTTCACCACCTTTTCAAGAATGCTATTTAGTTCCCTATTTGAGATTTTGGCATGCTCGTTAGTTTGGGGATGGTATGTTGTGGCAAGCTAATGCGTAACACCATATTTGGCCAATGCCCTGCCAATCAGTTTGTTATCGAAGTGCTTCCCCCCGTCACTTAGTATGCCTCTGGGAACTCAAAACCTTGCAAAGATGTGTTTGTGGAGAAAGTTCAACACGGTTTTTGAGTCATCCTTTGGTGTAGCTATGGCCTCCACCCACTTGGACACGTAATCTACTGGCATTAATGTGTATAATTTCCCATAGGATGATGGGAACGGGCCCATAAAATCGATTCCCCATACATATAATAGTTTGACTTCTAGGATATTCTGTAACGGAATCTCGTTTCTCTTTGAAATATTGCATGTTCGTTGGCATCTATCACACAACTTCTAGTATGCCTGGAAATCCTTGTATAATGTTGGCCAGTAGAATCCCGATTGGAGAACCTTGGCGGCGGTTCTTGTTCCTCCAAAATGTCCTCCATACGGTGATTTGTGGCAATCTTGGAGAATATCATGTTGTTCTTCCTCGGGTATGCATCACCGAATTACATGGTCTGTACATTATTTAAAAAGGAGAGGTTCGTCCCAATAATAATGTTTTGCATCATTTTGGAACCTCTTTTTCCCTTGGTAATTCATGTCAGGAGGAAAAATGCCACTGGTGAGAAAATTTACGATGTCAGCGTACCAGGGTGTGGAGGAGTCTATCTTTGCTACCAGAGAGTCTGCCGTTGTGAGGTCTGCTACTGTGGCGGCTAAGATTTGTTCATTTGGGAAATTCTCTTGGATTTCTATTGCATCTTTAGGTCTCCCCTCTATTCGTGACAGGTGATCAGCCATCTGGTTTTTTGTCCCCTTCTTATCTTTAATTTCTACGTCGGATTCTTGCAAGAGTAGGATCCATCGTATCAGCCTTGGTTTTGCATCTTTCTTTGAGAACATGTATTTGATGGCTGACTAATCTCTGTGCACTATCACCTTTGCTCCAAGGAGGTATTCTCGAAATTTGTCGAAAGCAAAGACTACTGCCAAGAGTTCCTTTCCGGTGGTAGTGTAGTTCACTTGGGCTTGATTAAGTGTCTTGTTGGCGTAGTATATGACATGGAGGAATTTATTTTTCCTCTACCCGAGAACTGCCCCTACAACGTGGTCACTGGCATCACACATTATTTCGAAAGGCATAGTCCAGTCCGGGGTACCACAATGGGGGCTACTACCAGTTTCCGCTTTGTTCCTCGAATGTCTTAGTGCATTGATTATCGAAGTTGAAAGGCTTATTCAACTCAAGTAAAGAACACAATGGTTTAGTAATTTTGGAGAATTTATCAATAAAACGTCAATAAAAACCAACATGTCCCAGAAAACTTCTGATCCCTTTAATGTTGGTGGGCGGCGGTAGTTTTTCGATAACATCGATTTTTGCTCTATCGACTTCGATGCCGGGGCAGGAAATTTTATGGCCCAGGACAATGCCCTCGTTCACCATGATATGACATTTTCCCAGTTTAAGACCAGATCGGATTCTTCATATCTTTCAAGTACTTTTTCTAGGTTGTCGAGGCATCTGTCGAAGCTATCCCCAAAGACTGAAAATCTTCCATGAAGATTTCTAGGAAATCTTCTACCATATTTGAGAAAATGGCCATCATACACCGTTTGAAGGTTGTTGTGTGTTGCAGAGTCCGGACATAATTCTTCTAAAGGCATACGTTTCATATGGGCATGTAAAGGTTGTTTTCTCTTGGTCCTCTAAGGCTATAGCGATCTGGTTGTATCCCGAGTAACCATCAAGAAAACAATAGTATGGTTTTCCAGCCAACCTATCTAACATTTGGTCTAAGAAAGGTAAGGGGAGGTGATCCTTTCGAGTAGCTTTGTTTAGTTTTCCATAGTCCGTACCAACCCTCCACCGACATAGTCCTGGTTGGGATTAATTCGTTGTCTTCATTTGTAATGACTGTCATCCCGCCTTTCTTGGGCACGCATTGGACGGGCTCACCCATTTGCTGTCAGATATGGCATATATGATCCCAGTATCATGGCACTTTATTATTTCTTTTCTCACTACATCCTTCATAGCCTCATTCAACTGCCTTTGGGCTTCAACTTTCGGCTTATGATCATCCTCTAGGAGGATCTTATGCATGCAGATTGTCGGACCGATTCCCTTCAGGTCAGCTATTGTCCATCCAATGGCTTACTTTTGCTGCCCGAGCATCGTAACTAGCTGTCGTTCTTGTTCCTGCCTTAACTTGGAAGAGATGATTAAAGGTTGAGTATCATTTTGTCCAAGGAAGACATATTTTAGTTGTTCGAGAAGGGGTTTCATTTCTAGTTTAGGCGGTTGTTCAATAGATGGCTTTTCGACGACACTTTCTTTCGTTGTATATTTAAGGGTTTCGAAGTACTTACCTGGACGAGTACCAGTCCAGTTTACCTCTTCAGTATCGTCAAAGAAGTCGTCAGGTAGGCTACCGAGTTAGATGCCGAGGCAGCCGTTTGAATAACTGCCTCGGTAGTGTTCAGGATCTCTGCCCGGGCAGTGACTGTTGAGGCATGGGGCGTCCAATGCAAAAAGTAATTTCGTTTTTATCTGGAATAATTAGCACTCTTTTTGTTTTTTGCTTTCTTGAGGGTCTGAAGTACATTGGGTTTTATGTGTTGGTCGTTTACCCTAATGGTTAGTTCTCCCTTTTCCACATCAATAAGTGTTCTGCCCATGGTCAGGAATGGTCTTCCCAGTATGGTTGGTGCATTCTCATCTGCTTCACAGTCTAAAATGAGGAAGTCAGCCGGAAAAATAAATTTATCTACTCTTACCAAGATGTCTTCAATTTTTCCTTCTAGATGCACGTATGAGCGGTTGGCTAACTGGAGCATCACTGTGGTGGGTTGAGCTTTCCCAATTCCCAGGTTCTCAAACACCGATTTGGGCATTAAGTTTATGCTTGCCCCAAGATCGCATAAGGCTTTCCCTTTGTAGTGGTCCCCAATAGCGCATGGAATGAGGAAGCCGCCTGGGTCTCTTAGTTTAGGCGACACTCGATTTTGGTACATTGCCATGCATCCTTTTGTCATAAACACTATTTTGAATTATCCTATCCTTGCTCGCTTCGACACCATGTCCTTGAGGAACTTTCCATAACTTGGCATTTGCTCTATGGCCTCGATGAATGGTATGTTGATGTGTACATGTTTGAGAATGTCCAGGAATTTCTTAAATTGGTACTCTTGCTTATGTTGTTTCAGCCGCTAAGGGAATGGAGGAGGAGGCTGAATATTTTCAATACCCTACTTGCATGGGAATCTGATTTGAGGGAGTGTGATCTGCTCTGGTTTTTCTATTTTCTCTTTAGTCTTGTCTGGAATATCGGCAGAATTGGGTGTGGGAAGAGTTGGTTTTGATTCTACCGAGGCAATGGCGTTATGGTTTACCGCAGTGGCTGGATCTATCTCCTTTGATTCGTCGGTACATGGTTCCTTAAGTTTTTTTCCACTCCTGGTTGTGATTGCCTTACACTGTTCATGGGTGGATCTTCTTGCGACTTCAGTATCGTTGGGCAACACTCCATTATTTCCAGTATTCAGTAGAGGCGTAAACTGCCCCACTTGGGTTTCTAGTGACTTAAGAGTAGCTTCGTGATTTTTCATTCTCGTCTCGGTCCTGTCCATGAAAGCATCAGTCTTCTTAACAAATAAATCCATGTTGGACATATAGGTACATGTCTGAGTCATGAAGGCACTTAGAGTCTGTTCCAAGGCACTGGGTGATGTTTGTTGTTGTGGCTGCTCCCGTGGCATCCTTTTATGATATCCTTGTGATTGATTCTTCTGAGCAGCTGGATTCTGAGCGTTGTTGGGGTTACTCTATGAGAAGTTCGGGTGCCTCTTCCAACCAGGGTTGTATATGTTCGATATGGGGTTGTTATTTCTGTTGAAGTTTCCTACAAAGCAGCTGATCTCTGTCCCTTGTAGGCATTCAGATGAATCGTGGTCTCCCCCCACATTGGTCGCAAAAGTCTTCAATTGCTTTGGCTTGTTGTGTATTATTCTGCCCTTGCATCACTTCTACCATCTTCGTCAATCGTGCGACAAGTGCATCCGATGTTCCTAGCTCGTTTGTTGTGGCCTTCCTTCTTATACCGCCTCGGCGGGCATTAGGAAATTGATAATTGTTTTTGACCATCCTGTTCAGAATTTGAATTGCTTCGGCGGGCTCCTTGTCAAGCAATGTACCGTTGGCAGAGGAATCCAGCATCATCCTTGTTGGCGTGTTCACACCGTTGTAGAATATAGATACTAATGTCCATTATAGAAATCCATGGGAGGGGCATTTATTCAGCAATTCGCAATATCTCTCCCATGCCTCGTACATTGGTTCATCATCTTCCTGTCAAAACGTAGTGATGTCAGTCCGTAGTTTATTAGTCAAATTGGCAGGATTAAAGCGAGCTAAGAAATCTCTGCATAATTCTATCCAAGATTCAATGGACTCCGATGGTAGGCTGTTAAACCAAGACTTTGCCCTATCCCTTAGTTAATAGGGAAATAATCTGAGACGCATCACGTTCGGATGAACTCCGTTGATTTTGAAGGACTTGCAAATGTCCAGGAAAGACTTCATGTGCTGGCGGGCATCTTCGGTGGAAGAACCTCAAAACTATCTGAGCGTATTTAGCATGTTGAACATGACGAGTTTGAGCTCGAAGTGATCCACTTCTATTTCAGGATCGATCACGCCAAAGTTCAACCTTCTAAGATCTTCCTCCAGGTAGTCTCTAACTAACCGCCGGGCGGCAAGAAGTTGCCTGTCATTGCCCGCTGCGACATTGTCTCCAGGGGCGGTGGTAGTTGCTGGTCCTGGATGTTTTCTTGATCACACATGGGTTCTTTGTTTGCTTGTCTTAATCTGCATGCAGTACATTTAGACTCTGGATCATATTCTCGCAAGGGTAATTTCTGGTTGGCTCTGGTCATAAACCAAAGGAAACCAGGGGGTTAACAAAAAAAGTGCAGAAAAATAAAAAGAAAAAGTTGTGCGCCAATCCCCGGCAACGGCGCCAAAAACTTGTTGCGTGCAAAAGTGATGCGCAATTAACGTGCAAGTATACACGGTGCCAAGTTATAGTATTTAAGATATCGTCTCTACAAGGATTGTGATAGCTTTTCGGAGTTCACTTTTCTGCACAAATAAAGTAAAAACACAGATATGAGAAGTTGGTTTGATTGAAGTTAAAACTAAAACAAGTAAAGTAAATTGAGATATAAGAGTGAGAGAATGGGCCGGTATTGGATGTTTTGTAGTGTGGAGAATTGATGTACTGTCTCGACACAATTTTGCATATCAACTTAACAACTTTCAACAACCACCCACAACTATGCCTCGGCAAGCGCCCACCTCGGCAGAGAGCAAGTGACTGTCTGGGCAGTTAAGCGATGATTCAAGGTTCGACAAGGCTCCCTTCTATGACTCCCTCTTCTCCCGAAGCTTGAAATACTATTGGTGAACACATCTTGTATGATACCTCCCGGCGTGAATCTAAGGGCGAACACCAACCGATTATGGATCCTCTATTAACCGTTGAAGTTCTTAACTTATCCCTAAGCCAAAGTAGCTTTACCCTATGGTTGGATAAGATTGTGTTTACTCGTTTCGTGAGTTCAACTCTCCCGAAATTGAACAAATATATTGCCACCCTCTTCTCTCCCGATAAAGAATTCGACAATGAAGAACCAAGAGTAAACAAACCTTGAATTTTATTGCAAAACTGAAATCCTAAACGAATACAATAAGACTCTCACAACTACTACACAACCAACCCTTAGCTTTAGGGAGGGTTTAGAACATTGTGGGGGTTTGATGGCACTAGGGTTTCGGCAAGAAGGAGATTCTCTCCAATCTCAATTGTTTTCTCTCCTTCAAGTCGATTACATTTATATAGGGGAGGAGCCTAGTGTTACGCCCCACCAAGGTGCACCCGAACCGACCGAGGAGTGCCTCCTAAGTGTGCCAAGGCCGACCGAGGAGCCCCACCTAGGTGCACTCAGGACAAACAAAGCCAAATGAAGGTCCTTGGACGTTTTAAGGGCAAGTATGAACCAAGGAAGGTTCTAGAACGGCCTAGAGAAGCCCACAATCATCTTAAACATTTCCACAAGGATCCAGAGGGTTCCAGGATGTTCCACAACAATCTAGGCTCACCCGGAGGAACCTAGAAGACCTAGAATGCTCGAGAATGATCGGGACAAGTCCGAAATGATCATGACAACTCCGGACATCTCTGGAATATTCTAGAAACTTATAGATCCTTAGAGACATGTATAGACACACGTAGAGTTCTCTAGAATAGTTTAGGTCTTTTAGATATTTCTGGAGGCAAAATACTAACCGTTGGATCAAAATGATCCTAGTCGTCCATTGAGGAGGTGGGAGCCTATGAATAGGACCACCCCTCTCATTTGTAAACTATCCCATAACTTCTACAAGTTTTGTTTCTCTTGTAAGCACTTAAGCTTCAATACAAAGCTTTCTTTGTAAAGTCCCTTTGCCTTCTCTTGTCTTTCACTTGCCTAGCCATAGTGTTTGCGTGAAGTAAGGCTGGTTAGCAAGATCGGAAGTTGATAACACCGCACGGATCAGTTTGAGATAATAAGTCCATGATAGTTGGTATCAGAGCCTGTTCGAGACTCGAGACATGGCGAAATCAGGCAAGAACCACGTGGTAAGCTCATTTGACACGGAGGTCATGCATGAGCAACGAGGGTGCAAGGAGATGATCGATCCTAAAGTGAGGAGGAAAAGGGCCAAGTCCAAGGATATGATCTCTAGCTTGGAGTCACACTTGACTCGTGTTGAGGAAAGTGTTGGGGGCATGGGTGCCCAAGTGGACGACCTTCAAGAACGGTTTGAAGGCCTTGAGGCGGAGGATGTCGAGCTCCACACGGCCATGAAGGCCATGATGGTGAAGCTAGAGAAGACCCTGCGCGCGGAGATGGGGCAAATCCCCGATCTTCTTATGGGAGAGTTCTCGAAGGTTCGTGATTCTCTTCAACAAGAGCTTGACAACGCTCGTGCCCAAGTGGAGGCACTACAAAGCGACGTAGCCTTGTGCAAACGTGCTTTGGCAGTGTGGCCAAGCACTACCGTGGAGGCTAGAAGGGTCGAGGTTGTAACACCCCAATTTTGGGCTTAGAAGTTTTGGGTTGAATCGGACCAGTCGGATTGCGGTTCGAATATAAAAGGTGATTTTAGGGAAAGCCTAGTTCGGGATGCATTAAAAATATGGAAAAATATCTAAAAATCCTCTTTTATTATATATAAGAGAGTGGTGAAATCAATTTTACAAAATGAGGTTTCGAAATGTGACATTTCAAGTTAGTGACTAAAATGTAATTTTTGAAAAGTTGGTGACTGTTTTAAAAGGATTGAAACTTTGAATCTTTAAGGAGCTAATTTACCCAAGAAGAGTTTTCTCCAGATTTTTCTTAATATTAAAGATTTATTAAATGATATTTAATAAAAGGAAAAAGAGGGAAATGGATATTTTGGTTTTCATAACTAACTTTTGTTAAAATTTTCCCACTTCATTTTCTCTCAGCCAAACACATTTCCCCAGCCACTTTTCCTCTGATTTTAACATCTAAAGATGAGATTTCAATCTCTAATTGATTTCTAATCATTCCTACATCAAATCCTTATCATTTGCTTATTGAATTTTCAAGAATCTTGGCTTTAAACAAGGAGAAACTCACATTTAGAGGTATGAACGTCCTTCTCCTCTAAATACTCAGTTCTTTACTGAAATTCCCAAGTTATCAATCCTTGATTTGAGTTTTATGAAAGGTTTTAATGTTGTGTTCTTGATCTTGGCTTTAAATGCAAGATTTGAATTTAATTTTGAAGAAATTCGTATAAAATGTTTGGGCTCTGTTTTGAGATGTCTTTTTGATGTATATTGGATGTATAAATGATGTGTAATTTAGGTTTAATCAATGCAATCCCGAATAGGTTGATTTTCCTAAGTTTTTGATTGAGTTAATGGTGGTTTTTGGGATGATTTTGATGTTGTGCTATAGCTGGAGGTATAAGGACGTGATTAGATCCTTTTTGGATGTTAATTGATGTCTAAGAATGTTTGGAATTGATGGATCTTGGCTGGGTAATGTTGTAGAGGTGTTTGGATGTGATTTCGGTTGTGTTTGCTAGCCGAAATGTGAGTGTTGATGAGAGCAGCGAGTTTAGGTGTCTTGGTTGAAGATATTAATGCATGATGATGCATTAATCCTCTGCTTTGATGTGTTTAAAACAGGGGAGACATCTTCGGATCCTTGTGGTGTTGATCCGGAAGCTTGATTGGTGTTTCGGCAAGCTTGCGAAACGGAATCGGTGAGTGAAGTTTGGTTTTCAGCTTTGAAACCAATGTTGGAAGGTTATGGGAGCTTAGTTTAAGTCTAAACAACTTATCTAAGCTCAAGAGTAAGTTTTCGGAGGAACTCTCTTTTTGATGAACAATGAGATGGTTGAATGCAATGTGTTATTTTGCATGTTTTAAATTCTGTTTTGAAGGCATATTTTAGCATGTGTAATGCTGGTTTTGTAAGCCATGTGTTGAAGGATGCTCAAGGTAAGAGATCCTTGGTTTGACATTGATAAATGTGATTTTAATGCATAGTGATGCATGTTGATTTAATGGCTTTGTTAAATGCTTTAAAACAATGGGTTAATGATGTTAAATGATGTATATTGGCAAGTGATGTGTTGGTTTTAAAGTACTTGAATCGGATATAGTTAGCCGGCTATAGGATTGGGTGCACCGTGAATAAAGTCGCCTTGGATGTTGAGGGGTTGTGATTGTACCGTAAACTCCATCCAAGTACACTAACGAGATGGTTAAGATCACCATGGTGGTTAAAAGTCCATGAGTGGATCTTGTGTTAAGATCACAATGGTGGTTAAAAGTCCATGTGTGGATCTTGTGTTGTGTGTCCCGTGTTCTCGTTAGTGATGTTATACAACTACCAATGAGTGATGTGGAGGGGTTTTGATTGTACCGTATACTCCATCACGGGTGTTGAGGGGTTGTGATTGTACCGTATACTCCACCTTGGTATTGGTAGTGTGTATGAAGCGTATGGGACAACGCTCGTAATCCGCGTATCCGATTGTGTTTTGAGTTGTAAAATGGTTATGGATTATCACTTGTAAGCCAATATGACATGTTGTTGAATTGAAGCATGAGATTCTTGGTTTGTATGCACAAATGCATGATAAATGTTGTTTTGAAACCAAAGGCCTTGAAAAGGTGTTTTTACAAATGCATTATTGTGATGTTTTAAGTCAGCATTCCTCACTAAGCTATGTGCTTACGCTCTCTCTTTCTTAAACCAATAATGCAGAGCATTGAAGTGCTTAAAGGGCAGCAAGGAGGTCAAGGATCCAAGTGAAAGACTAAGCTCATGTATGGTGAATGTTTTCCTAACACTATTAGCTTTTGGCATTTGGCAATGAGAACCTAAATTGTGTTTTTGGGAGATGTTTTGGACTCCCTAAGTTTGGTTAATGCCTTTGATGATGTTGGAACATGTAAAAGGCCTTTTGGTATTTGGTTTTGGTGAATTGATGATTGCATGATTTTCATTTTAGGATGCATGCCTATAGAATTGGGATTTTCCTTGAATGATGCCATGATTGAGATTAGATGGTGCTAATATGTTCCTTATGTGTTTGATGACTTGTGTGTATGATATGGAGGTCATATGGATATGTTTGATGGGTTGAAAGTGCATTAAACCAGATGAATTCTGCAATTCTGGGCAACCCGTTTCGGAACGGGTGCTACCGTTTCGGAACAGAAGGCCTGAAATGGCCTTGGCGTTTCGAAACAGGTAGAGCTGTTCCGAAACGGATTTGCCACTGCCAAGCCCTGTTCCGCAACTAGTTTTGGAACGGTCCTGCGTTTCGGAACGGTCCTTCCCCGTTTCGGAACACTCGACCGTTGGGCACTGAATCTGATGGTTATAAGTTTTGGAATTCTCACGTTTTGGTCCCAATCTTTGTATATGCAATTGGTTGAGTTTGTGATGTCCGTTTGAGATGAAATTTGACAGAGAAGCATGAAATATGATTAATTTCATAATGGTAACTTAAAAACTGGTTGAGTCTTCTTAATTTCCAGAATTTACAATTTGCTCCCTAAATTTGTATGTTGTGCAATTGAGTCCCTAAATGTTATCCGATTGCTGTGGTTTTTGAGTATGTTTATCTCAAGTGTATACCTAGGGTTAATACGCATTTAGATAAGATTAAAAAGAAAAAAAAAGGTCGTTAATCAAGGTTGACTTTCGGGTTGACTTTGGTTTTCCCCGTGTAATCTTCTTAGTTCGGGTCAACCGTCTAGGCCGGGTTAAGGGGGTTACAGAGGTACCCAAGCCTCAAATCTTTGCAGGAGCACGCAACGCTAAGGAAGTGGAAAACTTTCTGTATGGCTTAGAACAATACCTTGGAGTCGTTGGCATTGTGGACGAGGCTTCCAAGATCCAAATTGCAACACTATACCTCACTGACACCGCCATGTTTTGGTGGAGGAGAAGGCGCATCGATGTTGAGAAAGGTACGTGCACCATCTCTACCTTCAATGATTTTAAAAGAGAGCTCAAAAGGAAATTCTATCCCGAGAATGCCGAGGATGAGGCAAGAGATCACCTAAGAAGGTTGAAGCAATCAGGGAGCATCCACGACTACGTGATGGAATTCACTAGTTTGGTGCTCGAGATCCCTGATCTCTCTGAAAAAGACTCGCTCTTGAATTTCATATATGGTCTCCAAAGTTGGGCCAAAACCGAGCTAAGTCGATGGGGAGTCCAAACCCTTGTCGATGCCATTGCCGTGGCCGAGAGTCTCATAGACTACTCTAGCCACAAGGAGACCACCTCTAAGCCGAAGGATGAGAAGGGTGGTCAAGCCAAAGGTGGGGGAGACAAGGGCTACCAAGAAGGCAATTCGCCTAGGCACCGAAACTCGTCCCCTTGGAAGGGCAAGGAGAAAGGCAAGTCCAAGGAGTTCCAAGGCACGAGGAAGTCATCGCCCAATAGTTGCTTCATTTGCGACGGTGACCATTGGGTTCGTGAGTGCCCACAAAGACAAGCCCTTAGTTCACTCCTAGCCAAGCATCAAGAAGGTAGTGACACCGACAGTGGCGACGAGGGTGCACAGATGGGATCCATGCAATTGCTTTCAGCACTTCAATCGGTAGAAGACACCGTTAGGAACGAGGGAAGTCCCATCCTTAATGGACATGGCGTCGAGGGACTTAAGCCAGGGTCGATGCTCGACGTGGAGCAAGAAGGTGACCCATCATCACCAAAGGCTGAAGGTAAGGCTGAATCACTGACCAAGCTTGCAAGGGGAAAGCAAGGTTGTGTCAACAAGGGCAAGCCCACGAAAGGGAATCGTGGCAACGAGAAGACTAAGTCTGTGCCACAAGGGAAGGTAAGCACAGGGGTGAAGTGCTACCTATGTGATGGGCCTCATGTGATGAGGTCGTGTCCCAAGAGAAGACAACTTGTTTCCATCATCAAGGGAGTCAATGGAATGAGAAGGCATGACAAAGGCGTTAATCAAGCCAAGTCATCCAAGGGGTTGGATGAGCACGAGGGGAGCAAGGCTTCCCAGTCCAAGGCGACGAGGGCCAAAGTGGTCCAACAAAGTGCGCGACATGGTGCGATAGCCAAGGATCAGGCTATCAAGCCGAGGGTGAAGAAAAGGTGAGCTGAGAGACGAAGGAAACACATTGGTAACACCCCAGCAGCCCAACCGAGGCGCGACGAGGGCGTCGCGAGATCAGGTGGGGGAGAATGTCACACCCCACCAATGTGCACCCAAACCGACCGAGGAGTGCCCCCTAGGTGCACCAAGGCCGACCGAGGAACCCCATCTAGGTGCACTCAAGACAAACAATGCCAAATGAAGCTCCTTGGACGTTTTGAGGCCAAGTATGAACCAAGGAAGGTTCTAGAACAGCCTAGAGAAGCCCACAACCATCTTGAACGTTTCCACAAGGATCCAGGACGTTCCATGACGTTCCACAACAATCTAGGCTCACCCGGAGGAACCTAGAAGACCCGAGAATGCTCGGGAATGATTGGGACAAGTCCAGAAGGATCGAGAAAACTCCAGACATCTCAGGAATATTCTAGAAACTTATAGATCCTTAGAGACATGTATAGACACATGTAGAGTTCTCTAGAATAGTTTAGGTCCTTTAGATATTTTGTGAGGCAAAATACTAACCGTTGGATCAAAATGATCATAACCGTTCATTGAGGAGGTGGAAGCCTATAAATACGACCACCCCTCTCATCTGTAAACTATCCCATAACTCCTACAAGTTTCCTTTCTCTTGTAAGCACTTAAGCTTCAATACAAAGCTTTCTTTGTAAAGTCCCTTTACCTTCTCTTGTCTTTCACTTACCTAGCCATAGCGATTGCGTGAAGTAAGGCTAGTTAGCAAGATCGGGAATTGCTAACGCCACACTGATCAGTTTGAAAGAATAAGTTAGTGACACTAGGCCTAAGTCGGTTTAGGGTAGGAATACTAGTTAAAGTGTGATTACAACTCATTAAAAGATCATTAAATACTCATAGATTCTCGTTTGACTTTTCTTCAACTTGACTTTAACCTTACTTTTCTTTGTCTGCTGGGCTTCGATGCACGTGCAAGTGGTCTCTAAAAATCGGGCTTGATGAGCTCTTTCTATCGCATTCCACTTTGCATTTTTCCATTCTTCCTTGAAGTGCTGCCTCGGCAGCAAGTAGTTGACTGTCTCGGCGAGGATATGGACTGGTGTGCATGGGTTGGCACAACTTTACATTCTGGTTCTTTCCTCCTCGATTAGCTCTCCTGAATCTTCAATAACTTCCTCCTTCAGCTCCCAGCTTTCTTTTCATTTGCCTCGGCGGCATCTGCCTAAGCGGGTACCTACGCACAGGGAGAAAATGCACTTGAGCAGTATCATATGTATAAAATCAACTAAATTCATCAAAAAAGGCAGATTATCTAATATATGCTATTTTGTGTATGTTACCTAGAAAATGTAACTTAAACTATACTTAAGAACAACAATAATTGAGCTAAACTAGGGCATAAATATAGGACTTTTACACACTTAACACTGTTTACCTTGAAAATTTCTCATGTCTTCAAATTTTTTATGTCCACTACTCCATGGACATATGGCCTTACAACTTCAAATGGGCCAGACCATCTTGACTTAAGCTTACCTGGAAATAATTTAAGCCTTGAGTTAAACAATAGAACACGCTGGCCTACTTCAAACTGTATTGGCATGATTCTCCTATCATGCCAACGTTTTGTTCTCTCTTTGTATAGTTTGGCATTCTCGTAGGCTTGTAATCTAAACTCATCCAATTCATTTAGGTCTAATAGCCTCTTTTCTCCAGTAGCTCTCCATGCCATATCAAACGTTTTAATATCCCAATATGCAAGGTACTCCATCTCTACCGGAAGATGGCATGTTTTTCCAAACACGAGTTTAAATGGTGAAGTACCCAAGGGAGTTTTAAATGTTGTCCTGTAAGCCCACAAGGATTCATCTAGTCTTAAAGACCAGTCCTTCCTTGATGGATTCACAGTTTTTTCAAGGATATTCTTGATCGCTTTGTTGGAAATCTCAGCTTGGCCGTTTGTTTGAGGATGGTATGATGTGGTAATCCTTTGCTGAATTTTGTATCTTCACAAAGCTTTAGAGATTAGTTTACACTTAAAATGGGTAACCTCATCATGAATAATCATTCTAGGAGCACCAAGTTGAGTAAAAATGTGTTTGGGCAAAAATTTGGCAACAACCTTGGCACCGTTTATTGGCAATGCCACATCCTTAACCCATTTGGAGACATAATCGACAACTACAAGAATATACATGTTACCAAATGATGGGGGAAATGGACCCGTAAAGTCTATCCCCCATACATCAAATAAATCCACATACATAATGTTCTTGAGCCGCAGTTGGTGTTTGCCAGAGATGTTCCCCGTCCGCTGGCATCAATCACATGCCTTGGCATAGTTGTGGGCATCTTTATATAGTGTGGGCCAAAAGAATCTGGACTATAGCACTTTGGTAGCAGTCTTCATTTCGGCAAAATGTCCTCCATATGGAGCGGCGTGAAATAAATGCAAAATGTTATATTGCTCCTCTTCTGGCACACATCGTCGTATGACTTGGTCGGCACACTATTTGAACAGAATCAGCTCATCCCAGTAGTAATGCCTAACTTCTTGAAGAAATCCTGTAACCCCCTTAACCCGGCCCAGACGGTTGAACCGAATTAAGAAGTTTACACGGGGAAAACCAAAGTCAACCCGAAAGTCAACCTTGATTAACGACCCTTTTTTTTCTTTTTTAAACTTTTCTAGATGCATATTAACCCTAGATATGTTCACAAGATCAGCATACATAAAGATCATTTCAATCAGAGAACATTCAGGGACTCAATTGCACAAATTAAGGAATTAGGGACCAAATTGTAAATTCTGAGAATTACAGGGACTTAACCCAATTAAAAGTTACCGGTATGAAATTAGTCATGTTTCATGCTTCACTGCCAAATTTCAGCTCAAACGGACATCTCAAACTCATCCAATTGCATATACAAAGTTCAGGACCAAAACGCAAGGTTTTCAAAACATTTAACCAACATTTTCAGTGCCCAATGGTCGAGTGTTCCGAAACAGGGAGGACCTGTTCCGAAACGCGGGACCGTTCCGAAACTGGTACCGAAACAGGGCCTGGCAGTGGCCAAACCGTTCCGGAACAGTTCCTTCCGTTTCGGAACGCCCAGGCCATTTCAGGCCCCCGTTCCGATACGGTAGCACCTGTTCCGAAACAGGCTGCCCAGATTGCAGAAAAATTGCTGGTTTAACACACGATTGGCCCATCAAACATGCTCCAAAGGCAACCAAATCATACCAGCAAGTCATTCAACAAACAAGGGACATAATCGCATCAAAATCTAGATACAAGACCACCCCTAGGTGCGCCAACTCATTCAACATATCCAACACTCAAACATGCTTTTAAAACAAGAAGCATAACATATCGACTTATACATAAGAGGATTCAAACGTTGCAAGCGTTAAACCACATAGTTCAAAACCACAAACCAAACTTGTCCAACATACACAATCTCATTAAACATCAACATAAGAGATTCTTCCCCCATTGCCTTTATTATCTATAGCTATTAACCGAGACATACATCTCAAGTGGAGTTCCCCTTGAATCCCTTGCTTCTCGCTGTTCCAACTTCAAATATCTGCATTGATGGACAAAAAAGAGCGTAAGCACATAATGCTTAGTGAGGAATGCTCAAAACCAAAACACCATCAATGCAGCGAGTCATAAAACCACTTTTAAAAGCCAACTCGATTCGATAACCAAAGCAAAGTTTGAAAACCCTTTTCAACAACATGCTTAAAATCATGCATTGTTCAAACATGAAAACCAACCCTTAGCTTAGAAAGCTAAGTAAACCTTTTCAAAGCATAAACTTGCAATACCATCAATTTAACCATTCCATGCATGAACATCATATGCAAAGTTAAATTCAAAATCCTTGGAAAACACTTCCACTTCACATCATACCTTTCTCATACTTGAATATCATTTTTAAGCAAGAAACCTTTAAAAACCATTTACTCATTCAGTCTAACACGTGCATTAAACAAATGCAACATATGAACCACATCATCAATATTTGCATCACATGCCTTTAAAAACAAGTCTTCGTAAGACTTCAATGCACTAAAGATATTTCATGCACACATGCACCATTCTCAAAAGATAATCAGCACTTGTTCAAACTAACAAGTAAACATGTTTTCACAGTACATTACACACTTCTCATGCAACCATTCATCATTTCAAGCATCCCATGCTTCATTAAATTCAAGAACATTATATTGGCTTCCAAGTGATAACCAAATCCACTTTTCAACTCAACATCCAATCAGATACGCGGATCACAAGCGTTGTCCCCACACTTCATACACACTACCAATCCCAAGGTCCCCAAATGGAATTTTAACCACCATTTGACCTTACCTTACACAAGGTCCTCATATGGAATTTTAACCACCATATGACCTTAACATTCACAAGGTTCTCATATGGAATTTTAACCACCATATAACCTTAACATTCACAAGGTTCTCATATGGAATTTTAACCACCATATAACCTTAACATTCACAAGGTCCTCATATGGAATTTTAACCACCATATAACCTTAACATTATCCATTGGTAGTTGTATAACATCACTAACGAGATCCAGGACATACTTCACAAGATCCACACATGGACTTTACACCACCATTGTGATCTTAACAAGCACAAGGTCCTCAAATGGAATTTTAACCACCATTATAACCTTTGCTTACCCAAGGTCCTCAAATGGAATTTCAACCACCATTATGACCTTAACACAAGACCCACCCATGGAATTTTAACCACCATGGTGTTCTTAACCATCTCGTTAGTGTACTTGGATGGAGTTACTGGTTCACTCACAACCACTCCACATCCAAGGCGACTTTATTCACGGTGCACCCAATCCTATAGCCGGCTAACTATATCCGATTTAAATAACCAAGAACCACTTACATCACTTGCCAATATAACCATCTTACCACATTAATCCATTGATTTACAAGCATAACCAAAATGCAAAAACCACCATTTACCATCATCAATCCACTGTTTTTGAAGCATCACACAAAGCCATTAAACAACATGCAACACTATGCAACAATTCCACATTTCCAATGTACAAAACCAAGGATCTCTTACCTTGAGCATCCTTCACACATGGCTTTCAAAACCAGCATTAAACCATGCTAAAATATGCTTTCAAAACAGAGTTTAAAACATGCAAATCACATGCATTGCATCCAACAATCACAATTGCTTTATAAACCAATTCACAACACAAACCAAGAGGGAAATTCCATTTACTTACTCTTGAGCTTAGCTAAGTTGTTTAGACTTAAACTAAGCTCCCAAAACCTTCAAACCTTGGTTTTAAAGCTGAAAACCCAACTTCACTCACCGATACACAAAACAAGGCTAGCCAACAAGCCTTCCAAGCATCCGAAACCTTCCACACCACCTCTAATGCTCACGGATCAATCTCCCCTGTTTCAAGCACACAATAACAGAGGATTAATGCATCATTATGCATTAAAAACACCAGCCACACAACTCAACTCGCTGCTCTTTGCAAAAACAACAATTCGGCTACCAAACACAACCGAAATCACCTCCAAACACTTCCAAAACTTAACCCAGCCAAGATCCATCACTTCTAACCATTTTTAAACATCAATTAACATCCAAAAAGGATCTAACCATGTCCTTATACCTCCAGCTATAACAGATCATCAAGAACACTCCAAAAACAACCAAAAACTCAAGCAAAACTTAGGAAAATTAACCTATTCGGGATTGCATTGATAAAACCTCAATTTCTCATCAATTATACATTCATTTTACATCAAATAGACACCTCAAATCACTGCTCAAACAGATCATACGAATTTTACCAAAAATCAACCAAATCTTGCATTTTAAAGCCAAGATCAAGATTACAATTGTAAAACCTTTAATAAATCACAAATCAAGGATTGAGAACTTGGGAATTTCAGTAAAGAACTGAGAGTTTAGAGGAGAAGGACGTTCTTACCTCCAAACTTGAGTTTCTCCCTTTTTGGAACCAAATTCTTGAAAATCCAAATAACAAATGCTAAGGTTTTGTTGAAGAGATGATGAGAGATCAAAAGAAGATTAAAATCTCATGTTTGGATGTCAAAATCAGAGGAAAATGCTCTGGAGAAATGTGTTTGGTTTGAGAGAAAAGATGAGAGAAAAAGAAAATGGAAATTTGGAAAGTTAGTTAGAAAATGCCAAAATATCTTCCCTCCCTTTACTTTTATTTAAAAACCATTAATTAAACCTTTAATATTTTAGAAAAATCTGGAGAAACTCCTATTGGATAAATAGCTCCTTAAAGATTCAAAGTTTCAATCCTTTTTAAAACAGTCACACAGTTTTCGAAAATTACATTTTGGTCACTAACCCAAAATGTCACCCTTCCAAACCTCATTTTGCAAAATTGATTTCACCTTTCTCTTATATATAATAAAAGAGGATTTTAAGACATTTTTCCATATTTTTAATGCAACCCGAACTAGGCTTTCCTAAAAATCACCTTTTATATTCGAACCGCGAACCCGACCGGTCCGGTCCAAACCCAAAACTTCTAAGCCCAAAATTGGGGTGTTACAAATCCATTCTTGGCATTGTATGCCAATTCTGGGGGCAGAATGTTGCTTAACAGGTAGTTGACTATGTCCGTGTACCATGGCATGGCATTAACTACAAGCCAATACTCGTCAAGAAATTCATCTCTTATGGTAGTGGCCTTACCATCATCATGGTGATGCTCCAAGCGTAATAGGTGGTCAGCTACCAAAATTTCACTGCCCTTCTTGTCTCAGATCTCGAGGTCAAATTCCTATAGAATAAGCGTCCATCGAATCAATCTGGGTTTGGCATCCTTCTTTGCCAAAAGGTACTTACAACAACCTTATTACCAACCTTATTTAAGACTTTTCGAAAATTTAGTTGGGTTCACTCAAACCTTGCCATGTCGTTGTCCCAGTACTGCTCCGACGACATAGCTGCTGACATTGCACATGAGTTCAAACGGCTTACTCCAATATGGTGCTACGACTATAGGGGTGTTGATCAGTCTGTCTTTAAGTTCCTAAAAAGCTCTAAAACAAGCATTACCAAACATAAAAGTGGCATTTTGTTCTAATAGAGAGCATAAAGGATTAGAAATTTTAGAAAAGTCTTTAATAAATCGGCGATAAAAACCTATATGACCTAAAAAAACTTCTTATACCTTTGACACTTGTAGGGGTGGCAACTGTTTAATTATCTCCATTTTTGCCTTATCGACTTCCAAACCTCGCTTGGTCACTTTATGACCTAGAACTATGCCTTCTTTCACCATGAAGTGACATTTCTCCTAGTTCAAGACTAAGTTGGTTTCTATGCATCTTTTCAAAACAAGCTTTAAACTCTATAAACCCTCATCAAATGTCCTACCAAAAACCGAGAAGTCGTCCATAAAGACTTCCAAGTTTGTTCAATCATATCTGAAAAGATAGACATCATGTAACGTTGAAATGTGGTCGGTGCATTGAAGAAACCGAACGACATCCTCCAAAAGGAAAATGTCCCATATGGACATGTGAATGTGGTCTTCTCTTGGTCATTTTTGGTAATTTGATTATATCCTGAATAACCATCTAAGAAGCAATAGAAAGCTTTACCTGCCATTCTGTCCAACATTTGGTCAATGAAGGGCAACGGGAAGTGGTTCTGCTTGGTGGTATTGTTCAGCTTCCTATAATCCATGCATACTCTCCATCCGGTGATAGTTCTGGAAGGGATTAACTCGTTCTTGCTATTGTGAACCACGACCATGCCACCTTTCTTTGGCATGCATTGTATCGGGAAAACCCACGAGCTATTGGATATGGCATAGATTATCCCGGCATCCAGCCACTTGATAATATCTTTTTTGACTACTTTTTTCATGCTTGGATTCGGTCTTCTTTGGCCTTCAATTGTCTTGCCATCATACTCCTCTAGGTTTATCTTGTGTATGCATATGGTTGAGCTAATACCTCGGATGTCGGCCAAGGTCCAACCCAACACTTGCTTGTGTTTACTTAAAACTCCCAAAAATCTTTCCTCCTAATCATTGGTTAGATCAGAAACAATGATTATTGGCAAAGTTGAGTGCTTACCTAGATATGCATATTTGAGGTGGTATGGCAATAGCTTCTACTCCAGTTCTGTTGGTTCCTCTATTGATGAATTTGGTGCCTTAATCTCTTTGCCTGCCAACTCTAGTGGCTCAAAATAGCTCACTTCTTCAGCCTCCAAGGCTAGTTCTTCAGATTCTTCACTCGTCTTATCATAGCCAACCAGTTCGATGGCATCATCATCTGTGTCTTAGCACAGCTGTGCCATGTTCACCTTGAAAATAGACTACATCCTATCATCTGCTTGGCATTCTTCTGATTCATCTACACATTTCAAAGCTTGAAACACATTAAATGTAACTTGTTGCTCATTCATGTGCATTGTTAATTCTACTTTGTGTACATCAATCAAACCTATACCAATAGCAAGAAAAGGTCTTACCAATATAACTAGGATATTAACATCAGCTTCATAATCTAAAATGATAAAGTCGACTGGAAATATGAATTCATCTATCTTTACCAACACATCCTCAATCTTACCCTTAGGATGTGCGAAGATCAATCCGCCAAGTGAAGTGCCACGAAAGTGGGCCTTGATTTAATTCCAAGCTTCTTGAACACTGACATCGACATCAAGTTAATGCTAGCCCCCAGGTCACACAGTGTCATACCCATGAATCTATTGTCAATAGTGCACGAGATAGTGAAACTCCCTAGATCTTTCAATTTTGGTGGAAACCAATTGAGTATCTTGGCACTGCATCCTTTGGTAAGAGCTACAGTCTCAAAGTCTCCCAATTTTCTTTTTTTGGACAAGTCGTCTTTCATGAATTTCACGTAATTGGGTATTTGCTCGAGTGCTTCCACTAATGGTATATTGATCTGAAATTGTTTTAGCACTTCCAAGAAACGCTTAAATTGTTGATCCTGCTTATGCTTCTGTAAACTTTATGGAAAGGGTGGAGGCGGATAAACATATGTTGGTTCTGTTGGCTTTGCCAACAGTTTGCTGGCATCAGACTGTTGCCCGGCATCATTCTGCTTGTTGGCATTAGTCTACTCATTGACATTAGTTTGATGGCTGGCAATGCTTCCATCCTCTTCTTTGTTCTCCGGCTTTTGTGGTACATCTACTGGCCTTTTCTCTTTCTTTTGACAATGAACTGGATGGTTGCTGGATGTCTCAGCCTCGCACTATTTACCACTCAAAAGTGTTACAGCTTTGCATTGTTCATTGTTCCTCTGTCTGGTGTTGCGACCGTTTTTTTTTAACCCGCTTTTTAAGTTTGGAAAAATAGCCTGACAATTAAAATTCGGAAAATCAAGGTTTTTGACCAATTTTATCTTGCAATTAATTAATTTTACATTTTTAATAAAAATCCCTTTTATTTGATTAAAAATTGTTTTAGAGTCACCACCGGCCACTTTGGTAGGCCGGAGACCATAAAAACGTACTAGAGATTCTTTTTTGAAAAGTTCAGGTTCAGGAGTGGGTTACGTGTAGGGAAAGGTTAGCACCCCCTACAAACGCCCGTTATCGGTACCTTATTAATTACACGTGGCATTTCGGACATTAATTAGAATTTAATTAATTCTATTAACTGTAAAATGAATTTTATTCCGAATGTGGGTATCCTTTTATAAGAAAATACATTTTGGACGAATATAATTCTGAAATGTCCAGTTACATTTAGACACTTCAATTTATATTCAAAATTATCTCAACACAAAAGGTTTAATGCATGACCAATTGTTGTCTTGTCACTTTTAAGTATAACCTAATTAGGCACCATCAATTTAATTAATTTAAAACTTTAAGAATGATATATATATTTTTGGACATAATGATAACATCCAAAATAATATTGGACACTATCTTTAATGAGTCCAAAAGTAACAATATTACCTAATTAATACGATTCTAATCATTAGTCCTATGTTAATTTTAATTAATTTAATTGTGAATTATTTCCATTTTCTAGGTTAAAATGAAACATTGAAACTTTCATCGGAATATTCATTGATTAACATCACTCTTCAATGTGATACTAACCAATATTGAACATTCTAATATTGTTTCAAATATTCATTTATTTGCTACAATGGTCTTTCCTATTTAATTATGTGATTAAGTGACCTAGGCTAAAGGCTCTAAGTATTAGTATTAATTAGGTGACCAAATTGTCTAAGTGATAAAGTTACATGCTCAATTTAAAATCAGCAAACAAATATATAAATAATTAAACAATTAAACAAATGAATTAACACTGAAAAGGGATGAAATTGAATTAAATTGAAACTTAAAGAGTCAAAATACAAGCAATTAGTGACTGAAATAAAATGAAAACAGAATATGACTGCACGAACTCTAAGAGCCCAAGAATAGAACGCGAGTGCCGAGTTTCTCATACCCGACCCGACAACAAAATGCTGCGTTTTGCAGCTCTTATATAAACCCTCCTTTTAACCCAAAATTCCTTTTTTCCTCATTTTGCACTCTCTCTCTAGAACCATCACTCTCCCTCCTCACCTTATTTCCTTTAATCCATAACGTGAAATCCTCAAAGAAATATCACCATTTCGGATCAAACTTTCGGTTTTACACCAAACTCAAATCATGTTCTTCATTTTCAATCACATAATCCAACACAAACACTTAAACCATCCAATTTTCTATTTTTTATGGATCAAACACTAATTTCCTTCGAAAACTTAACTCATGTTCTCCCGGTTTTTCCCTTTGATCCGCACAAACACCAAAACTCCCTATATATCATATTTTTTAAGATCAAACCTATAAATTTCCATGAACTCAAACTAAACTTTTCCCTTTTTCTCATTTCGATCCACAAACACCATTGAAACCCTAACCCATTCTATTTACCGAATGTCAGAGGCAATGTCGGTCACCGCAGACACCTTTGGTTGTCTTCTTCCTTTTTTCGGTCACTACTGCAACTCCGACCAAGCTTCGGTCACCTTCTCCGGTCAACTCAAATTTTCGGCCGCCGTCTGGTTCTCTTCTGGCGACCGGTCACCGTCGTGAGGCGATTTTCGGCCGTCGCATCACCGCCGTGACCACACCTAAAAAACCCTAAAAAACTGATTTTTCATCCTAAGTGACCTAAAACCTACTTCTGGTTCAATAAGATCTCCATTCTTCCCCAAATCCTAGTCCTAAACTACCCAAAACCCTAATCCCTCTTCAACTCTGCCATATACTCCGGCCACGAAACAGATCCAACAACCTTTCATTTATTTTCCTTCCGTTTTTTGTTAAATCTAACATATTTATTTTCTTTTTGCAGGAAATCGGAAAGAAAATGGAGAAAAATTACCTTTAAACGACGGTTGATTTTTTTCCGGCCGAGCTCAGACGGTTCGGCGCAGTCCCAGCGGCGATTTGGCTACTAGCTCTTCATCTCCCGACAACGGTTCGAACTCTCGGCAGTTCAATATCCGATAACCGGTTGGATTTTGAGAGTTATACTCTCTCTCATCATTATATTTTTATTATTATTATTATTTGTTTTTATGGTCCTCATTAATGCACTAACACAATCTCTCTCCTCTATCTATAGATTTGACCAGCGCTAACGTCATGGCTGACGTGGGCGAAGCCAGCTGGCTCCAGCTAGAGGTGATTCACGTGATATCTAATTGGGCGAATGAGATGTCGCCACGTGGACCAGTTTTGGCGGGAAGACTCAATTTTCAGCTTAAAGGGTGTTTCTTTAACAGTGTATAAAGTGTTTATTTGGGTGATTATATATCAGAATGAGCGGAAAACGAAAATGGATTGGGATTTTGGGCTTTTTAGAATAAAACTTGGGCATGTACTTAATATTTGGAATACAAAACGGACCTATATTATTTAAATGGACATTATCTATTTATTTAAGGACCATTACTATTTTGGGTCATATTTATTTATTTATAGTATATATAGGTATCTCCGGACAAAATATGGGTTCTACATCTGGCATCTTCTATGTCACTTGGCAAAGCTCCCTGGGGGTTTGTTGCTGAGTGCATTAGCAATCTGCCCAATCCGAACCTTCATGTTTTGCATCGAAGCTGCCAAACTCTGGACAATGGAATCATTCCCCTCCATGTATTTTGTTAAAGTCCCATGGTTGTTTCGTTGCCCTGGATGAAAATTATTTTGTGCCCGTTGAATAGCATTCTGATTGACTCATGGCATGGCATTGTTCTGACGCTAGACGTTGTTGTTCTATTGTTGGGCATTTTATTGGTTGGATCCTTGACTTCCCCAAACAAGGTTAGGGTGCTACCTCCATCTTGCATTATAAGCATTTGAGTTAGGGTTAAAATTGCGATTTATGTTGCCAACATAATTTACCGATTCAAGGTTGGCAGGGCAATCATGCATATGGTGGCTCTCTCCAAAGATAGTGTGGAATGGTTCTAATGCCTTCACTTCTTGAAGCTCATTTTTCTTTTGCAATGTTCTAACTATACTAGTGAGGTTAGAAATCTCAGCATGGATGGACGTTAGTTCATCAACCTTCAACTTTCCACTGATTTTTATTTTCGATACTTAACCTGGCAACGGGGTACTCGAAATCATTAACTGAAATTCTCTCAAGGATACCCACAACCTCCGTATAGTTCTTGTCAAGAAATGAACCGACTGCCGAAGCATCAATAATAGTCCTCGTTTGTGCATTTAGTCCGTTGTAGAAAGTTTGTATTTGAGTCCAATTTGGAAATCCATACATAAGACACCTTCTCAACATATCTTTAAATTTTTCTCAAACATCATATAAGGTTTCATCTTTAGCCTACCTGAATGTAATAATCTCACCACATAGCTTGGCTGTAACGCCCCAATTTTGGGCTTAGGAGTTAGCCGAGTTCAGCTGGGCGGTTCGAGTGAACCGGTTCGCGCGAGTTAGACTAGTTTCGGGAATAAGTTGAAATAAATGGTTTTTGAGGGAAATAAAATATAGAAAAATATTTTAAAATCCTAAAATAATGTTTTGAAGGTTGTGGAGAGTTCAATTTGATAAAATTGGACTGATTTAATTGGCATTTTGAAAATGGTGACTAAATCGTCAAAATTACAAAATACGTTTTAATGACTAAATTGAAAAGAATCAACGCTTAAAATCTTTTCTCCCAACTTTTTCTTATGTAACTTATTTTCTCCCAACTTTTTCTTATGTAACTTCTTTTATGTAACTTCTTTTCTCCCAACTTTTTCTCTCAACTTTCCCATCAGCCAAACTATTTTCTCATCACTTAAATCTCAAGAGATATTTTTTTTCACATACTTTTGATTTCTAAATGGTTCTCATGGATTTCTACATCAACTACCTTTGAATTTCTTGAAGGTTTTCATCTAAATCATTGCCAATCAAGGGAAAAGCTTGTGTTAGATGTAATTTTTTTCTCTCCTCTAATCAAAGGTTATTTATTGAAATTCTCAAGTCTTTGATTCTTTTGTCTTAGTTTCTAATTTGATTTGATGATTACTTGGTAATATCTTGATTTAATTGTGTTTTATTCAGGGGAATTAGGCTTAGTTTGTGGTTGCTTTTAAAAAGTGTGGTGAAAAAAGTGATTTTCAAACTAGCTGTTGGAAAGTAGTTTTGAAAAACTGGTTAGTGTTTGTCATTGAAGTCAAAAAGTGATTTTCATGAGATAAAAAGTCTATTTTAGACATAATATTAAAAAGTAAAAATAAATTTAGGTGATTGTTCAAATTAATTAATGTTATGATCTATGAAATAAATCAATTTCAATTATAATAAAAAATATTTTTTATAAAATTTAATTTGAAAATATAAATTACATTCTAGATTATATACGGACATACCACTTACACATTAATAATAAATATAAAATAAAGTACAAATAAAACAATTTTATTCTCAATATAAATATTATAAAATATATATTATTTTACATGTAACCCTCTCGTCCCGGTCTGGTCGGATGACCGGTCCGAGTGGGCCACACGGGGAAAACCGAAGCGAAACCCGTTAAGGTTTCCCCTCGGTTAACGACCCAGAAAACTTTTTTTTTCTTATCTTGTCTACATACATAAATTAGACCTAAGTGTGTCCCAACAGCGGAAGATACAATCATGAAACAATTCACCGACCAAACAAACATAAACAGTCAATTTTTCTTCATTACAGCAGGCCGTTTCGAAACACCTATAGGGTGTTCCGAAACGCCCTGACCTGGTCAACGAGCCTGGGTCAACCACAAGGTGACCGTTCCGAAACAGGGGTGACCCGTATCGGAACGACCTTGACGGTCAATATCTCGTGGTCAACAAGATTTGACCGTTTCGAAACTTCAAAGGCCCGTTTCGGAACGGCTTCATCTCGCCAATTTCTCAAAATTACAGTGGCGAAAACATTCCGGAACGACCCTCATCCGTTCCGAAACGGCAGGTCATTTATGCAGGGCCGTTTCGGAACACGGGGACCCGTTCCGAAACACCCCCTGTCTGCAGACTTTTCTGGGCTGTTTTGGGGCACAAGGATGCCCCAAAACACCTCCAAAACACCAAGCAACATCAAGACAAACAACTTAAGGCATAGCAACCATACAAGCATACATATATAAGCCAAGGGAGTCAATCAAACATGGATTAAAGCATTCATACATGGCATCCTAGTTAATGAGCAATTTAAGCAATATTGGCATACTCCAAAAACACAAAGGACCTTAAAAGGAACAAGACTTCTTGAAAGGTTTGCACTCATACACTATGCAACCTAAACATTCTAAAGCATACCATCAATCATCAAACATTCATCAGTATAGCATGCTTACAACCCATGATCAATCCAAAAACACATCAATCAAATGAGTCACACACGCTCATACAAAGACCCTTGCCACATTGCTAGCTATTACAAAATCGATAACCATACTTGAGCTACAAACTTGGAAGCCCTTCTTGCCTTGCCTCGAGCTAACACCACGCTAATGATCTGCATTGTTGAACATTGAGAGCGTAAGCTATAAGCTTAGTGAGGGTGCTCTAAAACGAAGAACATCAACAATGCAGGGTTCAAGCATGTAATCCTAGTCTCACACATATCAAGCATTGCATATAAACAAGTAGACTTAGCTAGTCTTTCAAGTGGCATATATGGTCTCTCAAACCTAGCAAGATTTCACATCAATATCAATTATCATATACAATACCATATATCAAAACCACATATCACCATCATATATCACATTACATAAACAAGTTTAATTGGCCACTTTAATTACCCCGATTGTGCGGATTAAAACCTTGACAACACTTTACCTCGGTGGGATTCCACTCATCACCGGACCTTGCATGTGCGGGATTCCACTCATCGCCACATGCCCTACGGATGGGATTCCACTCATCATCCCGTAGAAGTATATAAAAAGCTTCCGGTGGAATGTCACATCACCGTACTCCTCCTTGATGACTTAACGCCATCAAGGCCACGTACGTTTTGACTCAATTTGTGTGCACACTATCCTAATGATCGATCATTTACAACCGGTAATTATCTTAGTGCCAATTATCATTATCACATCACATATCATCAACCACACTCATGCTCATCACATACATATACATATCATGACATACATGCATAACTTATCCACATTTCTCAAGAGCATAGATAGGCCAACACAAGCATTCAAAGGAAATCAATAGCTAAAATCAACAACATGAATTAAATGGAAATGGCCTACCAAGCACATTTCTCTCACACACTAAACACACTCGAACCATACTTTAAAACAAGTTTGAAACCACTCACCGCCCTTCCTTAGCAAATCGAACAATCCTCCTACGCACCCGGATTCGGTCCCAAAGCTCCTTCAACGTTTCCCCTTGCTTCTAGCCAAGCAAAACACACTTATTACACCACAATTCAATGCTAAAGCTCAACTATCAATTCACTTCACAACCATAAACCAAATTTCACAAATTCCCCAAATCACAAAATCTCCCAAAACTCAATTTTCGTGCTTCCCAAAACCCTTGCTGAAAAACCCACTTCCAAACACCCAAAAGGCTTCCAAATCATCCCAAAACACTCTCATACCATAGGTAGACCAACAGCCCATCAATTTCAACACAAAACCCACCAAAAACTCAAGTTTTACAACCTTAAATCTAGCCCTAAGACCTTACTACGAATTTCTATCAAAATTCAACCAAATTAAAGTATATGGTGTATTTCATCATGTTTAAACAAACCCCCAACATAATTTAACAAAACAATTTGAAAAGCCCCATCGAAACCCCAAATTTCTTATGAACCCTAATTTTCAAAACACCATCTTTTTGAAATCTACAACAAGGGATAGATAGAGAATAAAGAGGAGGTTTAGAAAACATAATTACCTCTTAAAATGGTGTTAGAAATGAGTGGAAAATTGATAGAATAGTAACTTGATATTTTGAGAGGGTTTGGGGAGGGGAGATGGTTTCCACGTGAAAAGGGGGAGGGGAAAGGGAGGAAGACACTTTTTTTTTGATAAAGTGGTCTTGCTTTTGAAAGCTTTGGGTCAAATCGCGATATAGGTCCCTCCCTTCTTATTTAAGCTCAATTAGGTCATTACTAGAAGTTGAATTATTTTAATTAAATTTTATTTAACTCGAATTAATACCCGGCTAACTCCTAGGCCCTAAACACGGGTGTTACAACTCTCTCCCACTTAAGGAATTTCGTCCCCGAAATTACCTGACTGAAAGAGATACGGAAATTGCTTTTCCATATCCTCCTTCCTCTCCCAAGTGGCCTCGTCCACACCTCTACGTTGCCACCGCACCTTTACTAACTCAATAGATCTACCCCTCAACACTTTACTGTCAGAAGCTAAGATCTCCACTGGCTCTTCTTCATAAGTCAAATCCGGATTCAATTCAATTTCTTCTACGGGCATAACATGTGATGGATCGGACCTATACTTGCGAAGCATCGACACATGGAACACATCATGTATCTTCTCAAGCTCGGATGGCAACCGCAACTGATAAGCAACGGGACCAACCCTCTTCACAATCTCATACGGTCCTATGTACCTCGGACTCAATTTCCCTTTTCGGCCGAATCTCATCACCTTTTTCCACGGTGACACCTTCAAGAACACCTTCTCACCCACTGAGAACTCAACTTCCTTCCTCTTCAAATCGGCATAGGACTTCTGCCTATCCGAAGCAGCCTTCAAACGATCACAAATCAATTTTACCTTTTCGGTTGTCCCTTTGAGCAAATCCGGCATAGGTAACAGTTTTTGTCCTACCTCGGCCCAACACACTGGAGTTCTACACTTCCGGCCATACAAGGCCTCATATGGAGCCATCTGAATGCTCGACTGAAAACTGTTATTGTACGCAAACTCTACTAGAGGCAAATGCTTCTCCCAAGTACCCTGAAAGTCAATGATACAACATCGCAACATATCCTCTAAGATCTGAATAACCCTCTCTGACTGACCATCTGACTGAGGATGATAAGAAGTGCTGAAGTTCAAACGGGTACCCAAAGCTGTATGCAGACACTCCCAAAATCTCGAAGTAAACCACGGATCTCTGTCCGACACAATGGACTTCGGCACACCATGTAGCCTCACAATTTCACCAATGTACAAATCGGCCAATCTATCTAAGGTGTAAGTAGTGTTGACTGCCAAGAAGTGAGCACACTTCGTAAAACGATCCACTATCACCCAAACTGAGTTCTTCTTCGTAGGAGTCAAAGGCAAGCCCGAAACAAAATCCATAGTGATGTTCTCCCACTTCCATTCCGGAATCCTCAACGGCTGTAACAAACCTGAGGGAACCTGATGTTCCGCCTTCACCCTCTGACACACTAAGCACTTACTCACAAAGTCGGCTACATCTCTCTTCAAGCCAACCCAAAAGTACTCATTCTTCAAATCACGGTACATCTTCGTACTTCCAGGATGCATAGCAAACGGACTACTGTGGGCTTCAGTCAAGATCGTACGTCTCAAGTCACTGTCTTCTGGCACAACTATTCTATCTTTGAAACACAGAACCCCATCAGTGTTGAAGCTGTAATCTGAAGATCTACCTTCGGCTATATCTTGCACGTGAGGTGCCAAAGATCTATCTAATAGCTGTTTCTCTCGAATCAACTGACCTAGAGTAGGTCTAACCTGAAGCTCGGCTACCAGGCCACCATCTCCGGACAAACTCAATCTAGCAAACATAGCTCTCAAGTCTACAACCATCTTTCTACTCAATGCATCGGCCACTACATTGGCCTTACCCGGATGGTACTCAATAGTAAGATCATAGTCCTTTAGCAACTCTAACCATCTACGCTGTCTGAGATTCAAATCTCGCTGAGTCATAATGTACTTCAAACTCTTGTGATCGGTGTATACTGTGCATTTCTCACCATACAAATAATGCCTCCAAATCTTCAAAGCAAACACAACTGCCGCTAACTCTATGTCATGGGTCGGATAGTTGCGCTCATGAGTCTTCAACTGTCTTGAGGCATAAGCCACTACTCTACGGTCTTGCATCAGAACACATCCTAACCCTACATACGAGGCATCACTATAAATCACATAGTCCTTCCCGGACTCAGGCTGAATCAAGATCGGAGCTTGGGTCAAAGCTTCTTTCAATTTCTCAAAGGCTCTCTGTCTTGCATCTGTCCACTCAAACTGAACACTCTTCTGAAGTAACTGTGTCAATGGAGCGGCTAACTTAGAGAAACCCTCTACAAACCTCCTATAGTATCCGGCTAAGCCTAGGAAGCTACGTACTTCCGTCACTGACTTCGGTTGCTTCCACTCAACAATGGCTTCAATCTTCTTCGGATCAACTCTAATGCCTTCAGCTGACACTACATGTCCTAAGAAGACTACTTCCCGGATCCAGAATTCACACTTACTGAGCTTCGCATACAACTGATGATCTAGCAAAGTCTTCAAAACAAGTCTCAAATGTCGGTCATGGTCTTCTTCAGTTCGCGAGTACACCAAGATGTCATCAATAAATACAACCACAAACTGATCTAGATACTGATGAAAAATCCTATTCATCATGTCCATGAAAGTTGCCGGTGCATTAGTCAACCCAAAGGGCATGACTAAGAACTCATAATGTCCATACCTAGTCCTAAAGGCTGTCTTCGGTACATCGACCTCTCTGACCTTTAGCTGGTAGTAACCTGATCTCAAATCAATCTTCGAAAAGACCGATGCTCCCCTCAACTGATCAAACAAGTCATCAATTCTAGGCAACGGATATTTGTTCTTCACTGTCAACTGATTCAACTGTCTGTAATCTATGCACATTCTCATACTTCCATCTTTCTTCTTCACAAACAACACTGGTGCACCCCAAGGTGAAGAACTAGGCCTAATAAAACCTCTATCTGTCAATTCTTGCAACTGAGTCTTCAACTCTTTCAATTCTTTCGGTGCCATACGATACGGAGCAATCGAAACAGGAGCTGAATCGGAATAAGTCTCAATGCTGAACTCTACCTCTCTGTCCGGTGGTAACCCTGGCAATTCTTCCGGAAACACACTAGGAAAATCACATACTGTCCGGATGTCTTGAGGTCTAACCTCACTCATGTTAGGGTTCATCACATACGCTAAGTATGCTTCACACCCCAACTCAACTAACCTCTTAGCCTCTAGCACTGAAACCACATTGGACAAGAACTTCACGTTCTCACCCACCACTACAATCTCATAATCATCTGTGAGCTTCAAAGAAATCCGTTTAGTTTCAAAATCTATCCTAGCTCTATGTTCCGTGAGCCAATCCATACCCAGAATCACATCAAAGCCATAGAAAGGAAGTTCCATCATATCCACTGGAAATACATGTCCCTGAACCATCAACGGACACCTTCGGTACATCTTCCTAACCACTACCGTGTCCCCAAAGGAACTAGTAACACTAACTCCTACCTCTAGCAACTCACAAGGCAAATTCAAAGACTGTGCATGCTCACTCAATATGTAGGAATGTGTAGACCCAGAGTCAATCAAAGAAAGCAAACCCAAAGACTGTATCGAGAAGTTACCTGCGATCACATCGGTGTCATGCTGCTCCCCGCGCTGAGCGTAAACCCTAGCCTGTCCTCCGCCCTCCGGCTGGACTGCAACAACATGAGCTAAATTCCTCTGACCATCGTTCCTCGGCTGGAAGTTACCTCTACCACGCCCGCGGCCTCTCTGAAAATCATTGGCTCTAGCAGGAGCCTGAGCTGGTGCCTGTCCCACCTGATGTGGACAGTCACGCCTAATGTGGTCTCTAGCACCACAACTCCAACAAGAGTGATAATTTCCCCAACACTCACCGGTGTGGTTCCTCCCGCAGGTAGCACATGTGGGCAACTTCCCACCAGCTCTCTGGCCCTGGTGGCCCCTACCGTGGTTACTGCCACCACGCCTATGATCATACTGATGCCGGTTGTCCCGATGCCTCTTGGCATCTCCTCTATCAAAGTTGCTGGACCTCTTACCTGAACTAGATCCACCTGACCGCCTGGTCAAACTCAAACTGTGCTCCAAGTCCTTGGCCCTCGAGACCAAGACATCAAAATCAATGTAATCAGAAGCTAGAGTATAAGTCTTGATCTCCTCATTCAGCCCATATCGGAAGCGGTTACAACGCTCCACCTCAGTAGGTACAAGTTCAGGTGCATACTGACTCAGTCTGACGAATCGGATCTCATAATCAGTCACGGACATACTCCCCTGAAGCAATGCCATAAACTCTCTCTTCCTCTCATCGAGGTATCGCGGACCCAAATACTTCTTCCGGAAAGCTGTCTCAAAGAACCCCCAAGTGATCTCGGTCTCATCCATCCCCGAAGTAACGGTGACCCACCAGGTGTAGGCATCACCCTGAAGCAGAGACTCAACACATCCCAACTTGCGCTCACCAGTACATCCCATCTGAGCAAGAATACGGACGGTCTTCTCAAACCACATCTCTGACCTCTCCGGAGTAGCACCTCTAAACTCTTCGGCCCCAAGGCCCCGAAGTCTCTCTAATGGTAATCCGGTGCCCTCACCCTGATGATGAGCTGCCTGACCTCCAGCTACTGCAGCCTGGAATGCCCCGGCTATTGCCTGAACCAACGGAGCTAAGTCAATCCCGGCCGGTCCTTGGCCACCTTGGCCTCCTTGTGGTCCCATTGCTCTGGGCCCGGCCTCGCCTCCCACTCCCGGTGGAGGAGGTGGTGGTGGTGGAGGTGGTGGAGGAGCTCCAACTCCAATCACTGGCTCTCCCACTTGAGCCTCAACTCTCACAACTGGCTCAACTCTCGGAGCCTCTGCCCGTGGTTCCGGTCGAACCATCCTAGGCCTCCCACGTGGTCTCATGGTTCAACTAGCAAGGTAAAACTACAACAAGAAACAGATAAGGATTACGTTAGTCAAAGCAAGGGTCCAATGGTGCTCAAGTACTCCTCTTTCCAAAAATCTTTTTAAATTTAGTAGTAGTAGCAATGGGCACACACTCACGCGAGACACGACAATTCATGCATTCAAAACATCATATGATCATTCAAGCATCAAGGGTTCATGGCAAAACACGCATCAAACAACACAAGCATTTAATACATCAAGCTTACCTCACTTACCTGCCCGAGGTCTCGGTAACCTCAGGCTCTGATACTAACAAATGTAACCCCCTCGTCCCGGTCTGGTCGGATGACCGGTCCGAGTGGGCCACACGGGGAAAACCAAAGTGAAACCCGTTAAGGTTTCCCCTCGGTTAACGACCCAGAAAACTTTTTTTTTCTTATCTTGTCTACATACATAAATTAGACCTAAGTGTGTCCCAACAGCGGAAGATACAATCATGAAACAATTCACCGACCAAACAAACATAAACAGTCCATTTTTCTTCATTACAGCAGGCCGTTTTGAAACACCTATAGGGTGTTCCGAAACGCCCTGACCTGGTCAACGAGCCTGGGTCAACCACAAGGTGACCGTTCCGAAACAGGGGTGACCCGTATCGGAACGACCTTGACGGTCAATATCTCGTGGTCAATGAGATTTGACTGTTTCGGAACTTCAAAGGCCCGTTTCGGAACGGCTTCATCTCGCCAATTTCTTAAAATTACAGTGGCGAAAACGTTCCGGAACGACCCTCATCCGTTTCGAAACGGCAGGTCATTTACGCAGGGCCGTTTCGGAACACGGGGACCCGTTCCGAAACACCCCCTGTCTGCAGACTTTTCTGGGCTGTTTTGGGGCACAAGGATGCCCCAAAACACCTCCAAAACACCAAGCAACATCAAGACAAACAACTTAAGGCATAGCAACCATACAAGCATACATATATAAGCCAAGGGAGTCAATCAAACATGGATTAAAGCATTCATACATGGCATCCTAGTTAATGAGCAATTTAAGCAATATTGGCATACTCCAAAAACACAAAGGACCTTAAAAGGAACAAGACTTCTTGAAAGGTTTGCACTCATACACTATGCAACCTAAACATTCTAAAGCATACCATCAATCATCAAACATTCATCAGTATAGCATGCTTACAACCCATGATCAATCCAAAAACACATCAATCAAATGAGTCACACACGCTCATACAAAGACCCTTGCCACATTGCTAGCTATTACAAAATCGATAACCATACTTGAGCTACAAACTTGGAAGCCCTTCTTGCCTTGCCTCGAGCTAACACCACGCTAATGATCTGCATTGTTGAACATTGAGAGCGTAAGCTATAAGCTTAGTGAGGGTGCTCTAAAACGAAGAACATCAACAATGCAGGGTTCAAGCATGTAATCCTAGTCTCACACATATCAAGCATTGCATATAAACAAGTAGACTTAGCTAGTCTTTCAAGTGGCATATATGGTCTCTCAAACCTAGCAAGATTTCACTCAATATCAATTATCATATACAATACCATATATCAAAACCACATATCACCATCATATATCACATTACATAAACAAGTTTAACTGGCCACTTTAATTACCCCGATTGTGCGGATTAAAACCTTGACAACACTTTACCTCGGTGGGATTCCACTCATCACCGGACCTTGCATGTGCGGGATTCCACTCATCGCCACATGCCCTACGGATGGGATTCCACTCATCATCCCGTAGAAGTATATAAAAAGCTTCCGGTGGAATGTCACATCACCGTACTCCTCCTTGATGACTTAACGCCATCAAGGCCACGTACGTTTTGACTCAATTTGTGTGCACACTATCCTAATGATCGATCATTTACAACCGGTAATTATCTTAGTGCCAATTATCATTATCACATCACATATCATCAACCACACTCATGCTCATCACATACATATACATATCATGACATACATGCATAACTTATCCACATTTCTCAAGAGCATAGATAGGCCAACACAAGCATTCAAAGGAAATCAATAGCTAAAATCAACAACATGAATTAAATGGAAATGGCCTACCAAGCACATTTCTCTCACACACTAAACACACTCGAACCATACTTTAAAACAAGTTTGAAACCACTCACCGCCCTTCCTTAGCAAATCGAACAATCCTCCTACGCACCCGGATTCGGTCCCAAAGCTCCTTCAACGTTTCCCCTTGCTTCTAGCCAAGCAAAACACACTTATTACACCACAATTCAATGCTAAAGCTCAACTATCAATTCACTTCACAACCATAAACCAAATTTCACAAATTCCCCAAATCACAAAATCTCCCAAAACTCAATTTTCGTGCTTCCCAAAACCCTTGCTGAAAAACCCACTTCCAAACACCCAAAAGGCTTCCAAATCATCCCAAAACACTCTCATACCATAGGTAGACCAACAACCCATCAATTTCAACACAAAACCCACCAAAAACTCAAGTTTTACAACCTTAAATCTAGCCCTAAGACCTTACTACGAATTTCTATCAAAATTCAACCAAATTAAAGTATATGGTGTATTTCATCATGTTTAAACAAACCCCCAACATAATTTAACAAAACAATTTGAAAAGCCCCATCAAAACCCCAAATTTCTTATGAACCCTAATTTTCAAAACACCATCTTTTTGAAATCTACAACAAGGGATAGATAGAGAATAAAGAGGAGGTTTAGAAAACATAATTACCTCTTAAAATGGTGTTGGAAATGAGTGGAAAATTGATAGAATAGTAACTTGATATTTTTGAGAGGGTTTGGGGAGGGGAGATGGTTTCCACGTGAAAAGGGGGAGGGGAAAGGGAGGAAGACACTTTTTTTTGATAAAGTGGTCTTGCTTTTGAAAGCTTTGGGTCAAATCGCGATATAGGTCCCTCCCTTCTTATTTAAGCTCAATTAGGTCATTACTAGAAGTTGAATTATTTTAATTAAATTTTATTTAACTCGAATTAATACCCGGCTAACTCCTAGGCCCTAAACACGGGTGTTACAGTACAATTATGTATGCATAAACATTATTTTAACAATAAATTATAATTAAATAATAAGGGTAAAAAAGTAATTTTATTTTCAAACTAGCTTTTCCACCCAAGAAGCTATAAAATCCAGCTTTTTGGTTTGGGTGGAAAAGCTTATTGAAGTGTAAAGAAGTGAAACAGATTTTTATTCAACTGAATTGATTAATTATACAAAGTTCTTAATAATGCTTATATAGGAAATACAAAGATGAGTTTAAACTAATAAACCCTAATAACTGAAATAACTAACTAGGGGAGTTATTAGCTGTAACAGCCCCCCCTCAAGCTGGTGGTTGATGTATATCCAACAAGCCCAGCTTGAAAACGAAATGGTGAAATGAGGAGCTTGGGACAGCTTTGGTAAACATATCAGCTAGCTGGTTTATGGATCGAATGTGGAAGAGTTTCAAGAAACCAGCAGCAACCTTTTCCCGTATGAAGTGACAATCCACTTCTATATGCTTGCTACGCTCATGAAAAACTTGATTCGATGCAAGATGAACAGCAGACTGATTATCACAGAACAAAGAAGTTTGAGAAATTTGAACTCCAAAGGAAGAAAGAAGAGCAGTAAGCCAAACAAGTTCGCAAGTTGCAGAAGCCATTGCTCGATATTCTGCTTCGCAAGAGGATCTGCTCACAATGTTCTGTTTCTTGGATTTCCAAGAGATGAGACTATCTCCTATATAGGTACAATAGCCAGTAGTAGATCTTCGAGTGTCCGGACAGGAACCATAATCAGCATCGACAAAAGCACGCAACTGGAGATTGTTGTTTTTAGAGAAAAACAACCCTTGTCTAGGTGACTTTTTAATGTAGGAAAGAAGGTGATAAACAGCTTGTAAATGTGGTTGGCGTGGAGAAGAAACAAACTGACTTAGGAGATGGACAGCAAAGGTGATATCCGGACGTGTATGCGTGAGGTACAACAAATGTCCAACCAGTCTTCTATAAATCTGTGGATCGGTCAACAAGTCCCCTTCATGAACACTTAGCTTATGAGAAGCAATTATAGGAGTTTCAGCAGGCTTCTTCCCAAGACAACCAGTATCCTATAATAATTGCAGAGTATAGTGTCGTTGAGAAAGAGAAATACCAATATCATTCCTTGCAATTTCGAATCCAAGGAAATATTTCAATGGACCTAAAAGCTTGAGTTTAAAATGTGACTGAAGGAAATCTTGCACAGCTTCTAAAAGAAGCAAATTTTTACCAGCCAATACCACATCGTCCACATACACTAACAAAGCAATGAAATCATCACCTGTGCCTTTGGTGAAAAGAGAGTGTTCTGAAGGGGATTGAACAAAACCACATTTGAGAATTACCTGAGAGAAAGCATGAAACCACTGCCTAGAGGCTTGTTTAAGACCATAGATCGATTTGTTTAACTTGCAAACCAAGTTAGAAGACCCATCTTGATTCACACAAGGCATTGAATCCTTCAAATTGTAGCCCAAAGGAAGCTTCATATAAACTTCTTCATCGAGCTGTCCATTTAGAAAAGCATTGTTGACATCCAATTGCAACAAATGCCAATTATTGGAAGCAGCTAAGGCATGTAAAACTTTAAATGAAGTCATTTTTGCAACAGGTGAAAAGGTATCTATGTAATCGACTCCTTCGATTTGAGTGAAACCTTTAGCAACCAACCGGGCTTTGAACCTATCCACTGTGCCATCAGCCTTATACTTCACTCTATAGACCCATTTATAATCGATAGGTTGTTTACCTTCAGGAAGAGGAACAACCGTCCATGTCTTTAAGTCTTCCATAGCTTGTAATTCATCCTGCATGGCTTGCCTCCACTCAGGATATTTAACTGCCTGATGATAGTATGTAGGTTCATATACAGAAGAGATGTTATTGACAAAAGAAGCATAATCATCTGAAAGGTGATGAGATGATATATGATGCTGAAGAGGATAACAACAATCAGTTGTATTGTTGCATTGATAATGTTGTAGATAAGTAGGTTTCTGAGAAATACGTGAAGACCTACGAACCAATTCTGCATGGGGAGCTGAATCTGCACGTGCAGGTGCACGAGTAACCTGGGGTGCAGGTGCATGAGTAACCTGGGGTGTAGAAGGAACTGGAATGTGTGCAGGTGCAGGAGGAACAACTTCTTGTGTAAGTTGATTGGATTGAGTTGGTGCAACAGACATAGATTGATCAAAAAGTAAGATGGGAGATAAATTCTACTGATGAACAGGCTGGGATACTTCAGGAATGTCACGAGAAGTATCAACTTCAGGGGTGTTGTGACTTGTTGCAGAAGGATGAAGTGATGTAGGAGGAGAACTGATTTCATGTTCAACACCATTTGTATCAGAACCTTGAGGAGTAATCTGAACAAAGGATGAAGGAGAATCATCATTAGAAACACGAGGCAAAGAAATGTTTGGAAAGGGATCAATTAAACTATCTAAAGAAGGTGCCACTTTGTGAAAAGGATATATTGACTCATGAAAAATCACATCTCTGGAAACAACAATCTTCTTAGTGGATATAATGAAGATTTTGTATCCTTTTACTCATGAAACATAACCAAGGAAAACTCCAGGCAAAGCTCGAGGAGAAAACTTGTCACGCTTGGAAGCAAGAGTCGAAACAAAACATAGACATCCAATGACACGCAAATGACTATAATCAGGAACTTTACAGAATAAAAGCTCATAAGGAGATTTATTATCTAAAAATATTGAAGGCAATCTATTAATAACATGTGTGGCAGCAAGCAAACAATCTCCCCAAAATTGGATTGGTAGCTTAGACTGGAAGTAGAAGGCACGAGCAACAGCTAACAAATGCTGATGCTTTCTCTCAACCACAACATTCTGTTGAGGCGTTTCCACACAAGAAAACTGGTGAAGAATGCCAAGAGATTTAAACAACTCAACAAACTTAAGTTCAAGAGCATTATCAGACCTGAACACTTTTAAATCAAAGCCAAACTGCCTCTTAACCATCTTAATAAAATCAGGAACAATGGTAGAAACCTCAGACTTATGCTGCATCAAATATGTCCATGTACATCGAGTGTAGTCATCCACAATAGTTAAAAAAATCTCTTATTATCATAAGTTGGATGTTTGAAAGGTCCCCACACATCACAATGGATTAACTCGAAAGGTAGATTAGATTTAGAAGAAGAACTGGAAAAAGACAATCTATGCTGTTTTGCCATGGGACAAATATAACAAGGATCATCACTCTTATTTATATTACAATTGGGTAGCACATCTTTTAAAAGATGCAAAACACGAGCACTAGGATGCCCTACTCTAACATGCCAAGAAGCAGATACAACATTACTAGAAGAACAAAAAACATTAGCATGCTTATCGAAAGGCAAATGAAGAAGATAAAGCCCTTGCAGAAGATCAGCTTTCCCAATCGTGTTGTGAAGGTCCTGAATGAGACAATGAGATTTATCAAATAACACAGTAAGATTAGATGATTTTACCAACTCACTAACAGCAATAAGATTAAGTTTAAAATCAGGAACATATAAGACATTGGTTAAAATAAACTCAGGAGATAACCTTACTGTGCCAGCATGTGTAACTTTGACAATAGTAGCATTAGGAAGCATAACAGAACTGTTAAAAATAGGATTCAAAGATTCGAAAGCAGCCTTAGAACAACAAATATGCCTAGATGCTCCTGAATCTATGATCCAATTAAAGTTGTTATGAAAAGTAGATAAACTGTTAATGTAAGATAAAATCATACCTTGCATTGAAAGGTTGATAGAAGAAGAAGAAGGAATATCCACAACAGAGGAAGTTTGTGAAGTTGTATTCAATTGAGAAGTAAGCATTGCAATAAGCTGCTGACATTGCTGATTAGTCAACGCATTATTAGTACTCTCAACATTACCAGAATCATTCGAGGGTAAGTAAGTTTCCTTTGCACAAACCAAATCTGCAACAGCATGTGCCTGAGCACTAGAAACATTCTTCTGAGATCGAAAAGAATACCATGGAGGATAACCATGAAATTTGAAACACTTTTCTTTTGTATGGCCTAACATGTGACAATGAGTACACTGAGGACGTGATCGTTTGGAATGCTGAGGAACATGCTTCTGGACAGCAAACACAGGATTTGAGGTAACTTCAGAAGAACCATTCAAAGAAATAGTTCTTTGATTTTCTTCTTGTAAAATCCAAGAAAAAACCTTGGAAATGGATCCATTAATAAAATTTGAGCACGAACATGGGCATATGACTCATTGAGACCCATTAAAAACTGCATTGTTTGCTCACGTTGTTGATCATCTAACATTTTCTTGACTCCTCCACAAGTACAAAGAGAACAAGAACAAACACTTTTGACAGACATTAACTCATCCCACAAGATTTTGAGATTCGTATAATATGTACTTACTGACATTGAACCCTGAGCCAGTTCATTTAACCTCTTTTTAAGATGGAAAATGCGAGGTCCATTTGTCTGCTGGAACCTCTCTTCAAGATCCTTCCAAATTGCAACTGCTGTTGAATGATAAAGCAATCTGGCTGCAATATCTTTGGATACAGAATTCAAGATCCAAGAGTTAACAAGATTGTTAGCTCTAGTCCAAGCATTAAATCGGTCTGAAGTGGACGCAGGAGCTGAAATCGATCCATCCACAAATCCCAACTTGTTCTTGGCTGACAAAGCCATTAACATCGAACGCTTCCAGGTATTATAATTGTCATTGGTTAAGGGTTGAGTCACCAAAACCATTCCCGGATTATCCGACTGATGAAGATAATAAGGGTTATTACCCTCTTGAAATTGATCATTAAGATCAACCATGGTTGAAGAACAACCGAAGCTAGAAAGCAAAAAACAGATAAAAGTGCAAAAAGAAGCACAAGAAGAAACGCAGAAACGCAAAAACTGATTCTTGATGAATCAGAAGAAAAATTCATCTGATACCATATTGAAGTGTAAAGAAGTGAAACAGATTTTTATTCAACTGAATTGATTAATTATACAAAGTTCTTAATAATGCTTATATAGGAAATACAAAGATGAGTTTAAACTAATAAACCCTAATAACTGAAATAACTAACTAGGGGAGTTATTAGCTGTAACAAAGCTAGTTTTAAAATCAACCAAAAACAACATGTTTTAACTAAAAGCACTTAAAAAAGTGATTTTTGGTTGCGAAACGTAACCAAAAACGGGCCCTTAATCTAATTGTTTAATTTTAGATTTGAATTCTTAATTTGGAGTAATTGGCTGAATATTTAATTGAATTATTAGATTAATTATTAGATGCAACATACATGTTCTATTAAATGTTTGAAAGAAAAAAAAAATAGGGTGGTTTGAAGCATGGGCTACTGCCCTGCTTCTCGAAATAGCGCGCTGCTTCTCGAAATAGCGCGCTGGGCGCATAATTGAGCATTTGCTTTTACGTAAAAAAAATGGAGAAATTGGAGGGACATTTGAGATTGAAATGGTAGCTGGGCGCTGTTTTTTGCGTTAAAAATAAAAGGGGAACATAGAGAATTGAAGGGGAAATGGGAAATGGGACCAGTGGCGTGATGATATTGGGTTTTTTTAAGGGTAAACTACTGCAGAAGTCACTTATGTTTATACTAAGTACAGAGTTAGTCCTTAAATTTGAAAAATGACCAGTAAGGTCTCAAACGTTTTCGGGACGTAAACTTCTAGTCACTCAGCCGTTAAATCTAAACGGAAGGGTGATCTGACACATTAAAAAAATGATAAATTACTTAAATAGTCCTTAAACCATTACTTAACTTGTATTTTAACCACTGAAATAAAAATAATTTATATAATTTCACATTTCATCCTCTATATTTATAATTTTTTTATTTCTTTCCCCTCAACTACTCCCTACCGCTATGAGGCCTTCGATCTTTTCACTAACACGTTCACTTTTCATGCTTTCAGGAGACGGTAGAAACAAGTTTAAAATGTTTGATTTGGTAAAGTATGAAGTGGGTGACTTTGTTAACTTGGTTAAGTACTTGATCATCAAGTTATTGGACAAAACTTGAGTAGTTTGAGTAATAATTCAAATATTACGATAACATTATATTCTCCTGTGTATTTTTGGGTCTTCTTCTTCTCCTACAATTTCTTATTTTCCCCCTTTATTTTCTGCCGGAAAATTTCTCTTTTTCTCATGGGATTGCTATATTCAAGCAGCTTTGTTTTGTTTCCAGCAAATCTCTCTAAAGCTTCTTCTTTTCTTTCTTTCTTTTGTTTGTTTCCCGGGAATTGTCCTTTCTGGTGGAAAAAAAATACAAAGCAGGGAAGCAAGCTTGCTATCTGTAGATAAGTCAAATACAACTTGCAATTGTAGTTTTATGTGTAAATTTTGCAAGCTCGATTTCAAACGAAGTAAATGCTTGCTAGTGTTGGAAGTATGAAAAATAAAATATCGAACATTTTTATTGTCACTACAATTTCCTGTAAATTTTTATCAATTATTTTTTTAATTCCTCTTAAAAATAATACCGACTTTAATAACAACAACAAAATAAAGTATGAAAGAGTGAAAATCAAACTTACAAAGAGCAAGAAAGGCAAAAAAAAATTGATATCAACCGTGTGGTACTGAGTTTATAATTGGGTTTAAATCTCCTAAGTTCAAGTCCAGGAGTTTCAAGGTCAACAAATGAAGAGAAACCTGTTAACAACAACGCGGAAGTAAGTTTTTTAAAGAGATTTTTCTGGTTTAGTTTCCTTTTGATTTTTTTTTATCTTAAACTTTGTTAAGAAAAAGCGCATCTAAATCAAGGAGAGCAGGTTTAATTTTTGTAGTTTAAGTAATAATTCAAATACATCTCGTAGTATAAGATGTATTTATTGTAATCGTACATAGAAGTGTAATGTAACATAATCTGTTGGTGGTGAGAATGAGGTTTGGACAGAAAGCCACATACGATGGTAAAGATGTTAAAGAGGGGGAAGAATGAGAGTGAAGAAGAAAAGAGAAAGTAGAAGTTGAGATTTGACTAGACTTGAGATACAAGGATTTTCTCATGCGATAATATATGTGGTCTCGTGTCAGATTTAGGGGCAATATCAAAGTATAGCATAAATGGGGACCCCTTCTTGGATGAATAAGACCACATGGGGAAGTTTCCAACTGCCTATAAATGGTTCGCTCTCTCTTCCGACTTCACTTCAACCACAATTTCGTCAATGGCCGGGAAGCCAACTATTATGACCATCTTTCTTGCTGTCATGCTGCTTTTACTAGCACACAACAATGTAAGGCTTCACCCCTTTTGCATTCTTTCTTATTTCAAATTTATAGTTCATTACCCTTGGTAAAATGGAGGATGACATGTTATAATATCAAATATAAAACTATTAATGAACATGATGTATGGCAGGCAGCGAGCAGCAGTCATGAGGCACCATCTCCGCAGCCCCAACTAGCCAACAACGTTACAATGGTAATGGATTTTGCTGAAGAAAGAAGAAATCTACATATTTCCTCCATAACTGAAACGTTTTCCCAGAATTCATCTCCTAATTTTATTTTTCATGCTTTCTCACAATATTGAGTAATTTTATTTTCCTCTGGCATTTTCCAGCATGTTTTTATTGGACGCAGAAAATAGTATGTTAAACCTGAGTAGTTTAAGTAAATATAGAGGATTAAATGTGAAATTATATAAATTATTTTTATTTCAGTGGTTAAAATACAAGTTAAGTAATGGTTTAGGGACTATTTAAGTAATTTATCATTTTTTTATTGTGTTAGATCACCCTTCCGTTTAGATTTAACGGCTGAGTGACTAGAAGTTTACGTCCTGAAAACGTTTGGGACCTTACTGGTCATTTTTTAAATTTGGGGACTAACTCTGTACTTAGTATAAACATAAGTGACTTATGCAGTAGTTTACCCTTTTTTTAATTGATTCGATTATTTGTGATGGGTGCTATAATAAATGCGTTATTTTGATGGGGTTCAAGTTATATTGACCCTTGTATTTTTTTATGGAAGTTGACGAGTGTTCGGACGTTGTTCGGTAGGTGTTGAGGCGTTGGCGTCGAGACGTTGTCTTCGAAGCGATATCAAGTTCGTGAATGGAAATGATTTTAAAAGTTTTTCAAAGGTTTGAAAGCAAGGTTTAGGGATTTAGATTAAGCTTGAAACGCTAATCTAAGATCGGAAGTAAGTATGAAAGATTTCGCTCTCGGTTTTCGATTTCCATTGTTTTATTAAATTCATGCTCATGCTTTGAAGATAGAATTGTTTTACCTACTGTTATATGCATGTTTTGAAATTGAAAAATGTTCCATATATTTATATTTTGATAATACATGTGTTTAGAAAGTGGCATGCAACATGTTTGAGAAATTGACTAAATACATGGTTTAATGTATTTGAGATACTTTGATAGAAATGAGTTTGAATAATGCATATGAAAAACAGTGAGGTAACATGATTTAAAAGTGTATACTGGCAAAGTGATGAGACTTAATATTATCGGATATAATTAGTTGACCAATAGGATGAGATGTGCACTATAAACTTACAAAACTCGCGTGTGAGACAAATTCTTCGGTTACACAATAGAGGTAGATTCTATTGTGTTGCGAGTGATAGGGGTAGATTCTATCACCAACGGGCAATGGGGGTATTACCATCTCGACCGAAGTGAAATTATGGTGAGGGTAGATTTCACCATGAGACTTGATGAGGGTAGATTCTATCAAGGTGTCTGCATATCCGAACATGTATGGATGGGGTAGATTCTATCCAGTCACTTGTAAAGCCAATATATGAGAATTACATGTATCATGGTTTCTAAATGTTTTGTATAATGTTATTTATACATGAGATGTTTTGGTTTAAGCTTTGCTTAAGTTGTTCAAGCATGAAAGGCTTAAATGAGATTTGCATGATGAGTAATGCATGAAATTTATGATACATGGTTTGAATGAGATTATTGAACTTGCTTTTAAATGACATTCAAAGTATGAGAATTGAGCATAATGAAAAGAGATTTGTATTCAAGAAATAGTTTTAAAATACATTGTTGTTGGTTTTTAATCGAGTGACCCTCACTGGGCATTTATGCTTACGCTTTTTTTCAACAATGCAGAGAAATAGCTATTCGATGGCAGCAAGAGAGGATTCCAAGGGCGTTTCATAGCTCAAGTATGGTTTTATATTTACTAATTAGTAATAAGTGACAACATGAGGGCACTTATATGTTTTGGGAGGTTGTATTGTGAAACTTCTTGGTTTGTGGCAAGTTTATATTGCCTATTTGGACTTGTAAATGGCCTTTGTATGTTGGTATTTGGTTTGGTTTGCATTTTGAACTCTATGTGGATATTTTCTTAGGGAGCATACCTATAGAATATCATCTATCGTTAAGTTTAAGTTGAATTTTTGGTTTTGTGTCTAACACCTTTGAAATTATGTTGCAAATGGTTGAGTTTATGTTAAAAGCATGTTAGAATGGTTTTGTTATTTGTTTGTTATTCGCAAGTTTGTTGTTGTTATATTTTGGTCCCTGAATATTAAGAACGCAATTGATTGAGTTTGGGGTGTTGTTTTAAGTTGGTTTTTGACATGCAAGCTTGAAATATGACTAATTAAGGATAGGTAATCTTAATTTGGCCTAAGATCTCAAATTTATCTGATTTTACAATACGGTCCCTAAAGTATGTTTAGAATTAATCGATTGTTCAATTGACCTTGTTCGAGTCGTAACTTTATCCTTTGTGAGCAAGATCACCTTAGGATTCGTTAAGAGCATTTAGACAAGATAAAAAGAAAAAAAATTAGGGTCGTTTATTAAGGTAAATCTTCATCGGTTTACTTCAATAATCCCCGTGTAACTCGCTTGAGTCGGTAAAATGGTTAGACCGGGTCAAGGGGGTTACATTGGCAGGGAGTGTTGGCGGCTGGAAATGCGTCAGAAACTTTTGGCATAGGTCCCCCCATGAGGTGACTGAACCAGGTGGCAAAGAATTGAGCCAAGTCTTGGCTCTATCTTTCCATAAAAAAGTGAATAATTTCAACTTTACAGTATCCTCTGATACTTCAGGCTACTGAAATAGCTGGAAAATCTCCATGAATCTTGTCAAGTGTTGCCTTGGGTCTCTAGTAAGTGCTCCATCACTTTGGCCTACATTCAAAAGAGTTTGGATCATTACCAGCTTAATTTCAAAATTTGATGCATTTACCTCAGTGCCAATCACTCATGGCATTAGGTTATCAATATTTGGTGTCGAGAGTTCTCGTATTGGTCTCTCTATGGCATCGTCCACTACGGGTGCAGCAGGATTCCCTTCGTGTATAGGTGGATTCCTTTGAGCCATCTCTCTTATTTTCTTCTTCAATTTGTGGTAGGTTCATTCAATTTCAGGGTCAAATGGTTGATAGTCCGTAGGGTGGTTCTTGGTCATACACCAAGAAAAATAGATAAGTAAAATAAAACAAAAATAAGAAAAACAATAAAACTTCGTTGCAATCCCTGGCGACAGCGCCAAAAACTTGTTGGACTCGTGAGAGTGCTTGGAAAAAGGGGTATAAAAGCGTTGGTAATGAATAAACAGTGCCAAGAAAGAGTCTTTTGTGTGGAGTATACACGATCCTCCAAGTAATACATCAATAAGGTGAGTTATCGATCCCACAATGATTGGTCAAGAGTTTAATTGCTTACTCGTTTTACTTGTCAAAGAAAAGTTTGTTTGTTTTGAAGTTGGTTTTGAAAATAGTCTAAAAGAAAGAAATAAAAGACAACAACGTTGGCAAGGAGAGTTTTAAAATGTATGATGAGTGTTGGCAATGGATGCCTGTTTTCATGTTATTCATGCCATGCCGACTTTTAGTAAATCATGTCCTGGCATTTTTTGCCGAGCAGATTCAAAGTTGGCATTGCCTCTCTCGATGGCAATGCCCTGAATTAACTATGCAAAAACTTTTATATCTCTATAAATCAAAATTTTCATAAATTAATTTGATTAAGTATCAATCTTTTGCTCCTAAGGGGTAGATTTCACTCCCAAAGTGAGTTTATCTACTTGAACATCTTCTCTCGAAGCATCTCACCTTAGTATCTAGCATTAATTCGTTGTTCCCTAAGTCAGTTAAGATATTAATGCTCAATAAGCCAACAAAGCCAACTCTCGTTTGGCAATGTATTTGTGAAAACAATTAAGATCATGCCAGATAGGCAAAACAATACCATCGCATTTCCAATTATTAAAAGCTAAACATAGTAAATAGCGTTCAACGCAACCATCCCTCACCAACTATTAAATTAGTTCATGGTGAGGGTTTCCAACCAAAAACCATAATTGTATCTCAACATCATCATCTTAAATAAATAAAAACAACTTAAACGAAGAAAATGGGTGAGAAGGCGGTCTCTCGATGCAACCCTTCAAAATTCAGGTTCGTAGTCAAGCTTGGTCGAACCACGTCTCCTTGGTGCAGCCTTCTAAATCTGATTATCGATCTCCCTCTGTTGGGTCACGCCGGTACACCATGGCACATGGGAAAAATTATCTGGTGATTACCACTAGAGATCAATGTACGAGGAACGAATCGGGGTGAATAAGGGTGAAGAATTACCTTTTTAAAATCTGGAATTCTAAATTTGGAGAAGATAGATATTCAATCACAATTCCACAATGTCGATTCTTAAGCTGCAACGATAACGCTCTGACATCTACGTAGTTCACCCAGTTGAAACGAGCATATAAAAGTCTCTAAACCATTTAGAAAGGAACAAGCATATAAAAACTCACTAAACTATTTAGAGTGTTTTCCCCAAAAAACATTAATGACTGCTAGATCTCTCATGTCTTTATATAGCCTTTGAAATCCTAATTTAACTCATATTAGGATTCAAATATATATATAATCCCAATTCAACTTAATTAGGATTTTAATATATATAATCCTAATTTAACTTAATTAGGATTTCAATATATATATATTAAATATATATAATTCTAATTCAACTTTAATTAAGATTTTGATATATATATATATTAAATATATATAATCTCAATTCAACTTAATTAAGATCTCAATATATATATATTAAATATATATAATCCTAATTCAACTTAACTAGGATTTCAAAATCAATATATATTAAATATATATAATCCCAATTCAACTTAATTAAGATTTTAATATATATATATATATATTAAATATATATAATCTCAATTCAACTTAATTAGGATTTTAATATATATATATATATACTGATTTAAAACGAATTATATTATTTATATATTAAAACAGACATAATTACAATAATTATTTTTCTTTTAATATTTACCCAATAGTTAAATTATATATATATATCAAATATATATTAATTTAACTAAATTCGTGTACAAAAAAATTGTACATATATAATTCGTTTAATATATGATCATTTCAATTGTGGGTGTGACCCTGTAGGTTCATGTAACGTTAGTAGTAAATATTAGAACATTTCTAATATTACAAACAATGAGCGACATCTAGCAATATGTTATTGTCATCTAAGATACAAGAAACCGTGATTTGACATAACTTTTTCGTGATTAACTCTATTTATGTATTACATCCATTTTTTCCTTAATATCTAGATTTGAAACAAGTCATAGAACAGTCACACTTGTTTACTCCATCTAATATTTCTTGATATCTTGAGTAGACTATTATAAACGAATAACTATGATATCTCATATCAACTTATTCGAGCATGGTCGTGCATTTCTATGATATTACTCCTATTATGTAGGAGGGACAAATCTTATCTTGATCAACCATATTCCACTACATAGATTGTGACATATCCAATATCAGTCTCTATAATGTAGTTAGTTACGACACACGTTTGATCGTATCAAAATATGTCACTCACGATGTTAAAATAATGATGATCTAAAGTCTGAGGATCATACATGTAGTTATCACTATGAGCAATGTTGTGACTGTCATATAATAATCCAAGAAGCATGCTCATAGCGGGTCAGTCCAGTATGTCGTTCTCTAATATATACTTATGTATTGATTTTGACATCTCCATGTCAACGACAACACTTTGTCATTAATCAACTATATATTATTCTTAATGCATTATTGTTGTCCATGCTCACAATAATACTCGACTAATGACATTTTAGAAAAACCATATTATTCTAAGGACTTTATTATAATTCAGTTTATTTACACACGTAGAATTGTAACTTGAAATAATAATGGCAATGCCACTTTATCAATAAACAAGGTAAAAACAAATGTCATTTACAGTCATCTTATGATTGGTCTTCGGACATACTCTAACAATCTCCTACTAGCACTAAGACCAATCACTCATGTATCTAATACCAAGTGACTTAGTGTGATGATCATGCTTCTGTTGTGTCAGAGGCTTTGTTAGTGGATCGACAATGTTAGCATCTGTTAGTACTCTACATATTTTCACATCTCCTCAATCTATAAATTTTCCAATGAGATGGTAACGCCTAAGTATATGTTTGGATCGTTGGTGAGATTTGGGTTCTTTTGCTTGTGTAATGACTAAGTTGTTATGACAACGTAGATTTATAACATTCAATATGCTCAACACAACCCCTAGTTCAGATATGAACTTCTTGATCCAAACACCATCTTTTGTAGCATCACATGCTGCAACATACTCAGTTTTTTGTTGTAGAAACAACTATATTATCTTGCTTTGAACATTTCCAGCTCACACTACCTCCATTAAGGTAAAACACAAAACCCGATTGCGATCGAGAATCATCCTTATCGGTTTGGAACCTTGTGTCAGTATAACCTTTTATACTTAGCTCTTCCTCACCTCCATACATAAGGAATGTATCCTTAGTTCTTCTTAAGTAATTAAGGATCTTTTTTACTGTAACCCAAAGACCTTCATCGGGTTCTACTTGGTACCGACTTGTCATACTTAATGAATATGATACATTCGGACGTGTACATAGCATGGTATACATGATAGATCCAATGGCCGAAGCATATAGAATCTTACACATGTGCTCTATTTCTTAAGGCGTTGAAAGACACATTTCCTTCAATAGTGAAATACCATGTCTCATAGGTAAGAATCCTTTTTTAGATAATTTCATAATGAATCTTTTTAGTACTTTATCTATGTATGTATTTTGACTTAGTCCTAGGAGTCTTCTTGATCTATCTCTATAGATCTTGGTCCCTAATATATAGGTTGTTTCACCCAAGTCTTTCATAAAAAAACATTTTTCTAACCAAGTCTTTAGAGACTGTAAGTTAGGTATGTCATTTCCTATTATCAGTATGTCATCCACATACATAACCAAGAATATGATGCTCCCACTAATTTTCTTGAAAACACATGGTTCGTCTTCATTTTTGATAAAACCAGACTCTTTGGTTGCATCGTTAAAATGAAGATTCCAAATTCGAGAAGCTTGCTTCAATCCATAATGGACTTTTGTAGCTTGCATATTTTTTCGGCATCTTTTGGATCAATAAAACCTTCAGGTAGTGTCATGTACACACCCTCATTTGGTTTTTCCATTAAGAAAAGTGGTTTTATCTTCCATTTTCCATATCTAATAAAAAATACAGTTACCGCAAGTAAGATCCAGATGAATTTAAACATAGCAACATGAGAAAAGATTTCATCATAGTCTATACCATGAATTTGACGAAAGCCCTTAGCGACTAATCGCCCTTTGTATGTTTGTACATTACTCTCCATGTCGGTTTTCTTTTTAATAACCACTCGCACCCTATGAGCTTAACCCCTTCAGGTGGGTCAACCAAGGTCCAAACTTAGTTTTTTAACATGGGATCCATCTTGAATTTCATGGCCTCTAGATATTTCTCAGAGTCTAGGCCCACCACTGCTTCTTGATAAGTCCTAGGCTCATCTTGATCCATGAAGAGAACATTATTATGCAATGTTACAAGAAATCCATATTTCTCAGGCGCATTGCATTCTATCAAAGATCTTCGTAGTGGTTGTGTTTCCAAAACTGTTGAATGTTCCTCAAAAACTTGTGGAACTTGTTGTTCAATCTCTTGTTCAATGATATGTGGTTGATATCTAATTTTATTGAGTTCAATATTTCTCCCACTTCCTTTTTCGGAAAACAAATTCTCTTTCTAGGAAGATTCCTGTTTGAGCAACAAACACTTTGTTCTCGGTAGGATTGAAGAAATAATATCCTTTAGTTTCTTTAGGATAACCCACAAAATTACATTTATGAGATTTGGTTAGAGCTTTGTAGACATCTTATGTTTAACACAAGCTTCGCATCCCCAAATTTTCATAAAAGACATACTAGGACGTTTTCGGTCTATATCTTATATGGTGTCTTTTAAACTGATTTAGATGGAACATGATTTAGTGTAAAAGTAGTTATTTTAGCGTATGTCCCCAAAAAGAAACTAGAATATCAATATGACTAGTCATTAATCGAACCATGTCTAACAATGTTCGATTTCTTCTTTTCAGAAACTTCATTCTATTGTGTAGTTTTACCAGGAGGTGTGAGACAATCCCACATTCCTTAAGAAGCTCACCAAACTCCAAGCTTAAGTATTCTCCTATTCGATCTAATCAAAGAGCCTTAATGTATTTTCCTAGATGGTTTTGTACTTCATTTTAAAATTCCTCGAACTTTTCAAGGGCTTCAGATTTATGATGCAGTAGGTAAATGTACTCATATCTACTGAAGTTATTTGTGAAAGTAATGAAGTATTGAAACCCACTTCTGGCTTGTGTATTCATTGGTCCACATACATCACTATGTATTAATCTTTTTCAATAAGCAAGGCTCGCATAATCAAGTTGTTCGAAAATAAATGAATCCAAAAATCCATCTTTATGGAGTTTTGAAATGCGTTTTTCACTTATGTGACCCAAGTGACAATGTCAAAGATAAGTTTGATTAGAGTCATTTGTTTTTGATCTTTTCGTATTTATGTTGTAAATTGAATTCTCTTGATCCAAAATATAGAGGTCATTTATTAATTGTGTCACACCATAGAAAACATTATCGAGATAAAAGAACAACAATTATTCTTAATAATTATCTCAAAACCAATCTTGTCTAAACAAGAAATCAAAATGATGTTTTTTTAGTCAAATTAGACACAAAATAATAATCCTCTAAACATAAATTAAGTCCACTAGACAACGATAAAGTATATGTTCCTATAGCTAATGCAACAACTCTTGCTCCATTACCAACCTATAGGTCCACCTCTCCTTTTTCTTAGATTTTTACTCTTTTGTAGTCCTTATACAAATGTAAAAATATGAGAGCCACAACTGGTATCTAATACCCAAGAAGTAGGTGTTGATAAATTAATATCAATAACATAAAATCTGAGGCGGATGCTCCGCTTTCATTTACCTTCTTGACTTTTTCAAGATAAATGGGGCAGTTCCTTTTACAATGACATGTCTTATTACAATGGAAACATTTTCCTTCGAGTGACCAGTCAATGTGGTTTAAGTCGTTCAACTTGTCCTTCTCAAGGACCGATCGCAATGATAACAATTTTTTATTTTCCATAATAAGTCTACAACAATAAAATATGAATTTGAGTACATTTACCAAGTTTGTTTATAAAAGGTCTTTATACTCCCACTATTTTTATTAAAATTAATAACCCTCAAATATTAATGTCGAAAATACTTTCTGTAAAGTTTTTCTAGTGGGCAAGGATCCAAATTTCACATTCTCTTAAGTCAGCTTTGGCTTTTCTCTTAAGATTATGGCTATCTAGGTAAGCAACACTTGCTAATTACATCTCATGTAACTCCTTCACATTAGAGTAACTAACTTTTAGGCTTTCTAATCATATTAGAGTAACTTAGTTAAGTCTTTAACCAATAATACAACCGACGAATGTCACTTGATTATTCTTCGCGTTTGGCCAAGATAGATACAAGTACCTTGCTTTAGCGAAACCTACATTGTATCGGTCTAGACTTTAATGAGGGTTAATATTAGGAATCAATAAAAGACTTAATATTTTATTGAGGGTTTTTGTTATTATTATCTCACCATTTAACATTTGATCTTATCAATTAACTAGCATGTGTCACATACATTCATTTTATCACATACATGAAATACAATAAATATGAATGCAATAGTTATAGCTCATATCTTAAGGTAGCTCGTCCCAAGCCAATGGGAGAACCAAATTATTCTTAGGATAAAAACACTTCTCAAGCATCTTTCTGTCAGCTCGCACTTCTGTTCCTCAAGTCCATGCTTATTTGTATAGATTACAATTTTAGAAACTCGTTTTACATACGAGGGAGTAAGATGAGAAGAGAATTACAATAGGAGTAGAGAAAGGCACGACACGCAAGCCGTATTTATAAAACCTTATAAATAAAACTAAATGGGTCATTGCGCTATAACCATGCATTCCAAACACTGTGCATATCAAACATAATAACGACGTGGTTTGTTATTAAGGTCTTACCAGATTGTTCCTACACAAGAGTCAAGCACCTTGCGGGGTTTTAAGAGGGTGAAGCCCTTTACAGGGTTTTGACGGGCTCGTAGCTACTGGCGGGGTTGCTGATGCATGATCAGTGGCAGGGAAATTTTTATGATCAACATCTTAATTGATGTGTAAAAACCTCACGATTTGATAACTTTTATCAACATTATCGTGTTTTCATGATTTTAAAATCCACTAGGTTTTTATTGAAACAACTCTTGTTACTTTCCCGCACGAAATCTACAAACTAACCATCAGTCTAATATATAACTATAACTCGCGTATGTTAACACTTAACATCTAAAACCCTAAAACTCCATATTGAATATGTTAACTGTAACACCCCCTTCCCGGCACGATAGAGAACCGGGTCGGAGCGTGTTACCGATGGACAAAACGATGATCAGTGCGATAAAATTTTATCTTATTAATGTTACTTTAAGCAATATTAGGCATACAAACGTTATCAATGTACTCATAAGTTCAATTTAATCAGGCGAGGACCACAATTAACAACTTAGGGCCATTTTGCAACTTTTACAAGTATCAGAGAACTAACTTGTGATTCTAACAAACTAGAGGTCTTTCGATGTGGATAACTTCACAAAAGTGAAATTCATTATTCACAGGTCAGGTCTACAAGATTTCATTCAATTTGGGGATCATTAACACAATTAATTGTCTTTACAAAAATTCGGTGATTAGATTGTAACATTATCAAACTGTCCAAAGAGTCATTAACTAACTTACCTAACCCCGTATCGAAACACCCTAGGCTGTTTCAAAACGGATGCACGAGAGTCAACTATTGTTTACCTTTCCCTTTTAACCATTTCGATACAGGCTTGACCCGTATCGGAACGGATTGACCACATTTGACTTTGACTTGACTCGTTCCGGTACGCTATGAACTCATACCGAAACATTGGTCTCTAGTGACAAAATGTTCCAGAACGACTCTATTCCGTTTTGGTACACCCATACTCTTAGGTTCAATATTGGACACCCATACCGAAACATCTTCACCCGTTTCGATACGGCCTGGACTGTAATGACAGATTTTTGCTAGTTTTTATTCGATTTACCCTGTCGAACGATGTCTAAATGCAACAAAACTTCACACGCAATATTTCAATAGTATAAACTACTAACATTCCAAGTTTCATGACCATATGAATACATTTACCATGTTTTTACATTTATAAGCTATGTATGCAATTTTCCATCCTTCTTAAACTTCACCAAAAGGTCATTTTAAGCTTTATAACTTATTACAACTTAGGCAATACACCAACATATCAAAATAGGCGTGAATGACTAGTTCGACTACATTGCCATCTTCCTAGGAGTTTATAAGACAAAAATACATTACTTGGGTGGTAGTGAATTGTCTGGCTTGCCGATCCGATCTTCCGACACACAAACCTTCTTAACCTGAAAATGCATGAGATGAGACATGTTAGGCATACTTTGCCTAGTGAGGTAGTCACAAACAATGTAAGTAACAATAATGTCATGGTTATGCTTAAACATAATCTCATGCCAACGATGTCGATGTTATGCAATAATATACAATTTATAAACATATTTCAATTCATTCTTAGTCCTTGGATTGAATCAAGATCATGGAAATGTGAATTCCTACGCCTCGCCAAATCAATAAATGGTCTAGTCCCTCCGCCTCGCCAATATGATCAATAACAACACATCCCTCCACCTCGCCAAATCAATATAGGTCGTAGCCTTAGGACCGTAGTCCACCCGTACACTGAGCTCATGAATTCTATGGCATGCCAATTGTATCCAAAGTTCATTCCAATCCAAGGTTGCAATATTCATATTTATTTCAATAATCAATGATATACCAATGTCCGATGAATTCAATATCATCAATGACTAATATATGTATCTCATCATTAATAACTCATAATTTGATATCAATATCAATGCCCGATGGTTTCTATACAATAATCCAATGACAATGCCAAAAACAATGAAAATACACAATGACAATATCAATGACAATAACCAATGTTCAATGACATTTACCGACACTTACCAAAGTGTCCGATTAACCATCCAATGCAAATTTCTTCAATAACAATGTTAGCGATGTAATTTAAAATATCAAATAATGATCCAGGAAGTTCTTTCGCCTAAACTCGAGACTTTGACTACACTCACCTTGACAATCCGAAGCTTCAAGGCTTTCAGATAGCAATCCCTTTGTTCCTAGCTTGTGATGGAGATGGTGAAACCTCTTTCTCCACTTCTTGAGCTAGAAAATCAATAGAAAACTATTATGATTGATATTTTGATATCAAAATCAATATAATGATTACAAGATCGATAACCGATTTCAATAGAGATGACAACGATGATGTTGCGTGTAAAAGAGTCTATCGCAATGGTAGTGCAAGTGTACACGACGCAAGTAGTAAAGTGATACGAAGTATCGGATATCGTCTCCACAGGGATTGGGCTAATAGCTTCACCTTAATTCACTGCACGAAAGTAAAGAAAATATATGAGAAGTTGTCACGAAAATAATAAAATAAACGTAAATAAAAGAGTAGAGATATCAAGATAGAGAGAATGGGCTGATATTGAATTTCTCATTAGTGCAGGTATTGCAGAGTTTAGGAAATCCAGTTCTGTCGTCGCTCCCGTCGCGGCAGCACCTGTCGCGGCAGCAGTCCGTTGATTGTCGCGGCAGCAACCACTCAACTCAGTACTTCAAGTTTGGCAAGAATCCCAGATATGCCTTGGCCTATCCCTAGGTCCAAGTCTGTCGATGATCACGTCTTTGATGATACCTCCCGGCGTGAATCGAAGGATGAACACCGATGTGGATGAATTCTTCTTTAGCCACTTAACCTCGTCCTATCCCTAGGTACGAGATAGTTCAACTACAAGCTAGAGAACTTGCTCTTATTTCTTTCGTATACTTAACTCTCCCGATGCTAAGTAAATAGATAACCTCACAATGCTCTCCCGATGCTCTTGCAAGATATTAATAACCAAAATAAGAGAACTTGAAGTTTATTTTATTGAACTGAAAATTCCTAAAACAAAACAACCCTTGCAACTACTTTACAAATCAACCCGTGGCCCTAGGGGGAATTTAGAACATGATGTGGGAAGAAAAACGACTAGAGTTTAGGAAGGAAGCTAGGGTAATCGGTTATATCCCCCTAGGTTAAAATATATGCCCTTATATAAGCTTTGGGCTCAAGTTATCTAAAATAGCAAGAATACAACTTTAAATAAAAGTATGATTCTAATAAAGACTAAATCTTCAAGGAATCTACTTTCCAGCCGTCATCTTCTTGCTTGGGATTTTCTCTCCTTGAACTTTGGGCTTGACATTCCTTTTGATCTGGGGCTTTGAAAAATATGAGGTTTTCATATGACAGACGGGCTGAATTTTCTCTATCTGTCGATGTCCACTTTGCTTCTTTTCCTCAAAATTGCTGTCGTCCTTTGCTGTCACGGCAGCAACCATGGCAGCATCGTCCTCCTTGACTGCTTGTATAGTTCTAGCTCTTCTGCTTCTCTGCCCAGCGCCTGCACTTTCCGTCTGCTACGACAGCAACCTGCAAAAACAACCATTCTTAGTAGAAATTGTGCCTTTTAATATATTTGTGATGTTTTGCTGTAAACTAACCTAAATGCAATGAATAATGCTTGAATGCAGCAGAAATATGGGTTAAATAGGGTGTAAATAATAGAACTTTTATACACTCAACACACCCCCAAACTCAAGTTTTTGCTTGCCCTCAAGCAACTAAGACCTAAAAGAAAAATGAAATATTTTTGTTTTGGCTTTCAGACAGTGAACTTTCCCTTACCCGTCGTTCGTTCCCTGTTACGGCAGCAACCTGTCGGATAATTTAGGATCTGTCTGGAATCTCACTATAGTCCTCGTGCAGTGTGTGCATGCTTGTGAACAGTTATATGCCAAGACTCTCTTAGTTTCACTAGAATATTCAACTCTTAACTCGAATTTTTATGCCAAAGTTTATCTTTTGAAAGCACTTTTTCATGCTCCTTTGATTTTTTTTTTGTTTTGACTCGATTTCTCTATTTTTAAGCTAAAGTTTTACTAGAGCCAGTTTTAGGCACCTCTAGTTAACTTCCTAGAGCCAGTTTCGGGCACCTCTAGGGCTGTTGAGTCTCTTTTGCTAAACTTCTTTCCTAGAGCCAGTGTTGGGCACCTCTAGGGGCTATTCAAGTGCTAAGCTTCCTATTCTAGTTTGGCTAAAAGAAGTCTAAGCAGTATAACAGTCACAATGGTGTTTAAGTTTTCAAAACTATAGACAGGCTCTAAACTTCTCCTAAAACTATCCTAAAGTCACTGCCACGACAGAGTTGTCACGACAGGTAAGTTCAATTCACAGTTTTCAGCCAAAATTTTCAATATTTTCATCATTTTTTTTGTTTTTTTAGAGAAAAATAACTAAGTAAAAGACACAAATTTTAACAACTAAGATAGACTCCATTACTGGAGGGATGTCACCCCCAAACTCGAGGGTTGCATTGCCCTCAATGCAAATGACAAAATAAGAATAAAAATAGATAAAAGCAGTACATCACAAAATATATAGCCGGTAGCAAGAATAAGATAAGAAACTTAAATTTTAATCGTTGTCTTCGCTGCTGCTGCTGAGTCTGATTTGATGGCGGGCTCTGGCTTTCGGGGCGGGCTGGGGCACGGTTGGAGAGATGTAAGGTGGTTGCTCCATAACCTGAACATCAGAGCTGTTGCTGTTGCTCTCACTGCTGTTGTCGCCACCGCTGCTGCTGGCTTTTGGCATGTGGTTTTTATCTGCCATCCGCTTCTGCCTCTTCACCGGTGTGAACTCCTTTGACAGATTTCTCTTAATAGAGGATTCATCGTCACTGTCTGCTCAAACAGAAGAGGAGGAGAACCCAGCAACAAAGGCAGCAAGATCCTCCGATGTCGTACGTCGTTTTGTGCCTCGGGCAGATGGTTCAGCATGAGTGTTGTCTGCTGCTGTCGGGGCAGGCGATGGTGTGGAGGTGGCAGATGGTGTTCGTGGAGTAGAAGCAGGTGTAGGAGTGTGGACATGGGTAGTGACAGTAAAGTAATAGGTAGGAAAAGTAGGGAAAGCAGCATCAGGGAAATTTAAAGTACTTTGAATAAAAGTTACCGTAGAGGCGGTAAAGTCCCCGATGAAGGTCATTAAGCCCAACTGTCTATCCTCCAGCTTCTAAATGGCAGCTAGTATCTGGGTAGAGGAGTCTCTCGGAGCAGCTGCTGCGGCGGCAGGTTCAGTATTTTGCTGCTCTGTCGTTTCAGCTGTGGCGACAGCGGGGTTGAATGACGACAGAGGGGTGGCCACGGTCAGCTCCATAAGGCTGAGGATATTCTTTTCCGTCCAACCTCGTCCTTTGACTACTAAATCAGTGCGTACTTCTGGCACGTTATGGCCACGGCAGAGCGAAGTGATGAGGTATGGGAGGAAGAGTAGGCCCGTCGGTCGATGTGCACATTCCAAAATGCTCTCTCGAATATAACTGCCCACATTAATGGGTCGTTCATGTAAGATAGAGTGTATCAATGCTAACCTCTGCTGATCGACGGTGGTATGGTGGGATGATGGCATGATCCTCTTTTTGATGAAGGCATTCCATAACTTTGCCTCCGGCAGCAGCTGGGTCCGCTTCACCGTCCGTGGATTTTTCCGGCTGGTATTCCATTAGGTTCCTTCATCGGTCAGATCTACCATGACAGCGTCATAGGCAGCAGCGTCTAATGTGTTGAGGAACTGCTGGTGTGCATCGTCATTGTGGCCGATGTAGAGGCCATATAAGGAGTTGATGTACTCTGCTTGAAACGGAACTTCTTTTCCTCGAACACTCACTGCCGTCGCGGTCCTGTTGCTGACAGCAGCATAAAATTCTCTTACCAGCATCACGTTCATTTCCTTCGGCTGCTCCGCAAATGTTTGCCACAATAAAGCTCTAATCTTTCGGGCTATGAATGGCTTGAGGCCCAGATTCTTTGCCTTTGGTGTATAGATAAAGCCTCGTTCTTCCCACATGTCTCTGGTAGCAAAGGACTGTGGGGGAGTTGCTGCTGGTGAGGAAGTAGAGGCAGCATTGCGTCGGGTTTTCCTAGAAGACATATTAGTGCAAGGGTTGTGAAAAGTAAATGAAAACTAAAAAGGGGAAGCAAGTAAGAAAGGCAGAAGTGAGTGAAAATGAAAATGAAACGGGGTTATATAGAAAAGGATTTGCTGCCCGTTGAAGCTGTAACGACAGGCGCGAATAACGGGGCCGGCTGTTGAGCTTTAGCATGTCTGACGCGTCTGACACACGTTTCCGCGTCTGTTACACGTCTGTCGTGACAACGTGATGACAGCCTATATTTTCCGCGTCTGTCACGGCAGCTGTAACGACAGGCTTCAATATTGGGCTTTGTTGGGCTGATGGATGGATGGTGGGCTGAGTTCACTTCTCCTGTTCTTCTTGACTCCTTTATTTCCTAAAAACAATAAACATAAAAACATTATTCAAAATAAAATAAACCTTATTTCCTAATAAATAATAAATAATAGTAATAATAAAATAAATAATTAAAATTTAGGTTAACTTAGGGATGCCAGGTGGGGCATCTCCTAAGGTAACCACTTCCTGCATTCCTGGGGCTTCAGTCCCTTGATAATGCTTGAGGCGCTGTCCGTTGACCTTGAATTGGCGCCCGTCTTTTAATGATCGGATTGTGATGGCACCATGGAGAAAAACCTGTACGACTTGGAATGGGCCAGACCATCTAGATTTCAGTTTCCCTGGGAAAAGTTTCAGTCTAGAATTGAACAACAATACAAGCTGCCCTGGGTAGAACTGTCGTGGCAGCAACTTCCTGTCATGCCACTTCTTAGTTTTCTCCTTGTATATTCTTGCATTGTCATAGGTCATTGTCCGGATTTCTTCAATTTCGTTCAGATCTAACAACCTTTTCTGCCTTGCCCTGTCCAAGTCCATATTCACTGCCTTGATTGCCCAGTATGCTCTGTGCTCTATCTCGACAGGTAGATGACATGTTTTCCCATAAATCAATCGGTACGGAGACATGCTCAATGGAGTCTTAAAAGCTGTCATATATGCCCATAACGCATCATTAAGGAGTAAAGACCAGTCTTTCCTAGTTGGCTTAACCATCTTCTCAAGAATTTTCTTAACTTCCCTATTAGATATTTTAGCTTGTCCATTTGTCTGTGGGTGATATGCTGTCGCGATCCGATGCTTGACACCATATTTCTTTAAGGCAGCAGCAATAACCCTGTTGTCGAAATGTCTCCCTTCATCACTGATAATCGCCTTAGGGATGCCAAACCTAGAAAAGATATTTTTGTGTAAAAACCTTTGGACTGTTTTGGCATCACTCTTTTGACTTGCGATGGCTTCAACCCACTTAGAGACATAATCTACTGCCAGGAGGATGTATAGATTCCCACATGAAGATGGAAAAGGTCCCATAAAATCAATCCCCCAAACGTCGAAGATCTCGACTTCTAGAATGTTCTGCAGCGGCATCTCGTTTCTCCTTGAGATGTTTCCTGTCCTTTGGCACCTGTCACAGCTCTTGTAGAAGATTTGTGCATCTTTATACAGTGACGACCAGTAGAACCCTGACTGCAGCACCTTGGCAGCAGTTTTGTTACCTCCTAAGTGACCTCCATACTGTGAAGCATGGCAGTGATGAAGTATGTCTTCTTGTTCTTCTTGTGGTACACACCTCCTTATAACCTGATCTGCACATATTTTGAAAAGAAGAGGTTTGTCCCAATAATAATGCTTAACATCATTTTGGAACCTCTTCCTGGCTTGATAATTAAGATCAGAAGGAATTATTCCGCTAACTATAAAATTAACGAAATCAGCATACCAGGGGAGTTCAGAAGACTTACCTGCCGCCATGGCTGTCGCGGCAGTGATTGCGGCATCAAAGAGCTGCTCATCTGGGAAGGTCTCCAGTATGTTTGTCTCATCTGTTGGTAGACTATGTCCCTTCTCCAACCTTTACAAGTGATCTGCCACCTGATTTTCTGTCCCTTTTTTGTCCTTAATTTCAAGGTCGAATTCTTGCAGTAGCAGGATCCATCGTATCAATCTAGGCTTTGCATCTTTTTTCGAGAACAAATACTTCAGGGCAGAATGGTCTGTGTGCACTATTACCTTCGTTCCAAGTATGTAAGAACGAAACTTGTCAATGGAGAACACCACAGCTAATAACTCCTTCTCTGTGGTGGTGGTGTAGTTCACTTGGGCATCGTTCAGTGTCTTGTTGGCATAATATATGACATGAAATAACTTGTCTCTTCGCTGCCCAAGTGCTGCCCCGACAACATAGTCACTAGCATCGCACATGATCTCAAATGGCTGTGTCCAGTCTGGTGGTTGTACTATTGGGGCTGTTACCAGTTTTTCCTTCAGAACCTTTAATGCTTCAGTACATTCTTCATTAAAGTCAAAGGGCCTGTTCTACTCCAAAAGATGGCATAGGGGCTTGGTGATTTTTGAGAAATTTGCAATGAATCTCCGATAAAAACCAGCATGTCCCAAGAAACTTCTAATACCCTTGATTGTTGTCGGCGCCGGCAGCTTTTCGATCACTTCTATTTTTGCCTTGTCGACTTCTATGCCACGACAGCTAATCTTATGGCCAAGGACTATCCCTTCATCCACCATAAAGTGGCATTTTTCCCAATTTAAGACTAGGTTTGCTTTTTCACATCTTTCAAGTACCTTTTGTAGATTGCCTAGGCAGCTCTCAAAATCGTCTCCAAAGACGGAAAAATCATCCATAAATATTTCAAGGAAGTCCTCCACCACATCGGAGAATATGGCCATCATGCACCTTTGGAAGGTGGCGGGTGCATTGCATAATCCAAACGGCATCCTCCTAAAAGCATACGTTCCGTAGGGGCATGTGAAGGTCGTCTTTTCTTGATCTTCCGGTGCGATAGCTATTTGATTATAACCTGAATAACCATCAAGAAAACAATAGTAAGGTTTACCCGCTAATCTATCAAGCATTTGATCAATAAAGGGTAAAGGAAAATGGTCCTTTCGGGTAGCTTTGTTAATCTTCCGATAGTCCATACAAACCCTCCAACTGGTCACATTCCTGGTTGGGATTAACTCATTGTTTTCATTGGTCACCACGGTCATTCCTCCTTTCTTTGGAACGCATTGCACCGGGCTCACCCATTTGCTGTCGGAGATGGCGTAAATAATACCAGCATCTAACCATTTGATTATCTCTTTACGCACCACCTCTTTCATCGCATGGTTTAGCCGCCTTTGAGCATCTATAGTTGGCTTATGATCTTCCTCTAAAAGGATTTTATGCATGCATAATGCCGGACTAATGCCTTGAATATCAGCTATCGTCCATCCAATTGCCTTTTTGTGCTGCCGCAGCATCCCTATTAGTTGTTGTTCCTGTTCCTGCATCAACTTAGAAGAGATGATTACGGGCAACGTATTATTTAAACCAAGAAAATCATATATTAGCTGCCCTGGTAGGGGTTTCAGTTCTAAAACAGGGGGCTCAACAGTAGATGGCTTTTGGATTACATGGTTATCCAAAGTATAATTTAAAGGTTCGAATAACTTACCTGGACGATCGCCTATCCAATTTACCTCCTCATGATCTTTAGTATCAGATGTATCGGATTCAGAGGAGTTGTTGTCGTCAGTGCTGTCGTGACAGTCTTGTAAGTGGCTGCCGAGGCAGTGACCAATTTTTATGTCGTGACAGCCTGACCTGATGCAGGGTTGATCAAGGGTAACTTCAGTGATAGCCTTGCATTCCTTGTCTGCATCAGCATGCTTCATAGCTTGGAGAACATTCAACTTAATCTCTTGGTCGTTTACTCGCATGGTGAGTTCTCCTTTTTCCACATCAATCGGTGATCTTCCCGTGGCTAAGAAGGGTCGCCCAAGGATGATTGGTGCGTTTTCATCTGCCTCACAATCTAAAACAAGAAAGTCAGCAGGAAAAATAAATTTATCCACTCTTACCAGAATATCTTCGATTTTTCCTTTCGGATGAACATAAGAGCGGTCTGCCAGCTGCAGAATTACTGTCGTGGGTCGCGCTTTTCCAATACCTAATTTCTGAAAAATAGATTTTGGCATTAAATTAATACTAGCACCAAGATCACAAAGTGCCTTACCCACATATTTATCTCCGATTACACAAGGTATGATGAAGCTCCCCGGATCCTTCTTTTTCTGGGGTGGCTGCCAATGAAGAATACTCATGCAACCTATTGTCATCTTAACCGTTTCAAACTCCCCAAGTTTATATTTCTATGACATGACATCCTTGAGAAATTTGGCGTAACCGGGCATCTCCCTAACGGCATCTAACAGCGAAATATTAATATGAACCTGCTTAAAAATATCATAAATCTTTTTGAGCTGAGATTCTTGCTTTGCTTGTTGTAGCCGTTGAGGAAAAGGAGGTGGGGGACGATAATCAGCAATACGTCCTTCCCACTGCATACGAATCTGAGGAGGTTTGGGTTCATCATTTTTCTCCTCTGTCGCTTCTGCTGTCGTGACAGGCTCATCGGCAGCAGTCTGTTTGTTACCTGTCGGGGCAGCTTTCTCGGCAGGTCTGTCCAAGGCTGGTTTCCTTACTGTTTCAGCTTCCTTTTTCGGCCCTGGTAATTTCTTCCCACTCCTAGTAGTAATGGCCTTACACTGCTCATGTGTGGGCTGCCTAGCATTTTCAGTATTACTAGGGAATTCTCCAGTCTGCCTTGGCTTGATATGCTGGGAAACCTGACCCATTTGTGTCTCCAAAGATTTCAGAGTAGCTTCATGATTTGTCATCCGCATCTCTGTTTTATCCATGAATGTCTCTGTTTTCTTGACAAACTGATTCATATTCTCAATATAAGTACCTGCCTGAGACATAAAAATGGCCAGAGTCTGTTCCAGTATACTGTTCGTGGCAGCTGATGGTTGTTGTTGCTGTTGTGGCGGCTGCAGTTGCTGTCGAGTCAACAATCTAGGTCCTCCATGGTTCTGATTACTGTGTGCTTGAGGATTCAGGGCATTATTAGGATTACTCCAAGAAAACTTGGGATCCTTTCTCCAGTTGGGATTATAGTTGTTGGAATTGTAATTCAGCTTGTAGTTTCCAACATATTTTCCCTCTTCTAACTGTATAGGACACTCATCCGAACTATGATTTCCCTCACAGATTTCACATACCTCCTCAACAGCAAATCCATGTTGAGCATCATCGTTCAAGAGCTTTTTCATTGCTTTAGTAAGGAATGCTACCTGTGATTTCATCGTGCTGTCGGCCTCATAATCCTTAACAGCTAGTACCCGTTTACCCCCTCTTCTTGTTGTCGGAAACTGCTCCTCATTCTTAGCCAGATTTTTCAATACTTGCATTGCCTCGTCTGGGTCTTTGTCCAACAATAGTCCGTTTGCTGCTGAATCAATTCGAATACGAGTTTGTAAGTTGGCAGCATTATAAAACGTTGTTACCTGATTCCAGACGGGGAATCCATGCATTGCGCAGTTCCGTAGAAGAGTGGTAAATCTGTCCCAGGCCTCGTGCATCGGCTCGTCATCTTCCTGTTGAAAATTAGCAATTTCACTACGTAATCGCTCAGATAAATGTGAAGGATTAAAACGAGATAAAAATTCACGAGACAAATCTGCCCAAGTTCTAATTGAACCCGGCGTAAGTTTATTCCACCAAGTCTTTGCTCTGTCCCTCAATGAATGGGGAAATAACCGAAGCCTCAGTATCTCCGGATTAACTCTTGGCAGTTTAAACGAACCACATATCTCCTGAAACGTTTTGAGATGCTCCCTAGCATCCTCTATGACAGCACCACTGAATTGACCGGCATTGTTGATCATGCTAAACATGACAAGTTTTAGCTCGAAGTTGTCAACATCAATGTCCGGCAGCGTGGTTTCCAGTTCTACATGATCGTTCAACATGTAGTCATGACAGGACCGTCTTCCGGCAGCGGCAGCAGGGTTGCCGATAGGAGGTATAATATCTCCAATAGGCGGGTCGTTTCCATTGTGGGCCATCATCTCTAACTGTTCCTCAAGGTACTCGTTTCTGGCTAGTAAGTGATGAAGTTGTTTCTTGAGATTGAATGAACGTTCGATTTCTGGATCTAATGGTTACTCAAGATCTTCTCCTCGTTTCGATCTGCGCATAAACAAGAAACCTTGTGAAAAGTAAGAGTTAAACACACCAAAGAAAAACAAAAAAATAAAAATAAAAACAAAAAACGAAAAGTGCAATAAAAGAAAAGGTAGAGTTATGTTGCCAATCCCCGGCAACGGCGCCAAAAACTTGTTGCGTGTAAAAGAGTCTATCGCAATGGTAGTGCAAGTGTACACGACGCAAGTAGTAAAGTGATACGAAGTATCGGATATCGTCTCCACAGGGATTGGGCTAATAGCTTCACCTTAATTCACTACACGAAAGTAAAGAAAATATTTGAGAAGTGGTCACGAAAATAATAAAGTAAACGTAAATAAAAGAGTAGAGATATCAAGATAGAGAGAATGGGCTGGTATTGAATTGCTCAGTAGTGCAGGTATTGCAGAGTTTAGGAAATCCAGTTCTGTCGTCGCTCCCGTCGCGGCAGCACCTGTCGCGGCAGCAGTCCGTTGATTGTCGCGGCAGCAACCACTCAACTTAGTACTTCAAGTTTGGCAAGAATCCCAGATATGCCTTGGCCTATCCCTAGGTCCAAGCCTGTCGATGATCACGTCTTTGATGATACCTCCCGGCGTGAATCGAAGGATGAACACCGATGTGGATGAATTCTTCTTTAGCCACTTAACCTCGTCCTATCCCTAGGTCCGAGATAGTTCAACTATAAGCTAGAGAACTTGCTCTTATTTCTTTCGTATACTTAACTCTCCCTAGGTTAAAATATATGCCCTTATATAAGCTTTGGGCTCAAGTTATCTAAAATAGCAAGAATACAACTTTAAATAAAAGTATGATTCTAATAGACTAAATCTTCAAGGAATCTACTTTCCAGCCGTCATCTTCTTGCTTGGGATTTTCTCTCCTTGAACTTTGGGCTTGACATTCCTTTTGATCTGGGGCTTGGAAAAATATGAGGTTTTCATACGACAGACGGGCTGAATTTTCTCTATCTGTCGATTTCCACTTTGTTTCTTTTCCTCAAAACCGTTGTCGTCCTCTACTGTCACGGCGGCAACCATGGCAGCATCATCCTCCTTGACTGCTTGTACAGTTCTAGCTCTTCTGCTTCTCTGCCCAGCGCCTGCCCTTTCCGTCTGCTACGGTAGCAACCTGCAAAAACAGCCATTCTTAGTAGAAACTGTGCCTTTTAATATATTTGTGATGTTTAGCTGTAAACTAACCTAAACGCAATGAATAATGCTTGAATGCAGCAGAAATATGGGTTAAATAGGGTGTAAATAATAGAACTTTTATACACTCAACAGATGATATATCCATGGATAGTTAAAACCCTAGTTTAGATTACTCTCAATATATCCATGGAATCCAATAACCGATGGAGGATTATAGCTTACCCGATCAATAGCAACGATTCGATATCGATAGAACGGAGAAATTACAAAGCTTAAAATTCCTCCAATGGAGGTGTGTGCTTAAGGTTGAAGATGAAGAAGATGAAAAGATGGAGAGATGTATGCTTCAATGTTTTTCGGGTAAGCTTTTCATTCTTTTCTCAATTTCTCTCTTTTACTAATTAAAGCTCATCAATTGAGCTTTCCTCGTGGTGAAGCAACTTCACCAAAATTTCCCACATAGGAGATTTTTAATTGTGGAGGGGCTAATCATAAGATTAGTCCCTCAACTCTCACCAATCTATGGTTTTGCCCTCCACTTTGAATTTCCTTTAATCTAGTCACAATATAGATTCAATAATATTCAATAGGGTTTGATGACGATGTTTTAAGCTCAATTGAGGTTCGATATCAATAATTAACTAGTCGATACAATATTTAGGCTTTATCAATGTAGGATTTCCGATCATCAGAACTTAATTCCGACTAGACTGGATTTCGGGGTGTTACAACTTTCCCCCCTTAAGAAAAAAACGTCCTCGAATGTTTACCTGAACTGAAGAGATGCGGATATTGTTGTCACATAGTCTCTTCAGGCTCCCAAGTGGCTTATTCAATAGTGTGGCTCTTTTAGAGCACTTTAAGTAACGGTACAGTTTTTTTGCGAAGCCTCTTGACTTCCTTAGCAAGATTCTGAATCGGTTCTTCCTCGTAGGATAGATTTGGTCGAAGTTTTACAAATTCGGGTTCCATGATGTGTAAAGGGTCAGATCGATACTTCCGAAGCATTGACGCATGAAAGGCATCATGGATTTTACTCAATTCTGAGGGTAGCAATAGTCGATATGCCACTGGGCCAATCTTTTCAGTTTCACGAAGCAAGTCAGGACCTAACATCTTGCCCTCACCAAGCTTCTACCAACACAAGGTAGTTCTGCATCGCCTACCATATAATGCTTCATACAGGGCCATTTGGATGGATGCTTGGTAACTGTTGTTGTAGGAAAACTCGACCAGAGGTAGAGATTTCTCCCAAGCTCCACCAAAATCGATAATACATGCCCGAAGCATGTCTTTCAATATCTGAATTACCCTTTCTGACTGACTGTCAGATGGAGGGTGAAAAGCGGTGCTAAGATTAACTCTGGTACCCATAGCTCCTTGTAAGGTTCTCTAAAACCGAGATGCAAATCGAGAATCCCGATCAGAGATGATAGACTTAGGTACTCCGTGGAGTCGGATTACTTCCTTGATATACATGTCAGCTAATTTAGGAAGACCGTAGTCCATTCTAACTGGTATAAAGTGAGATGACTTCGTGAAACGATCTACAATAACCCATATAGCACAATGTTCTGCCTTAACACGTTGGCATGTGAGGCATTAATAGTCCAGTAGGAGCACAATGTTCTGCCTTAACACGTTGGCACGTGAGGCATTTGGAAATGTAATCAATTATGGCCTGCTTCATGCCTGGCCACCAATAGAGCCCACATAGGTCTTTATACATTTTCACAGACTCGGGGTGAACAGAAAAAGAACTCGAATGAGCTTCGGAAAGGATGTCAGTGCGAAGAGTTTCATCATTAGGTACACAAACTCAATCATGGTAACATAGGAGTCCTTCAGAATTAATTCTGAAGTCTGAATTATTTGGTAGTTTAGAGACAATGATTTGAAGCTCGGGATCTTGCTCTTGCAAATCCTTGATTCGTGTAATGATGGTAGACTAAACTTGAAGCTCAGCTACAAGACAATGATGCTTCCGAAGTCGGAAGTGAGCGTTAATTGCTCGAGGGGATACAATATAGCAATATTACAATGAGTTAATGTACATCACAATACTTATAACTTCAAGTCTATTATCAATGCTTACCAGGCAAAGGTTTGCAGCTGGGCGCATCAGCTACAACATTGGCCTTGCCCGGATGGTAATCAATGACCAGATCATAATCTTTAAGGAGTTCCATCCATCTCTGTTGCCGAAGATTCAACTCCTTCTGGGTCAATAAATATTTAAGGCTTTTATGGTCGGTGAAAAGATAGCATTTCTCCATGTAGAGATAATGCCTCCAAATTTTCAATGCAAAGACAACTGCAGCCAATTCAAGGTCGTGGGTGGGATAATTCATCTCGTGTGGCTTAAGTTGCCTCGAAGCATAAGCAATAACCTTGCCTTCTTGCATCAATATGCATCTTAACCCAAGATGTGATGCATCACTGTAAACTGTATAGTCTTTTCCAGACTCGGACTGGGTCAAGACAGATGCATGGGTCAGAACTTGTTTTAACTGATCAAATCCTCGTTGTTGAGCCTCGATCCAAACAAAAGGAGCTTCCTTCATCAATAATTTGGTTAAAGGAGCAGCTAACATATAAAATCCTTTCACGAATCTACGGTAATAGCCAGCAAGCCCGAGGAAGCTTCTGACTTCACCAATGTTCTTCGGTGGATGCCAATCTACAATAGCTTGGATTTTCTTCGGGTCCACTTGAATGCCCGAAGCCGATACGATATGCCCCAGAAAGGCAACTTCGGTAAGCCAAAATTCACACTTGGAAAACTTCGCATACAACTATTTCTCTCTCAGAGTCTTAAGTACAATACGAAGATGATCTCGATGCTCTGTTTCATTCTTGAAATAGATCAAGATGTCATCTATAAACACCACCACGAGTTTATCAAGATAGGGTCTAAATACCAGATTCATTAAGTCCATAAAAGTTGTCGGTGCATTAGTTAGCCCAAAAGGCATCACCAAGAATTCGTAGTGTCCATATCTTGTACGGAAGGCAGTCTTGGGCACATCACACTCCTTGACTCTCATTTGATAATAGCCCGATCTTAAATCAATCTTAGAAAACACAGAGGCATCTTTTAACTGGTTGAACAGATCGTCTATTCTAGGCAATGGATATTTATTCTTGATGGTTACTTTATTCAGTTGTCTATAGTCAATGGAAAATCGCATAGAACCATCATTCTTCTTGACAAAGAGTACTGGTGCTCCCCAAGGTGAAGAGCTCGGTTGAATGAAACCCTTGTTCATAAGATCCTGAATTTGAGGTTTTAATTCTTTCAACTCCACAGTCGCCATCCGATATGGTGCAATGGAAACTGGAACAGTCCTATGTTGCACCTCGATGCCAAATTCCACTTCACGGGTTGGGGGCAATCCCGGAAGTTCATCAGGGAATACATCAGGGAATTCACATACGGTGTCAATGTTCTGTAGTTGCGGCTCACCTTTGGTTTCTAATGACAAGGCATACAATGATGGATTCCTAGCATTCATCAGAACAACACTTTCTTTACCCAAACCCCTAAGATACAACTTTCTCTTACAACAATCTACCTAGGCTTGATGTTCACTAAGCCAATCTAAGCCTAGGATAGTGACGAATTCATGGATCGGTAAAGCCAACAAATTGGCTAGAAAAGGAATCCCTTGAATCATTAAGGGACAATTCTTACACACTACCCTTACGGTGACACAATCTCCTAGGGGATTGGTTATAGAGATTCTCAATATCATTGGTTCAAAAGACATGTTATACTTTTTTAACTACAATGGTGTTTATGAATGAATGGGTTGAACCAGGATCAATCAATGCATATAAAGGATGCGAATATAACTCAATGGTACATGCAATGACATCAAGTTCATCTTCTTCTTCCCTACTCCTCACATGATACATTTGGGCATGAGCCTTTGAATCTTGTTTGTTAAAGGGCTTCACTGGTCCGCTCGGTCGTCCAAAAGTCCCAGAAGAACCCTGCTTCGATCATTTTCCTCGGAAGGATTGAGTAGGAGAAGCAGCAGTAGTCGGTATGGCCACAGATTTAGTTGTATTCATAGGACAATCACGAATAAACTGACCTTTCTCACCGTAATAATAACAAGCTCTAGTCTATTTACGACATTGTCCAGCCGGATGCTTGTTTTGACAATAATTACACAGTGGATATCGGTTCCCTCGTTTCGATCCTCCAGTGCTATCAACAGACGCTGCTTTGGCAAAAGACTGCGTCACAGACTGAGGTTTCTCAATGTTCCAGAGCGGGAAGGTTGTATGTAGACATTCTGCTTGGGGCCTTGATATCTCCCCTTTTTGTTCCATCTTGGAGGTCGTGAATCATCTCTAAACCTCTTCTCAAACTTCCCAGACCCACCAGCTCATTGGGCTTTCTGGGCAGCTTCAGTGGCCTTGACTCGGTTCACCAAATCCTGGAAATTGGTGATTCCAAGGGCTGTAAACATAGGTCATAATTCATCACTGAGGCCATCAATGAACATTCTACACTTGTCTTCTTTCTTCTTTATAAACTCAGCTCTATATCGGCAATATTTACAGAAATCATGAATATAATGCTCGATAGGTCGTCCTCCTTGCCTCGGATGGAGGAAGGCATTTCGTCTTTTTACGAGATAGTATTCACTGATATATTTATTTCAGAATTCTCGGAGAAAGAACTCCCAGGTAACCGATTCTTCAGGAACTGTGAGAATAGTAGTTTCCCACCACATAAGAGCTTTATCGGACAACAATGCAATAGCACATTCCAACTTGTGTTCATCCGAACACTGTAGCTGTTTATTCAAGATACAAAGTGTGTTGTCCAGCCAATATTCAGCAATTTCAGGATTATCATCATCATCTACGGTAAAAGAATAGGCTCGGAGCGAAGCTAGCTTGTCCACAGGGGCTCGGACATACTGGACAACATAAGGGGTAGGCTGAACTGATGGTGTTGCTTGCATCGCAATCATAAACTGCCTGAACATGTTAGCCATGTTCTGATAGGATTCAGCCTGAGCGGTAGGTGCTACAGGCTCAGTACCCTGAACATAAGGGTCCTGTGGTTTCACTGGATTCTGAAGATTTCCTCCTCTAATCTTCTCGCCATGTGTCGAGGAGTCGGTAGCAAGCTCGTCAATATGAGCTTCATTTGTCTCAGACATATTTAAATGAAAGATTGGATTAGTCGACAAGTCACAATATACACAATATAAAACTCCTAGGTGGAAAAGTAACACAATAACAATGTAATACACTTCGGTTTAGTCTTAGAATCGACTAAACTCTAGCTATGATACCATAAATGTAACACCCCCTTCCCGGCATGGTAGAGAATCGGGTCGGAGCGTGTTACCGATGGACAATACGATGATTGGTGCGATAAAATTCCATCTTATCAACGTTACTTTAATCAATATTAGACATGAAAACGTTATCAATGTACTCAATAGTTCAATTTAATCAGACGAGGACCACAATTAACAACTTAGGGCCATTATGCAACTTTTACAAATATTAGGGACTAACTTGTAATTTTGACAAACTAGAGGTCTTTTGATGTGGATGACTTCACCAAAATGAAATTCATTATTCAAAGGTACGGTCTACAAGATTTCATTCAATTCGGGTATCATTCACACAATCAATTGTCTTTACCAAAATTTGGTGATTAGATTGTAACATTATCAAACTGTCCAAAGAGTCATTAACTAACTTACCTAACCCCGTATCAAAACACCCTAGGCTGTTTTGAAACAAATGCACCGGAGTCAACTCCTCTTGACCTTTCCCTTTCGACTGTTTCGATACAGGCTTGACTCGTATAGGAACGGATTGACCACCTTTGACTTTGACTTGACTCGTTCCGATACGCTATGAACTCGTACCGAAACGTTGGTCTCCAGTGACAAAATGTTCCAGAACAGCTCTATTCCGTTTTGGTACACCCATACTCTTAGGTTCAATATTGGACATCCGTATCGAAACGTCATCACCTGTTTCGATACGGTCTGGCCTGTAATGACAGATTTTTGCTGGTTTTTATTCGATTTACCCTGCCAAATGATGTCTAAATGCAACGAAACTTCACACACAATATTTCAATAGTATAAACTACTAGCATGCCAAGTTTCATGACCATATAAATATGTTTACCATATTTTTACCTTTTCTAGCTATGTATGCAATTTTCCATCCTTCTTAAACTTCACTAAAAGGCCATTTTAAGCTTTATAACTTATTACAACTTAGGCAATACACCAACATATCAAAATAGGCATGAATGACTAGTTCGACTACTTTGCCACCTTCCTAGGAGTTTATAAGACAAAAACACATTACTTGGGACTGGTAGTGACTTGTTTGGCTTGCCGATCTGATCTTCTGACACACAAACCTTCTTAACCTGAAAATGTGTAACCCCCTTAACCCGGCCTAGACGGTTGGCCCGAATTAAGAAGTTTACACGGGGAAAACCAAAGTCAACCCGAAAGTCAACCTTGATTAACGACCCTTTTTTTTCTTTTTAATCTTATCTAAATGCATATTAACCCTAGGTGCACACTTGAGACAAACATATTCAAAAACCACAACATTCGGATAACATTTAGGGACTCAATTGCACAACATACAAATTTAGGGACCAAAATGTAAATTCCGAAAATTAAAAGGACTTAACTAAATTTCAAGTTATTAATATGAGATTAATCATGTTTCATGCTTCTCTACCAAATTTCAACTCAAACGGCCATCTCAAACACATTCAATTGCATAAACAAAGTTCGGGACCAAAACGCAAAGATTTCAAAACATATAACCATCAGTTTCAGTGCCCAACGGTCGGGTGTTTCGGAACAGGGATGATCCGTTCCGAAACGCAGGACCGTTCCGAAACTCGTTGCGGAACAAGGCTTGGCAGTGGCAAATCCGTTCCGGAACGGTTCCACCCGTTTCGAAACGCCAAGGCCATTTCAGGCCCTCTGTTCCGAAACGGTAGCACCTGTTCCGAAACGTGCTGCCCAGATTGCAGAATTTTATCTGGTTTAATTCACTTTCAACCAATCAAACACATTCCAATGCCCATCAAATCATACCAGCAAGTCATTAAATACTTAAGGAACATATAAGCATCACTCAAACTCAAATATCACTCAAACACATCAAAGCAGAGGATTAATGCATCATCATGCATTAATATCTTCAATCAAGACACCTAAACTCGCTGCTCACATCAACACTCACATTTCGGCTACCAAACACAACCGAAATCACATCCAAACACCTCTACAACATTACCCAACCAAGATCCATCAACTCCAAACATTCTTATACATCAATTAACATCCAAAAAGGATCTAATCACGTCCTTATACCTCCAGCTATAGCAGAACATCAAAATCACCCCAAAAACCATCATTAACTCAAGCAAAACTTAGGAAAATCAACCTATTCGGGATTGCATTGATTAAACCTCAATTTCACACCAATTATACATCCAATTTACATCAAAAAGACATCTCAAAACAGTACCCAATCATTTCATACGAATTTCATCAAAATTAAACCAAAACTTGCATTTTAAAGCCAAGATCAAGAACACAACCATAAAACCATTAATAAAACTCAAATCAAGGATTGAGAACTTGGGAATTTCAGTAAAGAACTGAGTATTTAGAGGAGAAGGACGTTCATACCTCTAAATGTGAGTTTCTCCTTGTTTGGAATCAAGATTCTTGAAAATTCAATAAGCAAATGCTAAGGTTTTGATGTAGAAATGATTAGAGATCAAATGAAGATTGAAATCTCATCTTTAGATGTTAAAATCAGAGGAAAATTGGCTGCGGAAAAGTGTTTGGGCTGAGAGAAAAGTTGAGAGAAAAGAAATGGAAATTTTTTTAGAAAAGTTAGTTATGACAACAAAATATCTATTTCCCTCCTTTTTCCTTTAATTAAAAATCATTAATTAAATCTTTAATATTAAGAAAAATCTGGAGAAAACTCTTCTTGGGTAAATTAGCTCCTTAAAGATTCAAAGTTTCAATCCTTTTAAAACAGTCACCAACTTTTCAAAAATTACATTTTAGTCACTAACTTGAAATGTCACATTTCGAAACCTCATTTTGTAAAATTGATTTCACCACACTCTTAAATATAATAAAAGAGAATTTTAAGATATTTTTCCATATTTTTAATGCATCCCGAACTAGGCTTCCCTGAAATCACCCTTTTATATTCGAACCGCAACCCGACCGATCCGGTCCAAACCCAAAACTTCTAAACCCAAAATTGGGGTGTTACAACTCCCCCCCCCCCTTAAGAAATTTCGTCCTCGAAATTTACCTGAAGGAAAAAGGTACAGAAACTGCTTCAACATGTCATCCTTCCGCTCCCACGTGGCTTCCTCAACACCACGATGTTTCCACAACACCTTTACCAACTCAATGGTCTTGCCTCGAAGAACCTTACTTCTGAATCCAGAATCTTCACCGGTTCCTCATCATAAGTCAAATCCGGATTCAATTCCACTTCCTCTACAGGCATCACATGTGAAGGATCCGATCTATACTTCCGAAGCATAGAAACATGAAACACATCATGAATCTTTTCCAACTCTTGCAGTAACCTCAACTTGTACGCAACAGGACCCACACGCTCAATCACCTCGTACGGTCCAATGTACCTAGGGCTCAACTTACCCTTTCGGCCAAACCTCATCACCCTTTTCCAAGGCGAAACTTTCAAAAACACACGGTCACCCACCGCATACTCAATCTCCTTACGCTTCAAATCCGCGTAAGACTTTTGCCGATCAGAAGCTGCCTTCAAACGCTCACAAATGAGCTTCACCTTCTCGGTAGTTCCTTTCAACAAAGCTGGCATCGAAACCAAATTCTGACCCGTTTCAGCCCAACACAGAGGAGTCCTACACTTCCTCCCGTACAAAGCTTCATAAGGTGCCATTTGAATACTTGCCTGATAACTATTATTATAGGCAAACTCCACCAAAGGCAAATGTTTCTCCCAAGAGCCCTGGAACTCAATCACACAGCACCTCAACATATCTTCCAAAACCTGGATAACACGCTCGGACTGTCCATCCGACTGCGGATGATAAGACGTACTGAAATTCAACCGTGTACCCAAAGCCTGATGCAAACACTGCCAGAAACGCGATTTAAACCTCGGATCCCTATCCGACACAATCGACTTTGGCACACCATGCAGCCGCACAATCTCAGCAATGTACAACTCCGCAAGCCTATCCAAAGTGTACGTAGTATGCACAGGCAAGAAATGCGCACACTTCGTCAGGCGATCCACAATCACCCACACCGAATTCTTCTTCGATGGCGACAAAGGCAAACCAGATACAAAGTCCATGATAACCCTTTCCCACTTCCACTCAAGAATCCTCAACGGTTGCAACAACCCTAAAGGAAACTGATGCTCAGCCTTAACTCGCTGACACACCATGCATTTGCTTACAAACTCAGCAACATCTTTCTTTAAACCCACCCAATAGTGCTCATCATGAAGATCACGATACATCTTAGTACTACCGGGGTGCATAGCAAAAGGACTACTATGACCTTCAGTCAGAATAGCACGCCTCAACTCAGCATCATTGGGCACTACTATCCGACTCCCAAAGCATAACACTCCATCATCATTAAAACAGAAATCCGAAGGCCTATCCTCCGCAATACCCTGAACATGTGGCACCAAAGAATCATCCAACAACTGCTTTTCCTTAATCAACTGAACCAAAGATGGTTTCACTTGCAACTCAGCCACAAGACCACCATCACGTGAAATACTCAAACTGGCAAACATAGCCCTCAACTCAACAGCTACCTTCCTACTCAAGGCATCCGCTACAACATTAGCTTTACCCGGATGATACTCGATCGTCAAATCATAATCCTTGAGCAACTCCACCCAACGTCGTTGCCTAAGATTCAACTCTTTCTGGGACATCAGATACTTCAAACTTTTGTGGTCCGCGTACACAGTACACTTCTCACCATACATGTAATGTCTCCAGATTTTCAAAGCAAAAACCACCGCAGCCAACTCAATGTCATGCGTAGGATAATTGCGCTCATGCACCTTCAACTGTCGTGATGCATAAGCCACCACTTTACCCTCCTGCATCAACACACATCCCAAACCAACGTAGGACGCATCACTATACACCACAAACTCTTTCCCTGATTTAGGTTGAACCAAGATAGGAGCTTGCGTTAAAGCTGCCTTAAGCTTCTCAAAAGCCTGCTGTCTCGCTTCCGTCCACTCATACTTAACATCCTTCTGCAACAACTTCGTCAAAGGTGCAGCAATCTTTGAAAACCCATCCACGAACCTCCGATAATATCCAGCCAAACCCAGGAAACTACGGACTTCATGAACAGACTTAGGAGGTTTCCAATTCATCACCGCCTCAACCTTCTGAGGATCAACACGTATCCCCTCAGCAGAAACCACATGACCAAGAAACACCACTTCTCTAAGCCAGAACTCACACTTGCTCAGCTTGGCATATAGCTGATTCTCCAACAAAGCTTGCAACACAATTCTCAAATGCTCTTCATGTTCCTCCTCCGTACGCGAGTACACAAGGATATCATCAATAAACACCACAACGAATTTATCCAAGTATTCATGAAATACTCGATTCATCATGTCCATAAAAGCTGCAGGAGCATTCGTCAAACCGAACGGCATCACAAGGAACTCATAATGCCCATACCTCGTTCTGAAAGCTGTCTTCGGCACATCCACATCCTTCACCTTCAGCTGATAATACCCTGACCTTAAGTCAATCTTAGAGAACACAGACGCTCCCCGAAATTGATCAAAAAGATCATCAATTCTCGGCAATGGATACCGATTCTTGATAGTCAACTTGTTAAGCTGACGGTAATCAATGCACATTCTCATAGTGCCATCCTTCTTCTTCACAAACAAGACCGGCGCACCCCAAGGTGACACACTCGGCCGAATGAAACCACGATCAAGCAACTCCTACAGTTGCGTCTTCAGCTCTTTCAACTCCTTAGGTGCCATTCGATAAGGAGTAATGGACACTGGAGTTGTGTTTTCATACAACTCAATCCCAAACTCCACTTCGCGATTAGGAGGCAACCCCGGCAACTCCTCCGGAAACACACCAGGAAACTCTCGCACAGTCCTGATATCTTGCACACGCAACTCCTTAGAGCTAGGATTCATCACAAAAGCGAGATAAGCTTCACAACCTTGCCTCAGCATCCGGCTCGCCTCCAATGTAGACACCACATTGGCAAGAAACTTCACATTCTCACCAACCACCACTACCTCATAATCATCCGCAAGCTTCAACGAAACTCGCTTATTCTCACAATCTACTACAGCTCGATGCTCAACAAGCCAATCCATACCAAGGATTACATCAAAACCATAAAAAGGCAATTCCATAAGATCAACATGAAAAACATGATCTTGCACAACCAAGGGACATCTTCTATAAAGCTTTCGAGTCACAACAGTCTCGCCAAAAGAACTAGTGACACGCATACCAACATCCAAAGACTCAACAGGCAATCCAAGCAATTCAGCATGCTCACGCAATATGTATGAGTGTGTAGATCCAGAATCAATCAAGGAAAGTAATGACAAGGATTGCAAAGTGAAAGTACCTGCGATCACGTACGTGTCATTTCTCCCCTCCCTCTGAGCATACACTCTGGCCTGACCACCACCCTCAGGCTGAACAGCTACAACATGAGCCACATTCCTTCCACCATCCTCTCTACGCTGGAAGTTACCACGGCCGCGCCCACGACCTCTCTGTGGTGCAACAACTCCAAGAGCACGTCCTTGGCCACCACCGGCCAACAGAGGACACTCCCTCCTCATATGATCCGCTGATCCACAGTTCCAGCATGAGTTACCCGTCACCACAACAGGAGCCTGAACCTCCCTCGCTGCTCGAGGACAATCACGCCTCAGGTGTCCACGCGACCCACATGTCCAACATGTGTTCGGATCAGCTCTTGCCCTGTCTCCCTGAGCAGGCGCACCTTGCCCTCCACCACCTCGCCTAGCTGCAGACTGATACTTCCGATCACGTCCTCTCTTGTTTCGTCCGCCACCGGAACTATACTCAGCAGCTCGCTTGCCCACACTAGGACCAGCACCTCTAGAAGATAAACTCAAATTCAACTCAATGTCCTTTGCTCTACCAACCAGCACATCAAAGTCAGTGTACTCAGCAGCCAACATATAGGTCTTTACTTCCGTCACCAAACCATAACGGAAACGTTCACACCTCTCCCGCTCATCAGGGATAAGCTCAGGTGCGTACTGACTGAGTCGGACAAACTGAACCTCGTACTCAGCCACTGACATGCTCCCTTGTGTAAGTGACATGAATACCCTTTTTTTCTCATCCAGGTATCGCACACCCAGATACCTCCTCTTGAACGCGTTCAGAAAGAACGTCCAAGTTACATCAGCTTCCGCCATTCCAGTGATAGAGGTTGTCCACCATGTATACGCATCGTCATGCAACAATGATACCATGCAGCCCAGCTTCTGCACATCATTACAATTCATTTGTCCCAAGATTCTCTTGGTACTTTCCAGCCAAGACTCAGAACCTTCAGCAGACAAACCCTTGAACTCAGTCCCTCCCAGACTGCGCAAACGCTCCAAAGGTAGTCTAGCATTAGCATCTCCCTGATGCCCAGCTCTTTGAGCTCCAGCTACCGCTGCTCGAAAAGCTCCAGCAATAGCTTGTATCAGCATTTTCATGTCAGGAACAGCTTGCCCCTGACCAGCTTCAGGTCTAGCGACCCCAGCACCAGCAGCAACACCAGCTCCTTCACCCCCAGCACCACCACCACCAGGTGGAGGAGGTAAATCCACCACATTTTCAGCGTTCTCATCATTCTCATTTTGAGCCATAGCTCGCGTATTAATCCTCGTCTCTCTACGAGGTGCCATTCACTAGACAATGCAATCACAATGCAATAAACAAAGTCAGGCTCAGCAAGGTAAGTAATCCAAGTACTCAAGCTCATTTCCAATTAAAACTAAATCATTTCATTAGTTTTGATTTGGCAATGGGTCCCTCTAACATGTTTCACCACAGCATACATCACAATTGTATCATACTTACAATTCACACAACATACTTCATTCAACAAACATACTAAGCAACCATACACTTATCACCCACACAACCACTCCCAATTACTCGAGAACTCAGCTCTGATACCACCAAATGTAACCCCCTTAACCCGGCCTAGACGGTTGGCCCGAATTAAGAAGTTTACACGGGGAAAACCAAAGTCAACCCGAAAGTCAACCTTGATTAACGACCCTTTTTTTCTTTTTAATCTTATCTAAATGCATATTAACCCTAGGTGCACACTTGAGACAAACATATTCAAAAACCACAACATTCGGATAACATTTAGGGACTCAATTGCACAACATACAAATTTAGGGACCAAAATGTAAATTCCGAAAATTAAAAGGACTTAACTAAATTTTAAGTTACTAATATGAGATTAATCATGTTTCATGCTTCTCTACCAAATTTCAACTCAAACGGCCATCTCAAACACATTCAATTGCATAAACAAAGTTCGGGAACAAAACGCAAAGATTTCAAAACATATAACCATCAGTTTCAGTGCCCAACGGTCGGGTGTTTCGGAATAGGGATGATCCGTTCTGAAACGCGGAACCGTTCCAAAACTCGTTGCGGAACAAGGCTTGGCAGTGGCAAATCCGTTCCGGAACGGTTCCACCCGTTTCGAAACGCCAAGGCCATTTCAGGCCCTCTGTTCCGAAACGGTAGCACCTGTTCCGAAACGTGCTGCCCAGATTGCAGAATTTTATCTAGTTTAATTCACTTTAAACCAATCAAACACATTCCAATGCCCCTCAAATCATACCAGCAAGTCATTAAATACTTAAGGAACATATAAGCATCACTCAAACTCAAATATAGCATCAAATAAGGAAAAACATAATTCTATAGGCATGCCTCCTATAATGAAAATCATGAAACCTTCAATTCATCAAAACCACACATCAAAAGGCCATTACAAGTCTCATCATCACCAAAAGCATAAAACCAACTTAGGGAGTCCAAAACATCTCCCAAAAACACAATTTAGGTTCCCATTGCCAAATGCCAAAAACTAATAGTGTTAGGAAAACCTTCACCATACATGAGCTTAGTCTTCACTTGGATCCTTGACCTCCTTGCTGAACTTTAGCACTTCAATGCTCTGCATTATTGGTTTAAGAAAGAGAGAGCGTAAGCACATAGCTTAGTGAGGAATGCTCAATTAAAAAAATGTTACAATAATGCATTTGTGAAAAACACCTTTTTAAGGCCTTTAGTTTTAAAACAACATTTATCATATAAATATGCATACAACCAAGCATCTCATGCTTCCATCCATCATCATGTCATATTGGCTTACAAGTGATAATCCATAACATTTTTCAACTCATAACACAATCGACAATCGGATACGCGAAATACAAGCGTTGTCCCATACGCTTCATACACACTACCAATATCAAGGTGGAGCATGGTACAATCACAACCCCTCAACACCCGTGATGGAGACTATGGTACAATCACAACCCCTCCACATCACTCATTGGTAGTTGTATAACATCACTAACGAGAACACGGGACACACAACACAAGATCCACACATGGACTTTTAACCACCATTGTGATCTTAACACAAGATCCACTCATGGACTTTTTAACCACCATGATGATCTTAACCATCTCGTTAGTGGACTTGGATGGAGTTTACGGTACAATCACAACCCCTCAACATCCAAGGCGACTTTATTCACGGTGCACCCATTCCTATAGCCGGCTAACTATATCCGATTCAAGTACTTTAAAACCAACACATCACTTGCCAATATACATCATTTAACATCATTAATTCACTGTTTTAAAGCATTTAACAAGCCATTAAATCAACATGCATCACTATGCATTAAAATCACATTTATCAATGTTCAAAACAAGGATCCCTTACCTTGAGCATCCTTCAACACATGGCTTATAAAACCAGCAATAAACATGCTAAAATATGCTTTCAAAACAGAATTTAAACATGCAAACAAATCACCTTGCATTCAACCAACTCATGGCTCATCAACAAGAGAGTTTTTCCGAAAACTTACTCTTGAGCTTAGTTAAGTTGTTTAGACTTAAACTAAGCTCCCAAAACCTTCAAAACATTGGTTTCAAAGCTGAAAACCAACTTCACTCACTGATTCCGTTTCGCAAGCTTGCCGAAACACCAATCAAGCTTCCGGATCAACACCACAAGGATCCGAAGATGTCTCCCATGTTTTAAACACATCAAAGCAGAGGATTAATGCATCATCATGCATTAATATCTTCAATCAAGACACCTAAACTCACTGCTCACATCAACACTCACATTTCGGCTACCAAACACAACTGAAATCACATCCAAACACCTCTACAACATTACCCAACCAAGATCCATCAACTCCAAACATTCTTATACATCAATTAACATCCAAAAAGGATCTAATCACGTCCTTATACCTCCAGCTATAGCAGAACATCAAAATCACCCCAAAAACCACCATTAACTCAAGCAAAACTTAGGAAAATCAACCTATTCGGGATTGCATTGATTAAACCTCAATTTCACACCAATTATACATCCAATTTACATCAAAAAGACATCTCAAAACAGTACCCAATCATTTCATACGAATTTCATCAAAATTAAACCAAAACTTGCATTTTAAAGCCAAGATCAAGAACACAACCATAAAACCATTAATAAAACTCAAATCAAGGATTGAGAACTTGGGAATTTCAGTAAAGAACTGAGTATTTAGAGGAGAAGGACGTTCATACCTCTAAATGTGAGTTTCTCCTTGTTTGGAATCAAGATTCTTGAAAATTCAATAAGCAATGCTAAGGTTTTGATGTAGAAATGATTAGAGATCAAATGAAGATTGAAATCTCATATTTAGATGTTAAAATCAGAGGAAAATTGGTTGGGGAAAAGTGTTTGGGCTGAGAGAAAAGTTGAGAGAAAAGAAATGGAAATTTTTTTAGAAAAGTTAGTTATGACAACAAAATATCTATTTCCCTCCTTTTTCCTTTAATTAAAAATCGTTAATTAAATCTTTAATATTAAGAAAAATCTGGAGAAAACTCTTCTTGGGTAAATTAGCTCCTTAAAGATTCAAAGTTTCAATCCTTTTAAAACAGCCACCAACTTTTCAAAAATTACATTTTAGTCACTAACTTGAAATGTCACATTTCGAAACCTCATTTTGTAAAATTGATTTCACCACACTCTTAAATATAATAAAAGAGAATTGTAAGATATTTTTCCATATTTTTAATGCATCCCGAACTAGGCTTCCCTAAAATCACCCTTATATATTCGAACCGCAACCCGACCGATCCGGTCCAAACCCAAAACTTCTAAACCCAAAATTGGGGTGTTACAAAATGCATGAGATGAGACACGCTAGGCATACTTTGCCTAGTGAGGTAGTCACAAACAATGTAAGTAACAATAATGTCATGGTTATACTTAAACATAATCTCATGCGAACGATGTCGATGCTATGCAATAATATACAATGTATAAACATAGTTCAATTCATTCTTAGTCCTTGGATTGAATCAAGATCATGGATATGCGAATTCCTACGCCTCGCCATCAATAAATGGTCTAGTCCCTCCGCCTCGCCAATATGACCAATAACAACACATCCCTCTACCTCACCAAATCAATATAGGTCGTAGCCTTAGGACCGTAGTTCACCCGTACACTGAACTCATGAATTCTATGGCATGCTAACTGTATCCAAAGTTCATTCCAATCCAAGGTTGCAATATTCATATTTATTTCAATAATCAATGATATACCAATGTCCGGTGAATTCAATATCATCGATGACCAATATATGTATCTCATCATCAATAACTCATAATTTGATATCAATATCAATGTCTGATGGTTTCTATGCAATAATCCAATGACAATGCCCATATCAATGACAATACAAATGATAATATCAATGACAATAACCAATGTTCAATGACAACTTACCGACACTTACCAAAGTGTTTGATTAACCATCCAATGCAAATTTCTTGAATAACAATGTTAGCGATGTAATTTAAAATATCAAATAATGATCTGGGAAGGCCTTTCGCCTAAACTCGAGACTCCGACTACACTCACCTTAACAATCTGAAGCTTCAAGGCTCTCAGATAGCAATCTCTTTGTTCTTAGCTTGTGATGGAGATGGTGAAACCTCTTTCTCCACTTCTTGAGCTAGAAAATCAATAGAAAACTATTATGATTGATATTTCGATATCAAAATCAATATAACGATTTCAAGATCGATAACGGATTTCAATAGAGATGACAACGATGAGATATCCATGGATAGTCAAAACCCTAGTTTAGATTACACTCAATATATCCATGGAATCCAATAACCGATGGAGGATTATAGCTTACCCGATCAATAGCAACGATTCGATATCGATAGAACGGAGAAATTACAAAGCTTAAAATTCCTCCAATGGAGGTGTGTGCTTAAGGTTGAAGATAAAGAAGATGAAAAGATAGGGAGGTGTATGCTTCAATGTTTTCGGGTAAGCTTTCCATTCTTTTCTCAATTTCTCTCTTTTACTAATTAAAGCTCATCAATTGAGCTTTCCTCATGGTGAAGCAATTTCACCAAAATTTCCCACGAAGGAGATTTTTAATTGTGGAGGGGTTAATCACAAGATTAGTCCCTCAACTCTCACCAATCTATGGTTTTGCCCTCCACTTTGCCTTTCCTTTAATTTTGTCACAATATAGATTCAATAATATTCAATAGGATCCGATGACGATGTTTTAAGGTCAATTGAGGTTCAATATCAATAATTAACTAGTCGATACAATATTTAAGCTTTATCAATGTAGGATTTCCGATCATCGGAACTTAATTCCGACTAGACCGGATTTCGGGGTGTTACATTAACAATTAACATATAATATTTCAAACCCTACCGATAAAGGTCTTAATGATTAAGAGTTAATCATTAATCTTAGGAACATTTTTTTAGCTGGATCAACAAATTAACCGTGACTGAATAGATTTGCTCATACAAATATCATATATTCGCTAAATAAATCGAAAAATAACATGTATCTCATACAATTACATCACCCAAGTAATTAAAACCTGAACTCGTATCGTACAAGTGCCTTTGATATCACTGTTGGGTCACGCCGATACACCCCATGGCACAGAAGAAATATTATTCGGTGATTACCACTAGAGATCCAAGTACGAGGAACGAATTAGGGTGAAGAAGGGTGAAGAACTACCTTTTTAAAATCTGGAATTCTAAATTTGAATAAGATAAATATTCAATCACGATTCCACAATGTCGATTCATAAGCCGCAACGATAACGCTCCGACCTCTACGTAGTTCACCTAGTTGAAACGAGCAAATAAAATTCTCTAAACCATTTAGAAAGGAACGAGCATATAAAAACTCTCTAAACTATTTAGAGGGTTTTCCCCAAAAAGTATTAATGACTGCTAGATCTCTCATGCCTTTATATAGCCTTTGAAATCCTAATTTAACTCATATTAGGATTTCAATATATATATAAAATCTCAATTCAACTTAATTAGGATTTCAATATATATATTATATATATATATAATCCTAATTCAACTTTAATTAGGATTTTAATATATATATAATCACAATTCAACTTAATTAGGATCTCAATATATATTAAATATATATAATCCTAATTCAACTTAACTAGGATTTCAGTATTTATATATTAAATATATATCTCAATTCAACTTAATTATGATTTTAATATATATATATATATATATATTGATTTAAAACGAATTATATTATTTATATATTAAAAGAGACATAATTACAATAATTATTTTTCTTTTAATATTTACCCAATAGTTAAATTAATATATATTTGATATATATATATATATAATTATATTAATTTAACTAAATTCATGTACAACAAATTTGTACATTTATAATTCGTTTAATATATGCTCATTTCAACTGTGGGTGTGACCCTGTAGGTTCATGTAACGTTAGTAGTAAATATTAGAACATTTCTAATATTACAAACAATGAGTGATATCTAGCAATATGTCATTGTCGCCTAAGTTACAAAAAATCATTATTCGACATAACATTTTTGTGATTAACTCTATTTGTGTGTTACTTCCTTTTTTCCTTTATATCTAGATTGGAAACAAGTCATGGAACAGTCACACTTGTATAGTCCATCTAATATTTCTTGATATCTTGAGTGACTATCATAAACGAATAACTATGATATCTCATATCAACTTATTCGAGCATGACCATGCATTTCTAGTCTCACTCAATCAAGTGGCCTACAATATTACTCCTATTATGTAGGAGGGACAAATTCTATCTTGATCAACCATATTCCACTACATAGATTGTGACATATTCAATATCAGTCTTTATAGTGTAGTCAATTACGACACACTTTTGACCGTATCAAAATATGTCACTCACGATGTTGAAATAATGATGATCTCAAGTCTGAGGATCATGAATGTAGTTATCACTATGAGAAATGTTGTGACTGTCACATAATAATCCAAGAAACATGCTAATAGCGGGTCAGTCCGGTATGTTGTTCTGTAATACATACTTATGTATTAATTTTGACATCTCCATGTCAATGACAACACTTTGTCATCAATCAACTACATATTAGTCTTAATGCATTATTGTTGTCCATGCCCACAATAATACTCAACTAAGGACATTTTATAATAATCATATTATTCCAAAGACTCTATTATAATTCATTTTATTTATGCACACAGAATTGTAACTAAAAATAATAATGGAAATGCCTCTTTATGAATAAACAAGGTAAAAACAAATGACATTTACAATCTTCCTATGATTTGTCTTTGGGCATACTCTAACAAAAGTGTTTGCTTGAGTTCCTTTAAATAGGCATGCGAGAATGACCTAGGATATGATTTGGATTTGAATTTGAACTCTCGATGGTAAGGGATATGCTCATCTTATCCCTCGTTTGAATCCTAGGGCTGGCGTCATCATTGGTTCACCGTCCATTCGACCCATCATCAAACATCTCTTCTCTGCCAACCGGTGCTTCGGTAATTTTTGGTCATTCGCTGTCAACAGCTACCGGCATTCTCATCGTTCTCTTCCTGCGCTAATCTGATCTAATATGCCTGCAATCATGCCATGAAACCACCCTTCACACTGGCATAGCCTGATTCAAAACTTCTTATGCAAATGCATGAAATTAACAACTAAATGCATCTAAATGTGCTCAAAGACAAGCAAAGATACTGTAAAATAGGCATAAAATCAGTACTTTTGAGGAGGTAACAATAGTTGTCAATGCAGCGATAGTGACTGGTCGCAGTAATAAGATGTTTTTACATCAACATCAGAACTGCAGTGACATATCTAGTTGAAATAAAGAATACTTTTCACAGTGATATTTAGAATTGCAATGAAAAGAGCAGAATTTACCAAATTCATCATAAAACACACAAGTATAACCAAGTTAAAGGAAATTCATAATTTAACTAAGAAAATGGAAGAAAGTATGCATGAGAAACTAAAATGGGGACAATTTAATCAATAAATCTAGGGAAAATACATGCTCTTTAAAGAGCTATCAATAGCCCTTACAAGCGACAGGAATTGGCCCATACCGATATTTCCGGCCACGCTGATTCCAATGGTGGCCTCAGATTTTGGTTTTGAACACTCGAACCCCTTCATCTTGAAAACCTAAAACTTCATCTCTCTCTCACCCCCTCCGACGGTGACTCCGATGGTGGTGTCGCTGGTATCGGCGAACTCATCTCGACGAGATGAACACAATGACGATGAAGGCGTCGATAACGGACAACCGAATCTCGGTATATTGGGGATAGAAGTTTGGAGAGGACGAGAGAAAATGAGGGAAAAAGAAAGATGAAAAGGGGGAGAGAAAAAGGGATATAAATCTGATTTTTTCCTACCCTCCCTTTCTCACCACTATAATTCAATTATCCTCTTAAAAGCGATCACGGTAAAATCACATCTTAAGCCCCCAATCTCCCATCCTTCCACAAAATGATCATCACTGCTCTTTAAATTAAATCCTTAAATTTAAAATATCAAACCCAAATTTTAGATCCAAAATCAAACTCAATTTCTGGGTAGTTACATATATTCTACCCGAATCGAAAAAATTCAAAGAAAGTTTGAATCATAAAACAAGACTCGTTAAATAACTCAAAATTTTTGAACTCGTCTCAACTCAAATCGATTGAGCCTAATAGGCTCAATACACTTCAATCGAATATCTCCGATGAAAGGTGTGAATGACTCATTTGAATTTGGGAAGAAAAAATCGAAATAAAAATGACAATTTGGCACGGTTGATTTTAGAGTGGTTCGACCTTCTCAATCAAGGTCTACATCCACAACCTTAGCATCCACATTAAGGATTTCCCAATTCACTCATGAATTCTTTCCTTTTTACAGGCTCAAGAAGATAATCTTTACATCACTATCTTTTCAAATGCTAAGATAGGACCTCTCCCTAGTTTTTATAAGGCTCGACTATAACCTATCCCTCAATTACGAAGTCTTGACAATGTAAACATAATACCTCTCTAGGTAGGTGTTTAACATTTTAGCTCACTAGGATTGGAATAAAGAATTACAAGAGATAAACAAAATATACAATGAAAAAATCTACTCTATTGATCTTTAAGCATGGATATCCATCCTCTTATTCTTCAAGTGTCATTGACTTGTATTTATAGAGTGAAATGAAAAAAGCAGCCGCTTATAGCCACTGAGAACTTTAATTTAGCCATAAATGCATTTCTGCAACATTGAGTATCGGTACTCAAAAGTGGGTATTGGTACCTGCCAAAACAAGAAAGAGTCGTTGCACATAAATATAGAGCGTACCGGTACACAATACATCCGTATCGGTATGGTACTTCAGGTATCGGTACAAAGGCTTCTGTATCGTTAAGCGAAGTGCTCTCCAGAATCTTAAAAGCAAAAGAGTATCGGTACATGGCATTGACGTACCGGCACGGGCAACTTCGTATCAATATTGGGAGTATCTTACCGGTACCGAATGCTTTTTTTGACACTTAAACCATTTTGAAAATGTTTGTTCAAGTCAAAAACAATTTTAAAAGCTTTTAAACCTATTTTTCAATTTAAATGGACTTTGAATTGTTTTACAATATTTGTTTATGTCCAATAACATTTTTCAACTTGTTATATCGAAATAAATATCTCAATAATCTCCTCATTTTTATATAACAAAAACACTTTAAAACTTGTTTTGAAAATCCCCCCTTTAGAAAAATAATTTTAGAAAAAGAAAATATTTTAGAAAAATATTTAAAGCTTTCATGTTTCTTTTTAAAATTAAAATTTTCAAATTTATCTCTTCCCTTTTTGTTATATAAAAAATAACTCAATCTTTAAAGTTCAAAAATAACAATAGAGAGTAAGTAAGTTGATTCTTTTGAAAACAAAGGCTCCCCTCAATAACTGCATTTCATTTTAAATTTTAGCTCAAAATATTGACACTTAAGAAGATTATTGAATTTTAATAAAAATGACCAAGTTTAAAAAAAATCCATGAAATGTAATTTATCAAAGTATTTTTTAGAGTTTTTGTAAAAATAAGAATACATATATTAAACACACTTATGCTTAAAACCTCTTTCGATGTCATGCTTTTAAAAATATAACAATAAAAATATGCATTATCATTCAAAAATCATTACAAATAAGTAACCACATAATCAAAGAGATTAAGCTTAGAGGTTACCCATTTTAATGTGTGAGCAAGCCACATTTGCAATTGAGAGGGGTAGATGGTTCATCTTTGAATCATTTAGCTTGATGTCGATATTTCTAGCCCTTCAAGGTCGATTGATGTAGAAACGGTTCGAGCACTCCTAGGATCTCCTCAAAGGTTGTTAGACCGCCAATTTGAGTCTCGCTCTGATACCAATTGATAGGCTCGATGCACTCTAACCAAATATCGTCAATGAAAGGTGTGAAGGAATCCTTTGAATTTGAGAAGCAAAAACCGAAATAAAAATGAGAATTTGAAATGATTTATTTTAGAGTGGTTCGACCTTCTCAACCAAGGTCCACATCCACTATCTTAGCATCCACACTAAGAATTTCCCAATTCAATCATGAATTCTTCCTTTTTACAGGCTCAATAAGATAACATTTACATCACTATCTTTTCAAAGGCTAAGATAGAGCATCTCCCTAGATTTTATAAGGCCCAACTATAACAAATCCCTCAATTACGAGGTCTTGACGATTTAAACATAATACCTCTCTAGGTGGGTGTTTACACATTTAAGCTCACTAGGATTGGACTAAAAATTTACAAGAGATAAACAAAATATACAATGAAAAACTCTACTCTCTTGATCTTTAATATTGGATGTTCATTATCTTGTTCTTCAAGTGTCCTTGGCTTGTATTTATAGAGTGGAATGAAAACTAGTCATTTATAGCCATTGAGGATGAATTATAGTCGTTGAGGACTTTAATTCCAACCATAAATACATTTCCGCAATATTAGGTATCAGTACTCGAAAGTTAAATGACTAGGATTCGACTAAAGAATTACAAAAGATAAACAAAATATATAATAAAAAACTCTACTCTCTTGATCTTTAAGCTTGGATGTTCATTCTCTTGTTCTTCAAGCGTCCTTAGCTTGTATTTATAGAGTGGAATGAAAAAACTAGTCGTTTATAGCCATTTGGGATGAATTATAGCCATTAAGGAATTTAAAAAGCTTTCAAACCTATTTTTCAAGTTAAATAGACTTTGAATTGTTTTTGCAATAATTGTTCAAGTCCAAAAACAATTTTCACTTTGTTATATCAAAATAAATATCTCAATTCTCAACAGAGTCGAGTCTAGTCAAAAAAAAATTAAGTTATTCGAGTTAACACTTCATATTTTATAACTCAAACTTTATTTGAAATTTTTTCGATTAGAGTCGAGCTTATGGATTCGATCTGAGTTTTCGAGTTTTTATACAAATTTAATTGTAATTCTTTATCATGTTATAATACGGTTTTATTCCACTTTAAACAATTTTTTTCTAATCATATAAGATATTCATATATATTTCTTCATATGTGGCATATATTTCTTCGAGTAGAGTCGAGTCGAAAAATTCGATTTTTTCGAGTCGAGTTTTGCTCACCCTTAGGTATTATAACTCCCACAGTAAAGGGGAGACGTATACCGTAATATTACTTCTTAATACAATTATATACTCTATTAATTTAAAGGGTAAACTACTCAAGTGACCATCGAACTTTGAGGGCGGTCATATTTTGACCACTCAATTAAGTAACTTGTAAATCAGACCATCGAACTTTTAAATTGCTCATATTTTGACCACTGGCTGTTAAAATCTAACGAATGAGTGACGTTGTAGTTAACGAAAATTTTTATAATTACACATTTTTTCCATATTAATTAACTATTATATCAATTTGGTCCTAATTTTAATTTAATTAAATAAAATTGATCAACCAATAAGATTGCGACATATGTCATCATCTGATTGGATGAATTTACATAATTTTTAATCAATTTATTTAATATTTTTATTTTCCTTCAATCAGGTGATGAGAAAAAAACATTTTATTTAATACCACGTGATTAAAGGAAAATTAAAGAAAAATGTATAGCTTAGTAAAGTGTTGAACTTGGGACCTTGTAGGAAAGCGCCTAAGTGCTTACCATTGCACCAACCAATAATTTGTAATATAAATTGCACGCTATTATATATAGCTTATAATGCAGTAAATGCTAGAGAAAAAAGAAGTAAAAATTATTGAAAGAGGACTTGAACATAGGTCACTGCGATGGGTAAAAACACACTACTTAATCAAATCAAATAATTAGAATTAAAATAAAAATATTTAAATATACTTAAAGTATAGTTAAAGCAAGATTTAAAATGAAAATAAATTCAAGATTTTTTTTATTTATAAATTCAATTGAATATTTTTTACATTTATTTTAATTATTTCATATATAATATTGAATCGAGTTCCCTAATTTAATTAATAATTAAAATTTTTATTGAATATCTTAATTCGATAATTATATATATATATATATATATATATTTACTATATTAAAAAATTAAATTCTACAAAAAATTGATTTATATATATTTTTAATTATATTAAAATTTTAATATAATTTCATATATATATATATATATATACATATAATAATTGAATTAAGATATTTAATAAAAAATAAAATTATTAATTAAATTAAAGAACTTAATTCAATATTATATATATAATTATTGAAATAAATTTGAAAAAGAAAAAAAATTAATTTAATTTAAACATAAGAAATAAGAAATCATAAATATATTTTATATTAAATTTTGTTTTAACTATACTTTAAATATATTTAAAATGTTTTCAATTTTAATATGATTATTCGAATTGATTTAATGGTTTGTATATTTATACATGTCTCAAATTATCCAGGTTTAAGCCCCCTTTCAACCATTTCTGTAACACCCCAATTTTGGGGCTAGATGTTGCGAATGTGGATTTTGAGTTTTAATGTGTTAGTTTGACTTTTGGGGTTAGATTAGGGAAAACCTTCCTCGGGTGTTCCTAAAATGTTGGGGATAATTTCTAAAATTACTAATTATATTGTATAAGAGTTTGGTGAAAACAACTTTGGAAAAATCATTTCAAAAAGATCAAGATTTCAGTCTAGTAACCAAATCGCATGTTTTCAAAGTTGGTGGCCATTTTGAAAAATTAGCCAAAGATATGGTTTTAGTTTATAAATAAACCCAAACCTATTTTAAAGGGTTTTATAATAAAAAGAAAGGCTTTTGAATCAACCTTCTTTTCCCATTTCACGTTAACTCTTAAGAACCAAGCCACCATTGAAGCATTTTCAATCCAAAGGATTACCCATCAAGGCTTTGTGAGGTAAACATGATTTCAACTTGTTTACTTTAAATTAAACTTGTTATTATTAGTTTTCTATCAATAACAAATGGTTTACTTCTTTTAATCTAAATGTTCAAGTTAGAAATAAAATGGGTTTTTAGAAGATTTCCGTTCAAATGGCTTAAGCTGGGGTTTGGAGTATTTTAAATCGTGTTTTGATGTTTATATGGTGGGAGGATCATAACGAAACTGAAACTTGAAGTTTGAGTGAAGTTTGGTATGAAAAATCTTAAGTTTTAATTGATTTCGGGGTTTTAATGGCAGTAGTGGTTTTGGCATGTTTAAGTTGTTGATTTTGATATTAATATATGTGTTTATGATGGTTTAAGTGATGGGTAATGGCTGGGTTTGTGTTCTAGATGTTTTGAAAGTGATTTCGATGCTTTTCGGTATTGGATTGTTGGGTAATTGAGAGTAATTGTTGGATTTCAGTGTTGCTGCAAGTTTGGAAGCTTATTTGAGTATTAATACTCTATTTTAACTTGCTAGAAACAAGGGATTCTAGTTTGGGAGCAAATCCGGGTGATCGTTAGCTATTTGTGGGTTTTGGCTTTTTGGAAAGAGTTTATCGGTGAGTGGAATTGTTTTAAAAGCGTTGGAAATGTTCAAAGGTGATTTTGGGGGTTTAGATTGAGCTTGATAATCCAATCTAAACTCAAGAGTAAGTGGTTTTGTTTTTCACCATGTTTTTTATATTGTGAGTTGAACTTTAAACTTGTGGTAATATTGTGTTTGTGTGCCATTTGTTTTCCTACCTTTAATGTCTATGTTATGTGGTGAGCATGCTATGTTATTGTTGTAAGATTTATGTGTTGGTAAAGGCATGCTTGGTATGGAAATGTTGGTAAGAGTAAGATGTGGTAAGATGGGCTTGTTAGCCACGTTTGGTTTTGGTAAGTTTGATCCTTGTTAGAATATTGGCATAAATTAGAATCCTTACAAGATATATTTGATCGATCAACTAGGATTAATGTGCACATGTAAGACTTGTAAGACCAAAACTCGCATGCGTGTAAGACAAATTCGTACGTATAAGAAAATTCGGCCGTGTCAGACAAATTTGTACGTGTAAGATTAGCTTGGGCACGGTGATTTGAGTTTACTCTCACCGACGTCCTGTAAGACTTGTAAGATTGTAAGAAATTCGTATATCCAGGTATTGTTGCTAATTATGCCAATATGCTACTTTTCTCCCATTTATGACTTTGCTATATTGTGGAAAGATGTTTAAGGCTTGGTAAGACCTTGTAGGTGCATGTTGTGATTTTGTAAGAATGGTTGAATGGTAAGACGATCTTGTTGGAATCTATGTTGTTGTAAGAAGTTGAATATATTTTTGGTTTGGCAAAGGTTTTGGTTTCTAAAGCTCTGATTGGTTTTAAAACTGCATTGTTGTTGTTAGTTTTGAGCTCCGCTCACTAAGCTTAAACGCTTACGCTCTCTTTCCCAGCAATGCAGATCGTTAGAGTTTCCGGCTAGCAAGCAAGCAAGGGGAGCAAGGCCTTTTACCACTTTAGCTCAAGTATGATTTTTGAGTTTGTAACAATACCTCTAGCAATGGGGATGCTATGTTTATGTTTGGCCTGATGTTTTGAGGGTGTTTGGGTTGAGACAAGTATGTTGTGACCCCTTAATATTGATTGAAGTATGGTTTCGTTGTTTTAAGGCCTATCTTATGTTTTGCCCCTTTTTGCGAATGTGGATCATCTTTTGTTATGTTCTTGTTTAATCCTTGTGGTGAAATGCTCTCGTTTTTTGTCGTTAAGTTCTTTTGCCTGTAAAATGTATGCATATGTTGTTATCTTGTTGTTTGTGCTGATTGGAACCAAGAGGAATAACCTTGGAGATGCTCGGCCTGCAGATTTTCTGTTACTGCAGCAGGGTGTTTCAAAATAGGCTCGAAGGTTTCGAAACGACCCTTGTTTTGGCCTTGACGTTTAGGAACGAGTATCGGAACGGGCCTTGCAGGGCCAGAACGGGTCAGAGCTGTGTCGAAATGAAAGCTCTCTGGGCAGACCCGTATCAATACCCCTTGAAAGCATTTCGAAATGGGGTTCGTTGGAAGTTAGTTAAGAGCATTTTTGAAGTTGTCTTTCTTGTGTTTTGGTCCAAGCTTGATGTGTTATCTCTTGTGTTTGATTGTGGGCTTGTTTTGAGTTGCATTTCAGCATTGAAGTATGAAATGAATTTAATTTCAAAGTGATCACCTTAATTTCATCATAAGTCCCTACTTTACGTTAGTTTTGCATTTTGGTCCATGTTTGCCCGGTAGTTTGTTCGGTGCTCGTTTGTCATGTTTTCTTCCACTGTGTATTTTCAAATATAAGGCTTAATTCGAGCTTCTAGAAAAGATATTAAGCAACGCGCTTAGGGTTGCTAATCAGAGGGAAATCTCCTGATTTTTCTTCGGTTAGTCCCGTGTGATCCGCTCGATACGGTCTGGTGGCTAGACCGGGTCGAGGGGGTTACATCTGTTGATATCAGATCCAGGTTATGCATCTCTCGGGAAGGTAAGTGAGGTAAGGTGAGGTGTTCGCTTGATTGTTTGGTGATTTATCGTTGGTTATAAGTTGTTAAGCAACCCATTGCTAGGTATTATTGTTAGAAAATGGTTTTGGATAAATACTTGAGCAATTTGGACCCTTGTCTTTGCTGGCCCAAAACCTTTGTGTGTTATTTTTGTTGTGATTGTTAGATTGCTTTTGTCTGTTGCTATGGCGAGACCCCGAGGCATGCCTAGAGTGGTTCGTCAGGAACCACAGGCTGCAATTCAGGCTGTTGAGGATCCTGTTAAGGATCATGTTGAGGCTTAGGCTAAGGAGCTAGTTGTTGAGGAGGAGTTGCCCCCACCTCCGCCTGGAAGAGACATGGCCGGAGTAGAGGGTATAGTACCATCAGATGGCCAGGGTCAGACCGGGATTGATTTAGCTCAGTTGGTTCAGATTATTACCAGTTCCTTTCAGGCAGCTGTGATCGGTATGCAAGCGGCTGCACCACCTCGGGGTGCGGGGACTGGTTTTCCCCTGGAGAGACTTCGTAGTCTAGGCGGAGTTGAGTTTTACGGATTGTCTCCTGAGTGGTCAAAGGCGTGGCTAGAGAGTACCACGCGTATACTAGGTTAGATAGAGTGCTCATACACTAAGAAGCTTGGTTGTATCGTGTCTCTATTTCAGGGAGATGCATATGTCTGGTGGTTTACGACTATATCTGGTATGCCTGAGGGTGAGATCACTTGGGAGTTCTTCAGATCTGCCTTCCGTAAGAAATACTTAGGTCCGCAGTTCTTGGATGAGAAGAAGAGGGAGTTTATGGCTCTCGTTCAGGGCAATATGTCAGTATATGATTATGAGATACAGTTTGTACGGCTAAGTCAGTATGCTCCTGAGTTAGTGCCTAATGAGAAGGAAAGATGTGAGCGCTTCCGTTATAGGCTGGTAAAGGATGTGAAAACTTACATGTTAGCCTTCGACTACGTGGATTTTGATGTTTTGGTCAGTCGGGCTAAAGATATCGAGCAAAACTTGGGTTTGTCTTCTCATGCTAATGGTTCTAGTTCAGGGAAGAGGCACAACCAGTGGGATAGAGGTGATGCCAAGAGGCACAAGGATAATAGGCATCACTATGATCATAGGCGTGGGGTGGTAACCCAGGCCGTGGCCATCAGGGCCAAGGAGTGGTTACTCGTACTCCGGAGTGTGCTAGATGCGGGAGGCATCATACGGGTGAGTGTTGGGGTGTGCCTGGTACATGCTGGAACTATGGATCTTACGATCATTTGAGGCGTAACTGTCCTCAGCCGGTTAGAGCAGTTGATCATTAGAGAGGCCGTGGGCGCGGTCGAGGTAACTTCCAACCGAGGATTGAGGCTCCGAGGAACGCAGCTCATGTTGTTGTAGTCTAGATAGAGAACGGTAGACCAGGTAGAGTGTATGCACACAGAGAGGCTGGGAACGACACATATGTTATTGCAGGTAATTTCATGTTACATTCTATGTCATTGCTTTCCTTGGTTGATTCTAGTTCTACACATTCATATATTCTAAGTGATCATGCGAAATTGTTGGATATCCCTGTTGAGATATTAGATGTAGGAATGCATGTGACTAGCTTTTTTGGTGAGAATGTTGTGGTTAGACGGATGTAGAGGAGGTGTTCGTTGATGATTCAGGGTCATGTATTTCCGGTTGATATGATGAAGTTATCGTTCTATGGTTTTGATATTATTCTGGGTATGGATTGACTTGTTGAGCATAGAGCATGGGTGGACTTTGAGACAAAAAGGATTACTTTGAAGCATACAGATGACTAAGAGGTAGTTGTAGTAGGCGAGAACATTAAGTTCTTGTCGAATGTTGTTTCAGCTCTAGAGGCTCATAGGTTGATGAACTTTGGTTGTCAAGCATATTTGGCCTATGTGTAGGGATGGGCACGGAACCCGGACCCGACGGGTTCCGACCCGACCCGGCCCGATCGGGTCAGGTATTTTTATGAAAAAAATCGAGTTCGGGCCGGGTCAGGTTGGGTTTTTGTGTAGGGTGAGGTCAGGTTGGGTCGGGTTCAGGTTTTAGGGTGAAAAAATCTGACCCGACCCGACCCGGGACTAATAGTGTAATTTTCCCCTAAATTTTTAGGGATATTTGTAATAATACCCCTTTTATATATTTTTTTATAATTAGGTCCTTAAAATTGATTTTTTTATTTACAATTTAGTCCTTAAATTTATTATATTTTACAATTAAGTCTCTTAAATTATTTTTTTTACAATTTAGTCCCTAAAATTGATTTTTTATATAGGTCGGGTCGGGTCAGAGTCGGGTTTAAGGTATTTATTTTTGGGTCAGGTCGGGTTTTTTAAAAGATATGGTCGGGTCAGGTTTAGGGTTAATATTTTTGGGTCGGGTTCGGGTGGGCCAAAAACCCGGCCCGACCCGACCTGTGCCCATCCCTACCTATGTGATGAATCCTAACATGAGTGAGATCAGACCGAAGGACATTAGGACAGTTTGTGATTTTCCAAAGGTATTTCCGGAAGAATTGCCTGGTTTTCCCCCTGATAGAGAGGTGGAGTTTGCTATTGAGACTATCTCTGATTCTGCTCCTGTGTCGATTGCTCCGTATCGTATGGCCACCAAAGAACTGAAAGAGTTGAATAATCAGCTTTAGGAGTTGTTAGACCGTGGTTTCATTAGGCCTAGTATTTCACCGTAGAGTGCTCCAATGTTGTTTGTAAAGAAAAGGGATGGTAGTATGAGGATGTACATAGACTATAGGCAACTGAATCAGCTAACAGTAAAGAACAAATACCCTTTGCCGCGTATTGATGATTTATTTGATCAGTTGCGAGGGGCGTCAGTATTTTCGAAGAATGATTTGAGACCAGGGTATTATCAGTTGAAGGTGAAAGATGTTGATGTACCGAAGACAGCTTTCAGGACTAGGTATAGACATTATGAATTTCTAGTAATGCCATTTGGGTTAACTAATGCGCCAGCAACTTTCATGGATATGATGAATAGGGTGTTTCATGATTACTTAGATTTGTTTGTAGTAGTGTTTATTGATGACATTCTTGTGTATTCACGATCTGAGGAAGAACACGACGAGCATTTGCGGTTAGTGCTACAGACATTGTTGAGTAATCAGCTTTATGCCACGTTGAGCAAATATGAATTCTGGATCAGGGAAGTTGTATTTCTTGGCCATGTTGTGTCAGCCGAAGGGATTCGAGTTGATCCTAAGAAAATAGAAGCTATTGCAGAATGGAAGCAACCGAAGTCCGTAACCGAAATTCGAAGTTTTCTAGGTTTAGCTGGTTACTATAGGAGGTTTGTAGATGGTTTCTCTAGGGTGGCTGCCCCGTTGACAAAATTGTTACAAAAGGGTGTTAGATTTGAGTGGACAGATATAAGACAACAAGCCTTTGAGAAATTGAAAGAAGCTTTGACTAATGCTCCAGTTTTAGTTCAGCCAATGTCAGGGAAAGAGTTTGTAATCTACAACGATGCTTCGTATGTTGGCTTAGGTTGAGTCTTGATGTAAGAGGGAAGAGTTGTTGCTTATGCTTCTAAGCAACTAAATATGCATGAGAAGAACTACCCTACACATGACATAGAGTTGGCCGCAGTTGTGTTTGCATTGAAGATTTGGTAACATTATTTGTATGGTGAGAAGTGCACAGTTTACACAAATCATAAGAGCTTGAAGTATTTGATAAAACAGAAAGAATTGAACTTGAGACAGCGAAGATGGGTAGAATTACTTAAATATTATGACCTCACCATTGAGTACCATCCGGGTAAAGAGAATGTGGTAGCCGATGCTTTGAGCAGAAAAGTGGTAGTTGAATTGAGAGCTATGTTTGCTAGATTAAGTGTGTCAGGGGATGGTGGTTTAGTGACTGAGTTGCAAGTGAAGCCTTCTTTAATTCAGTTGATTCATGAGAAACAGTTACGAGACAAATCTTTGGCTGCTCATGTACAAGACATTGCGAAAGGTAAATCGATTGATTTTTGTTTCAGTGATGATGGGATTTTGCATTTCAAGAGCAAGGTAGTTATCCCGGAAGATAGTGAGTTGAGACACACCTTTTTGACTGAAGCACATTGTAGTCCGTTTACTATGCATCCGGGTAGTACAAACATGTATCGTGATTTGAAGAATGAGTACTTCTGGGTTGGTTTGAAGAAGGATGTGGCCGAATTTGTAAGTAAGTGCATGGTATGTCAGAGAGTAAAAGTGGAACATCAGGTTTGTTGCAATCGTTGAGGATTCCTGAATGGAAGTGGGAGAGAATCACCATTGACTTTGTATCAGGTTTGCCCTAATCACCATCTACAAAGAATTTAGTTTGGGTGATAGTTGATCGATTTACTAAATGTGCTCATTTCTTGCCTGTTCATACTACATACACTTTAGATAAATTGGCCGAGTTGTATATTCATGAAATTGTGAGATTGCATGGAGTTTCGAAGTTGATTGTGTCTGATAGAGATCCAACGTTTACAACTAGGTTTTAGGAGAGTTTGCATAATGCTTTGGGTTCTCATTTGAACTTCAGCACATCTTATCATCCTCAGTTGGATGGTCAGTCAGAACGGGTGATACAGATTTTGAAGATATGTTGTGGTCTTGTATCATTGATTTTTAGGGCTCATAGGAGAAACATCTACCCTTAGTAGAGTTTGCGCACAATAACAGTTATTAGTCGAGTATTCAGATGGCTCCTCATGAGGCTTTGTATGATAGAATATGTAGAACACCTGTGTATTGGGCTAAAGCTGGTCAGAGGTTGGTAGCGATGCCGGATATTTTGAAGGGTACTACTGAGAAAGTGAAACTGATTTGTGATCATTTAAAGGCAGCTACGGATAGACAAAAATCTTATACTGACTTGAAAAGAAAAGAAGTTGAGTATGCGATGGGAGATAGAGTATTCTTGAAAGTTTCACCATAGAAGAAAGTGATGAGGTTTTGTAGAAAAAGGAAATTGAGTTTGAGGTTTATCGGCCCGTATGAGATAGTTGAGAGGATTGGACCTGTTGCTTATAGGTTGAGGTTGCCTTATGAACTTGAGAATATTTATGATGTGTTTCATGTTTCTATGCTTCAAAAGTACCGGTCAGATCTGATGTGAGTTATGCCTATAGAAGAGATTGAGTTGAATCCGGATTTTTCCTACGATGAAGAACTAGATGAAATCCTAGCATTTGACAACAAAGTGTTGCGTGGTAGAGCTATTGATCTCGTTAAGGTAAAGTGGCTACATCGTGGTGTTGAGGAAGCCACTTGGGAGAGAATGGATGATATGAAGAAACAGTTTCTGCATCTTTTCTTGTCAGGTAAATTTCGATGACAAAATTTCTTAAGTGGGAGAGATGTGTAACACCCCAATTTTGGGGCTAGATGTTGCGAATGTGGATTTTGAGTTTCAATGTGCTAGTTTGACTTTTGGGGTTAGATCAGGGAAAACCTTCCTCGGGTGTTCCTAAAATGTTGGGGATAATTTCTAAAATTACTAATTATATTGTATAAGAGTTTGGTGAAAACAATTTTGGAAAAATCATTTCAAAAAGATCAATATTTCGGTCTAGTGACCAAATTGCAAGTTTTCAAAGTTAGTGGCCATTTTGAAAAATCAGCCATAAATATGGTTTTAGTTTATAAATAAACCCAAACATATTTTAAAGGGTTTTATAATAAAAATAAAGGCTTTTGAATCAGCCTCCTTTTCCCATTTCACATTAACTCTTAAGAACCAAGCCAACATTGAATCATTTTCAATCCAAAGGATTACCCATCAAGGCTTTGTGAGGTAACCATGATTTCAACTTGTTTTCTTTAAATTAAACTTGTTATTATTAGTTTTCTATCAATAACAAATGGTTTACTTCTTTTAATCTAAATGTTCAAGTTTGAAATAAAATGAGGTTTTAGAGAATTTTCGTTCAAATGGCTTAAGCTGGGTTTTGGAGTGTTTTTAAATGGTTTTTTGATGTTTAATTATGTTTATATGATGGGAGGATCATAAGGAAACTGAAACATGAAGTTTGAGTGAAGTTTGCTATGAAAAATCTTGAGTTTTAGCTTGATTTCGGGGTTTTAATGGCAGGAGTGGTTTTGGCATGTTTAAGTTGTTGATTTTAATATTAATAGATGTGTTTATGATGGTTGAACTGATGGGTAATGGCTGGGTTTGTGTTCTAGATGTTTTGGAAATGATTTCGATGATTTTCGGTATTGGATTGTTGGGTAATTGAGAGTAATTGTTGGATTTCAGTGTTGCTGCAAGTTTGGAAGCTTATTTGAGTATTAATACTTTGTTTTAACTTGCTAGAAACAAAGGATTCTAGTTTGGGAGCAAATTCGGGTGATCGTTAGCTATTTGTGGGTTTCGACTTTTCGGAAAGAGTTTATCGGTGAGTGGAATTGTTTTAAAAGCGTTGGAAATGTTCAAAGGTGATTTCGGGGGTTTAGATTGAGCTTGATAAGACAATCTAAACTCAAGATAAGTGGTTTTGTTTTTCACCATGTTTTTGATATTGTGAGTTGAGCTTTAAACTTGTGATAAGATTGTGTTTGCTTGCCATTTGTTTTCTTACCTCTAATGCCTATGTTATGTGGTGAGCATGCTATGTTGTTGTTGTAAGATTTACGTGTTGGTAAAGGCATGTTTGGTATGGAAATGTTGGTAAGAGTAAGATGTGGTAAGATGAGCTTGTTAGCCACGTTTAGTTTTGGTAAGTTTGATCCTTGTTAGAATATTGGCATAAGTTAGAATATTTACCGGATATAGTTGATCGATCAACTAGGATTAATGTGCACATGTAAGACATTTAAGACCAAAACTTGCATGCGTGTAAGACAAATTCATACGTGTAAGAAAATTCGGTCGTGTCAGACAAATTCGTACGTGTAAGATTAGCTTGGGCACGGTGATTTGAGTTTACTCTCACTGACGTCCTGTAAGACTTGTAAGATCGTAAGAAATCCGTATATTCGGGTATTGTTGTTAATTATGCCAATATGCTACTTTTCTCCCGGTTATGACTTTGTTATATAGTGGTAAGACGGTTAAGGTTTGGTAAGACCTTGTAGGTGCATGTTGTGCTTTTGTAAGAATGGTTGAATGGTAAGACAATCTTGTTGGAATCTATGTTGTTGTAAGATGTTGAATATATTTTTGGTTTGGCAAAGGTTTTGGTTTCTAAAGCTCTGATTGGTTTTAAAATTGCATTGTTGTTGTTGGTTTTGAGCTCCTCTCACTAAGCTTAAACGTTTGCGCTCTCTTTTCCAACAATGCAGATCGTTAGAGTTTCCGGGCATCAAGCAAGCAAGGGGAGCGAGGCCTTTTACCACTTTAGCTCAAGTATGATTTTTGAGTTTGTAATAATACCGCTAGCAACGGGTATGCTATGTTTATGTTTAGACTGCTCTTTTGAGGGTGTTTGGGTTGAGACAAGTCTGTTATGACCCCTTAATGTTGATTCAAGTATGGTTTCGTTGTTTTAAGGCCTATCTTGTGTTTTGCCCCTTTTTGCGAATGTGGATCGTCTTTTGTTATGTTCTTGTTTAGTCCTTGTGGTGAAATGCTCTCGTTTGTTGTTATTAAGTTCTTTTGCCTGTAAAATGTATGCTTATGTTGTTATCTTCTTGTTTGTGCTGATTGGAACCAAGGGGAATAACCTTGGAGATGCTCGGCCTACAGATTTTCTGTTACTGCACCAGGGTGTTTTGAAACAGGCTCGAAGGTTTCGGAACAACCCTTGTTTTGGCCTTGACATTTCGGAACGAGTATCGAAACGGGCCTTGTAGGGCCGGAACGGGTTCAAGTCGTTTCGAAATGAAAGATCTCTGGGCAGACTCGTATCGATACCCCTTGAAAGCGTTTCGAAATGGGGTTCGTTGGAAGTTAGTTAAGAGCATCTTTGAAGCTGTCTTTCTTGCGTTTTGGTCCAAGCTTGATGTGTTATCTCTTGTGTTTGATTGTGGGCTTGTTTTGAGTTGCATTTCAGCATGGAAGCATGAAATGAATTTAATTTCAAAGTGATCACCTTAATTTCATCATAGGTCCTTACTTTATGTTAGTTTTGCATTTTGGTCCCTGGTTACCCGGTAGTTTGTTCAGTGCTCGTTTGTCGTGTTTTCTTCTGCTGTGTGTTTTCAAATGTAGGGCTTAATTCGAGCATCTAGAAAAGATATTAAGCAATGCGCTTAGGGTTGCTAATCAGAAGGAAATCTCCTGAATTTTCTTCGGTTAGTCCCGTGTGATACGCTCGATACG